>OY744522.1:27598728-27608728 GCA_963556195.1 Sepiola atlantica
TAGGAATAAAGACGAAACGTTGATGTACACATAAAAAACATGCATTTTTTGGTTTTCCTTTTTCATTTTCCCATATATATATATATATATATATATATATATATATAAATTTTATACGTATATAAAAGTAATCCATGGACACGTGTTTCTGGCTCCCAGCCGTCATCAGCATGGCTAGCTTAGACAAGGATCTCACCTTCGATGTTGATAGCAATAGTCTAGCGTTTTACCCCCGGACTATGATGCCTTGCCTAGAAATATGTATAGATTTTATCACCTAAATATTTAATGTATTTTTACGTAATTATTTTGTAGGTGATTGCAGCGTGTGTTACTTACTGCATTTTCATTATTAATTAACTACAAAAATAATTACATAAAAATACATTGAATATTTAATACATTAAATATTTAGGTGATAAAAATCGTACATATTTCTAGGCAAGGCGTCATAGTTCAGGGGTAAAACGCTAGACTATTGACATCAACATCTAAGGTTTGATCCTTGTCTAAGTTAGCCACGCTGATGACGGCTGTGAGCCAGAAACACGTCTCCATGGATTACTTTCATGTACATATAACATTAATAAAAAATATATATATTAACGAAAAATACGTCCAATAAGGTTAAGGGAGACTAATAATGCAATTTTCTGCATTAATATGTATAACTTAAAAGTGAACAACTAATTAATAATGCATTTGCAATAAGTAACAAACGCTGCAATCACCTACAAAAACAATTACATAAAAATTATATATAAAGTAAATGTTTGTTTGTGTGTTATAGAAAGAGACATGTTAATAGATTATTCAAATAAGTTTCAATAAGCGTTAAGTTTTTTCAAGGAATTTAAAGACACCATTGAAATTTCTTTTGATTCCATCTGAGAACATTAGGGGTAATTATCGGTTAGGTCCATAAAATAATTATATATTAGAGCGTAAAGAAAGGAAATTAATTTTCTTTTTAATAGATTTTTATTTTCATAAAACAAAAATAAAATTGTACAAGGAATATCCTAGTGAAGAATGTATTTCAGAAAAGTTTTAAACATTTAAATAATGATTTGTATTTTAAGATTTAAAATAAATAATAATGAATTCAGTTCGATTCGTTGAAGACCATTGCTGTTTCACAGAAAAGCAGCATCAAGAAAACAATTTTTTTAAAGAATTTTTTTATTGCTTGCCCTAATATTCCAAATGTTATTTTTAATTTTTCTTTCAAGGTAACTATTGTTAACATGACTATATTTTTAATTATTTTTCCATAAGAAACTTTCCGATCAGCAATATATCTCCAGACAGGCAGCACAAGGTTTATACCACTAGTATATATATATATATATATATATATATATATAAAGGTTAATACAACAAAAGATATAAGAGGCAACTAATATCTTCAATTAGTGAACATTCGGATAAAACTGAAGCTCAATATACTGGATAGAGCATTAATAGCACTAGATAAAGTGAAAGAATAAAATAATGTGCAAATCAAATTTCATTAGCATTCAATGTTCAGGCAAAGTGCTTTAAAATCCTTAACTCATGAGTTTTCAAAGAAAATTCTTTTCCTCAGAGGACCATTACCGCAATGACATTACTGCAGGCAATAAAATTGTGATAAAAACACCCAAGATAAGAACAGGTGTCCGAATATACCAAATTCTACAAAAAAATAATAATTACAAAAACATCGTTTTTATGCTTCATTGATTTTTTTAAATTTATATATATATATATATACATTATTTATTAGTTTTATAAAGTTATGAAAGTCCTGCAGTCATACGGGGTAGATGTTGAAAATTTTACAAAACAAATAATTGCACATATATTCTCAAGCATTTTTACCTTACCAATACTGACATCAAGTGCCTTAGAGGGTTCTTTGACATGGGTTTTGTTCAAGAATTGCTTTCAATTGTTCATTCTTAATAATACATGCCCGTCCTCTATCTTATCTTCAAGGCTCTCGTTACCACAAAAGAATTTCTGAAACCATTTCCGTAATCTCTGATCACTTTTACCCATGTTCTGTTTTCATGATTACTCACTGGCAATAACAATTAGTGTTCCCTGGAGTGTGAGTGACAAGTGCCTCCAAATTTTCAGCACTTTTTGGCTCTTTCGATAACCGTTTCAAATAATTTTGCTTTATCGCAACAGTCGTTTACTATTGTTTTCTCACTAATAACAATTGTTGACTTTCTCTGGTATTTTACTCACAATTAGCTTCCTCAATGTTCCAGTACTCTAGACAGACTTCCGGTGGAGATCTGGTTGGTGGCATCCCTCCTCGATCGTTACATCCTCCTTGACCCTACACGACCATTTTTGTATGGTACCAACCGAAGCTGGTGTTCTGCATGCATGCGTGTGGGTTAGATTATGGTCTTTTTAGCAGTTTCATTTAGATTTGTGCAATGTTTTCTTTCTCGATTTGTTTTTTGTTTTGCTTCTATTTTAACTTACTTGTGTTTGATCGTCGTCATCTGGTTATGTGAGTTAGTTTCAGCTCTCGAGGATTTTCCATAATATCTCAGCTTATTTAATCTTATTTCTTTGTTTTTTCTGCCGCTTTGTGCTTCTCCTTTTTAACTACTCAATTCAAACTAAAAAATGAATTTTTCTTTTTAATTCTTTCAAACATTTACACTGACTATATTATTTCCGTAATATAGTATATTACTGTTGTATTACAACAGCTATATGCATCAATATACAGATGATCAAAACCTGTTAAATATTTCATCTGATAGTTTCCAAAAATGTCCTCTTAATTTTTTATTACCATTATTTCTGAATTTTAAAATGTTCTGTACTATTCCTTTCCTCAATCTTATCTAACAACTTGTTCTAAAAATATATTGCTCTATAAAAATAAAAATAATTGTTTAATAAATCGAGTTTTTAATATCCAGGAGAAATATTTGAAAATGTCTGCATAGTTAGAGATACTATTTTTTAATTTTGAAAGTTTAAATTAAATCAACTCTTTTTCTTCTTTCTAGTAAAGTAGTTAATCCTAATTTTTCTAGTCTTTCTCGGTAACTGTATTTTTCTTTATTAATATTGTTACTTTTCTTTGTATGCCTTCCAATCTCAATATTACATTCCAATTTGCAGACATAGTGTAATACTCTATATGAGGTCATATTAGAGCCTTATATATCTTTAAAAGAACCTTTAGCCTCCTTGAAATGATGTTTCTAACCATCCATTTAATTATTTCATTTGGCCTAGACAAAATATGTTAGTTTGAAATGTATGCTGATGATAAAAGAACTTGCGCCACACTTTTAACAGCGACCATATGTGAAAACAATAGTCAATGTAAATAAACTGGTAACGAGTGGGTCTCACATGAACACGACGAAGCTCATTAAACTTAGAAACTGTGAACTGTGCTGTCTTATAGTTTGTTCAGTTTATATCTTTGAGGTCACTGTGGCTAAGCTTCAAGAACTTGGATATGATTACATAATCCCCCGATATAGCACCAACAGATTACCATTTTCTTTTCTTTTTTATGGAAATCGCTCCAGACAAGACATGAAGCCACTTGATGTACGGAGCTGAAAAGAAAATACTACTTCAAGGTTAAAGACTAGCCAACGATAACTGTTAGGTGGATAGATTCAGTCCCAGAAAACAGCAATTCTTCCCCCTTTGTCAGAAACATCGCTCATGGAATTTGAGGACTACAGAACAAAATAACGGAAGTGAGAGTTACGAAGCTGTTTAAAGTAAACCCAAGTTAGTCACTTTCTACTCTCCTTTAATTAAGCATCATAAGCTGTACAGCCACAACAAAAAAGGGTCATCAATCAATTTGCTGAATTATGACCAATAAGTCTATATCCATAGACACACGATCTTTATATTTATTTGATCATTGGAAAAAGGCTACTGATTCAAATGGGTCATGTGGTGAGGTGGGGGGCCCAATTTTGGGAGGCTTCACCAGTGTGGAGTCATATCTTAGTTTCAATTGCTCCCAGGACCACTTTGATCTAAAATGTTATTATTTACCAGGATCCCATCTATAGGTTAAATAGAATCTCTCCCGGGTATGACATCATTCTGTACCGTGTTGTGAGGCTCCAAATATGGGAGCTTTGGTGAGTGGGGAGTCATTCTTTAGTCATCATTACTCCCTACTTTGTGGTGTATTAGTAAATAGATATAAAAAACGGACGAACGTGAAACAGATACTAACTTGTATAAGTTACTCTCTTTTTTTAACCGTACGTTTCACTTACTCTTTTCTATTTTTTTTTCACTTCTTTCCCCTTCCGTACGAAATGGGAATGGGATGCAATAAAATAAATTGTTCTGTCCGAGATTTGCTCATTAACCTAAACTGGTAGAACTAGTTAACGATATTAACGATTGGAGTCATTAACTCTTTCTATCAAAACGACTGTATTTAACATTCAATAACCCCAAAGGGTTTGATCTACCATAAAACAAAACAACTACCAACTAGATTATAGTTTTATTAAATAAATGCATGTATTCTTTTCAAAAGTGTAAAATGACATGTTACATGTAACAACCTAATATATGTAACAACCTAATATATGAAGACAGACTGAATATTTAATGATATGAACTGGAATTTCTGTACACTAAATCCAATTAATAATTATTTCATATCTTTGGTTGAGGAAGAATTGACGAGCATTTCTTAAATGATATGAACTGGAATTTCTTTACACTAAATCCAGTTAATAATTATTTCATATCTATAATTGACGAGCATTTCTTAAATGATATGAACTAGAATTTCTTTAAACTAAATCCAGTTTATAATTATTTCATATCTTTGGTTGAAGAATAATTGATGAGCATTTCTTAAATGATATGAACTGGAATTTCTGTACACTAAATCCAGTTAATAATTATTTCATATCTATAATTGACGAGCATTTCTTAAATGATATGAACTGGAATTTCTTTACACTAAATCCAGTTTATAATTATTTCATATCTTTGGTTGAGGAAGAATTGACTAGCATTTCTTAAATGATATGAACTGGAATTTCTGTACACTAAATCCAGTTAATAATTATTTCATATCTTTGGTTGAGGAATAATTGACGAGCATTTCTTAAATGATATGAACTGGAATTTCTTTACACTAAATCCAGTTAATAATTATTTCATATCCTTGGTTGAGGAATAATTGATGAGCATTTCTTAAATGATATGAACTGGAATTTCTGTACACTAAATCCAGTTAATAATTATTTCATATCTATAATTGACGAGCATTTCTTAAATGATATGAACTGGAATTTCTTTACACTAAATCCAGTTTATAATTATTTCATATCTTTGGTTGAAGAATAATTGATGAATATTTCTTAAATGATATGAACTGGAATTTCTGTACACTAAATCCAGTTAATAATTATTTCATATCTATAATTGACGAGCATTTCTTAAATGAAATGAACTGGAATTTCTTTACACTAAATCCAGTTTATAATTATTTCATATCTTTGGTTGAGGAATAATTGACGGGCATTTCTTAAATGATATGAACTGGAATTTCTGTACACTAAATCCAGTTAATAATTATTTCATATCTTTGGTTGAGGAGTAATTGACGAGCATTTCTTAAATGATATGAACTGGTATTTCTTTACACTAAATCCAGTTAATAATTATTTCATATCTTTGGTTGAGGAATAATTGACGAGCATTTCTTAAATGATATGAACTGGAATTTCTTTACACTAAATCCAGTTAATTATTTCATATCTTTGGTTGAAGAATAATTGATGAGCATTTCTTAAATGATATGAACTGGAATTTCTGTACACTAAATCCAGTTAATAATTATTTCATATCTATAATTGACGAGCATTTCTTAAATGATATGAACTGGAATTTCTTTACACTAAATCCAGTTAATAATTATTTCATATCTATAATCGACGAGCATTTCTTAAATGATATGAACTGGAATTTCTTTACACTAAATCCAGTTTATAATTATTTCATATCTTTGGTTGAAGAATAATTGATGAGCATTTCTTAAATGATATGAACTGGAATTTCTGTACACTAAATCCAGTTAATAATTATTTCATATCTATAATTGACGAGCATTTCTTAAATGATATGAACTGGAATTTCTTTACACTAAATCCAGTTTATAATTATGTCATATCTTTGGTTGAGGAAGAATTGACGAGCATTTCTTAAATGATATGAACTGGAATTTCTGTACACTAAATCCAGTTAATAATTATTTCATATCTTTGGTTGAGGAATAATTGACGAGCATTTCTTAAATGATATGAACTGGAATTTCTTTACACTAAATCCAGTTAATAATTATTTCATATCCTTGGTTGAGGAATAATTGATGAGCATTTCTTAAATGATATGAACTGGAATTTCTGTACACTAAATCCAGTTAATAATTATTTCATATCTATAATTGACGAGCATTTCTTAAATGATATGAACTGGAATTTCTTTACACTAAATCCAGTTTATAATTATTTCATATCTTTGGTTGAAGAATAATTGATGAATATTTCTTAAATGATATGAACTGGAATTTCTGTACACTAAATCCAGTTAATAATTATTTCATATCTATAATTGACGAGCATTTCTTAAATGAACTGAACTGGAATTTCTTTACACTAAATCCAGTTTATAATTATTTCATATCTTTGGTTGAGGAATAATTGACGGGCATTTCTTAAATGATATGAACTGGAATTTCTGTACACTAAATCCAGTTAATAATTATTTCATATCTTTGGTTGAGGAGTAATTGACGAGCATTTCTTAAATGATATGAACTGGTATTTCTTTACACTAAATCCAGTTAATAATTATTTCATATCTTTGGTTGAGGAATAATTGACGAGCATTTCTTAAATGATATGAACTGGAATTTCTTTACACTAAATCCAGTTAATTATTTCATATCTTTGGTTGAAGAATAATTGATGAGCATTTCTTAAATGATATGAACTGGAATTTCTGTACACTAAATCCAGTTAATAATTATTTCATATCTATAATTGACGAGCATTTCTTAAATGATATGAACTAGAATTTCTTTACACTAAATCCAGTTAATAATTATGTCATATCTATAATTGACGAGCATTTCTTAAATGATATGAACTGGAATTTCTTTACACTAAATCCAGTTTATAATTATTTCATATCTTTGGTTGAAGAATAATTGATGAGCATTTCTTAAATGATATGAACTGGAATTTCTTTACACTTAATCCTGTTAATAATTATTTCATATCTTTGGTTGAGGAATAATTGACGAGCATTTCTTAAATGATATGAACTGGAATTTCTTTACACTAAATCCAGTTAATAATTATTTCATATCCTTGGTTGAGGAATAATTGATGAGCATTTCTTAAATGATATGAACTGGAATTTCTGTACACTAAATCCAGTTAATAATTATTTCATATCTATAATTGACGAGCATTTCTTAAATGATATGAACTGGAATTTCTTTACACTAAATCCAGTTAATAATTATTTCATATCTTTGGTTGAAGAATAATTGATGAATATTTCTTAAATGACATGAACTGGAATTTCTGTACACTAAATCCAGTTAATAATTATTTCATATTTATAATTGACGAGCATTTCTTAAATGATATGAACTGGAATTTCTTTACACTAAATCCAGTTAATAATTATTTCATATCTTTGGTTGAGGAATAATTGACGGGCATTTCTTAAATGATATGAACTGGAATTTCTGTACACTAAATCCAGTTAATAATTATTTCATATCTTTGGTTGAGGAGTAATTGACGAGCATTTCTTAAATGATATGAACTGGTATTTCTTTACACTAAATCCAGTTAATAATTATTTCATATCTTTGGTTGAGGAATAATTGATGAGCATTTCTTAAATGATATGAACTGGAATTTCTTTACACTAAATCCAGTTAATAATTATTTCATATCCTTGGTTGAGGAATAATTGATCAGCATTTCTTAAATGATATGAACTGGAATTTCTGTACACTAAATCCAGTTAATAATTATTTCATATCTATAATTGACGAGCATTTCTTAAATGATATGAACTGGAATTTCTTTACACTAAATCCAGTTAATAATTATTTCATATCTATAATTGACGAGCATTTCTTAAATGATATGAACTGGAATTTCTTTACACTAAATCCAGCTTATAATTATTTCATATCCTTGGTTGAGGAATAATTGATGAGCATTTCTTAAATGATATGAACTGGAATTTCTGTACACTAAATCCAGTTAATAATTATTTCATATCTATAATTGACGAGCATTTCTTAAATGATATGAACTGGAATTTCTTTACACTAAATCCAGTTTATAATTATTTCATATCTTTGGTTGAAGAATAATTGATGAGCATTTCTTAAATGATATGAACTGGAATTTCTGTACACTAAATCCACTTAATAATTATTTCATATCTATAATTGACGAGCATTTCTTAAATGATATGAACTGGAATTTCTTTACACTAAATCCAGTTTATAATTATTTCATATCTTTGGTTGAGGAAGAATTGACGAGCATTTCTTAAATGATATGAACTGGAATTTCTGTACACTAAATCCAGTTAATAATTATTTCATATCTTTGGTTGAGGAATAATTGACGAGCATTTCTTAAATGATATGAACTGGAATTTCTTTACACTAAATCCAGTTAATAATTATTTCATATCCTTGGTTGAGGAATAATTGATGAGCATTTCTTAAATGATATGAACTGGAATTTCTGTACACTAAATCCAGTTAATAATTATTTCATATCTATAATTGACGAGCATTTCTTAAATGATATGAACTGGAATTTCTTTACACTAAATCCAGTTAATAATTATTTCATATCTTTGGTTGAGGAATAATTGACGGGCATTTCTTAAATGATATGAACTGGAATTTCTGTACACTAAATCCAGTTAATAATTATTTCATATCTTTGGTTGAGGAGTAATTGACGAGCATTTCTTAAATGATATGAACTGGTATTTCTTTACACTAAATCCAGTTAATAATTATTTCATATCTTTGGTTGAGGAGTAATTGACGAGCATTTCTTAAATGATATGAACTGGTATTTCTTTACACTAAATCCAGTCAATAATTATTTCATATCTTTGGTTGAGGAATAATTGACGAGCATTTCTTAAATGATATGAACTGGAATTTCTTTACACTAAATCCAGTTAATTATTTCATATCTTTGGTTGAAGAATAATTGATGAGCATTTCTTAAATGATATGAACTGGAATTTCTGTACACTAAATCCAGTTAATAATTATTTCATATCTATAATTGACGAGCATTTCTTAAATGATATGAACTGGAATTTCTTTACACTAAATCCAGTTAATAATTATTTCATATCTATAATTGATGAGCATTTCTTAAATGATATGAACTGGAATTTCTTTACACTTAATCCAGTTAATAATTATTTCATATCTTTGGTTGAGGAATAATTGACGAGCATTTCTTAAATGATATGAACTGGAATTTCTTTACACTAAATCCAGTTAATAATTATTTCATATCCTTGGTTGAGGAATAATTGATGAGCATTTCTTAAATGATATGAACTGGAATTTCTGTACACTAAATCCAGTTAATAATTATTTCATATCTATAATTGACGAGCATTTCTTAAATGATATGAACTGGAATTTCTTTACACTAAATCCAGTTAATAATTATTTCATATCTTTGGTTGAAGAATAATTGATGAATATTTCTTAAATGACATGAACTGGAATTTCTGTACACTAAATCCAGTTAATAATTATTTCATATTTATAATTGACGAGCATTTCTTAAATGATATGAACTGGAATTTCTTTACACTAAATCCAGTTAATAATTATTTTATATCTTTGGTTGAGGAATAATTGACGGGCATTTCTTAAATGATATGAACTGGAATTTCTGTACAC
>OY744522.1:27613728-27753728 GCA_963556195.1 Sepiola atlantica
ATGATGAGGTGGTTTATTCTTTGTTCTGTGTCTGTAAACTTGTATCCGGCATCACATTTTCTGAGTATGTAGTTGAGTGGCATCATGGCTATGATAAAGTGTAGTGCTGATAGGGAGTCTCCTTGGAAAATGTCTCTGTATTTTTATCTCAGTCGGGTGTTGTCCTCCAGCTGTCAGTTCTAGTCTCCATGTTTCCATCGCTTTCTTAATAAGATTAATAATCCTGTCGGGTATCTTATATATATTTTAAGCATTCAATAATCCATGCTTGAGTGATTCTGATTGTATGCTTTCTTGTAGTCAATCCATGCCATGGCTATGTTCTTTTTCTGCTTTTTACCTCCTTCAGGATCTTTTGTTCTATGTATAGCAGACCAAGCGTCCCTCTTTTCCCTATCCAACATCCTTTTTATTCCTCAGGGAGCAGTCCACGATTGTTTAGGGATTGGTAGGTTTGTTCTCTCAGTTGTGCCATGAGGATTTTTCACATTGTTGGTAAACAGGTTATTGGTCTGTAGTTGCTTGGGATCATTCCCTTTTGGCATCTTTTTGTATTAGCGTTGTCCTTTCTTTGGTCATCCACTCTCGTACGTCTGTTTTGTGGATACATCCTCTAAGTTTCTACGCTATCCTTTTATGTAGGGTCATGAATTTTTAAAACCAGTATCATGTATTCCATCATGGTCTGGTGCTTTCCAGTTTGCCATTTTCCGTAATGTTATATTAATCGATTCTTCATTAATGTCTGATTCTGTTCCTTCCTCAATTTTCTGTAGTTCATCTTTCATGTTTTTCAGCCATTTGGCATTTTTGTTGTGTTTTTGAGGCTTTTCCCATATCTTGCTATTTCTATATATATTTTTTATATATTTTTATATATATATAGTCTAAAGAAGCTTTGAGTTATTTTAAACAAAAAGACAAAAAAAAAGAAAGAAAAAAGGAAAATGCAGTTTAAATTCCCAAAGAAACTAACTAAATCCAAAATAGTGTAGACTTAACATTTGTTGGAAAATTCATAAATAAATAATATATAATAGTAAGTAAATAAAATAAAAAGGGGGATTAAGTATCTAACAGTGAAACAAAAGCAGGAGACCTTAACGTAAGCATCTAATATTAACACGGGGATCTTCAGCTCTTTACCATGTAACTGTTTCGGAGATTTAAAAACAGGACAGTTATATGCATGGCTCTCGAATGGTATAGATAAAACTACCATTTCCCCAATAATCAAGTGTCGAAATAATTCAGCTTAAAATGTTACTTATATATACATAAATAAATAATAATAAAATAATAATAATAATATACTACCCTTAAGACTACCGTGTGATATGGTAATTTGCATATCAAATAAAATCATTTATAACAATAGTACTACTAATAATAATAATAATAATTAATAATAAAATACTATCTAAACACTACACCTACGAACCATTCTACGATATTGTAGCTAGAAATAAAATTATATAGGAATTAAGGTTGCATTAAAAAAAAAAAAAAAAAAAGCTTTAGTACCTATACTATATATATATCAAAGGGTTAGAAACAAACGTGAGGTTTCATAGTTATACTGCTTACAAATTCCCAGAATCGGAGCAGATACGTACAGCGAATCATCAACATTGTAGGCTGGAAATTTGAAGTTTTCAAATTCCTTAAACTTCTGGATCACGTCCTTGATGAGAAAACATTGCTTGAAACTATGCTGCAGTTTGTCAATTGTTAATTGTAAGAAAATCTGTCAGTGGGTGTTTGTACTTTCTGCCGAGTTCATTGTTGACTAATTAAGATTAGTTGTCTAAATTGCTTTTCCCAAATACTCCAGCCTTGTGTATTATCATCAGTTTCTTCATAAGTTTTTTTTTATCTAAGGGAGACAAATCTTTCCTGAGTTATATATAATTTAAATTCCTTCAAATTCACACAAAAGTTTGGTTAATAGCTCAATAGTTTATGTTACTGGAGCTCAAAATATAATAATTTTATAAATGTTCTGAATTTATTTAAAAAAAAACGTCTTTATTCATACAATTGTTTCTACCGATTTTCAAAACACACATTTTCCTTGATAAGAAATTCAAGATGTTTCTAAAAGGCTTCTTCAGTGAATTGTTATTTGCCATCAAATTAAACCCCTAAAAAAACAACCGTTAACATCAAAATTGTTCTCTTCATTTTACTTATTTATTTATTCTTTTTTTTTTTTCGAAGCAAATCAATAAAAAAAAAATTTCCTGGTTTCATTTTTATGTAGATTAATAATTAAAACTAATATTAAGACACTCGGAAAAAATGTTATCCTTTTCTCTATCACTTTCATTAATCATCTTAAGTCTTCTGTTTTGCACACATCTCCCCATACTGTCCAGATTTAATCTTCCTCTGAGGTCATCAGAACTAAGCCGGTCTTTAAGACTCACATTACACATCCATTGTATTATTCTCACATCATTTCTCACCATGCAACGTATGTCCTTAACTCTCACTGTCCAGGTTTCACTTCCATACATCATCACACTGCATACATATTCCTGATAAACTCTTTCCTTGGTCGACCGTGTTAACTCTCTGCTGGTTAGTAATGACAGACGTTTTCTGAACTTATTTTATCAACTCCTAAATTTTGCTATCAGACTAGCACCTGCTCCACTCTGTGCTCCAATGGTATCACCAAGATAACAAAACCTCTAGACAACTTCAATAGCTTCGACATCCTGATATGCTTTTTCCACATCTAAGTTCTCCTCCATCTCCATTGCTTTACACTTCTGGCACACAGACTGGTTATTGGTCCCCCGATTTACAAAATCGGGGGACTTATGTTTTGAGACATGTCCATCTGTACGTCCGTCCGTCTGGATTTTTTCCGCAACAATCCATTGAATTTCTCTGAAATTTTGTATGAAGTTGTAACTTTGGTCAGGTTAGAAAGTGACATTCTCTGATTTTTGAAAAAAAATCTGGTTAGCCCCTCAGGGGGTCAAAAGCCCCCGAAATGGCAAAAAAAATGTCATTTTTTGCCCCATAACTTTTCATCCATCCATTCAATTTCTCTGAAACTTGACCAAAATGCGGAGGCAATTGTTCCTAATAGAAAATAAGTATCGCTGACCTTGGAAAAAATCTGGTTCGCGCCCCCAGGGGGTCAAAAGCCCCCAAAATGGCAAAAAAATGCCCCTTTTCTCCCATAACGTTTGATCCATCCATTCAATTTTTCTGAAACTTGGCCAAAATGTAGAGGCAATTGTTCTGGATATAAAATGAGCATCCTTGACCTCAGAAAAATTCTGGTTCGCGCCCCCAGGGGGTCAAAGGGAGGGTAAAAAATGCCCCAAATTGCCCAAATTTATTGCATTTTACACTCGCCACATCGAGTCACATACAGAGGGGGGCCACGCACGCGCGGCTTGTTATCTCTCAACCTACCAGCAATTCCACTGTTGGAATTTCGTGTACTCAATGCTGATAGGTAACATTAAAGATTGAGTTGTACCCGACTTCCTTTTCACAAACAGAATATAACATAATGAGCAGATTGTAAAATATTACCCGTTTCCCGGGAGCCTTTTTAATTTTAATTTTATTTTGCTATGCGTTTTTTTTTCTTTTACCAAATTATTTTTTTAAAGTCTGACTTTAAAAGTTAAATTTAATTATTCCATTATCGTTTGGTCATTAAATAATTTATTAAACCAAATCATAAAACTATAACTAATTATTGTTACGGTAATGCTTTAATCTCTATTTATAAAATGATTGGATGTAAAAAATAGTTTCTAAAACTTTAAATTTTTTAATACATGATACATACTAAGCATTTTAAAGCAAGTTTAAATGACTTTCTCTTCGACAGTTGCAAGGCTTCCTAAACTCCTTTTAAAATATCAAAGTGTCACGATTTAATTAATTTTGTTTTTTTTCCTAACTGTTAACAGACGATGAATATAGCTGACTTGTTTATGAAAGAAACCGAAATGCAGCATTCTGATGGATTTAATTTCGAAATTAAATTATTTTTTAAGTAGGATTTTTTTTTTTAATAATTTCGTTTATTTTTACTCTTTTGCAATTTTGTGTTCGGAAAATATTCAATTAATATTAAATAAGAAAATAATTCCATGTTTAATTATCAAAGTTACGTTGATACAAGACATACACCTACGTGAAGTTGTCTCACAATTTTAGTAATATGTACAAATGTCAAATGAAATAGTTACTTATCATTAATTATTGCAATGATGTTCAGTTTCGTCTTTTTTGCATTCATTAACAATTTAACAGAACGCAATTCCATTTGAAAGAAACTCGTTAAATGTTAATCAGATTTGCAGAAAAGATTAAAACGCCCACATTCTTTGAATTAATTTTACTATCAATTAAGTATCCGAAATAATTATTAGTAATATTTAAAAAATATATTTTAATTTTTTTAAATTTTAATTACAACGTGTGTATGGCGCAGATCCCACCCCCATTCTCAAATTGTTTGTACACAATCTTATTTTTGCAATTTATCTAATTGCTACAAAATAATCCTTAAATTTTAAGGTTATATTTTTTAAAAAACCTACCTGTTTAATATTTAGGACTAATAATAATATCAATAATCTAATTATAATGGAGATTATGTATCTGTCTGTCTGTCTGTCTTTCTGAAGCCGAAACTATTTTATTAGTTTTGATCGCTCTTTTTATATCTACTTGAAGCCGAAACTATTATTAGTTTTGATCGCTCTCTTTTTATATCTACTTATCAGCTCCTATATACCCATTCCAAAACTTTCCAAACATCACGCGTCTTTCAAATTTACATAATTAATTTCTTTTAAAGCTTCTAAAAAATTAATATTTGCAAATATACACTCATGATTGTTTTTTTCAGATTTCAGGATGTATATAAAATATTTTTATCGATAATAATAATAATAAAGATAATAAATAAATAGAATTAATTAAAGACATTGTTTTCTTTTAAATCTATATAATTGAGTTACGTAATTAAATTACATTGTAATGGAATATGATGGAAAAGCCAGCGGCCATTCCAACATTTGGTTACCCGCCCTCTGATTATTCGAATGCACAGAAAGTTCTATTTAGAGAGAGAGAGAGAGAGAGAGAGAGCAAGCAAGCAAGCAATTAAATAAAACAACTAGCAAAAATATGCGACCGGAGGGAGTATATATTTGCTAGTAATAATAATAATATCAATAATAATATCATCATCATCAGTTTAACGTCTGTTTTATATCCTGATATGTATTAGACGGATTTTAGAAATTGACTTCCAAAATAATCTATCTATATCCAGGTGTTTACTTGTCCCTTTTTTTCTCAAATCCTTCCTTATCATTTCCTCCCATATTTTCCTTGGCCTTCCTCTGGCAACTGACCCTGCTACCTCAACTTTTCTACATCTACTAAACCAAACATTATTTTTTTTTTACAATTTTTAATTAGTTAGGAGAGTAGAAAGTGACTAACTTGGGTTGACTGTGAGCAGCCTCGTAAATCTCGCTTCCCTTATTTTGTCATTTAGTCCTCACATTTCTGACATTGCTGTTTTCTGGGTCGGAATCTGTCCATCTAACACTTATCGTTGGCTTATTGCACAGGGGTATCATTGATTTCTGGGAAATACCGGGTGAGCTTGAAGGGGGTTAAAATTAACCGAAATTTACTTTGAAACCCCTACCTCACGAAATCAGTTAGATCGCAGTTCAAAAGTTGAATTTGTAAAATTCAAAAACTAAAAATCAAAAAGCTAATATAATGTACCTTTAGCGGTGAATCATGATTTTGTTCAAAGTACTCCACCCTGGCACACTACCACACGTACCTATCTACTACAATAGACTAATTCATCTACAGTTACCGTATGCAAAGGAATAAGTTAGAAAAATGCAGGTACCTAATTTTTTTTCTTCTTCACTCTCAAACAAAGCATACTACCACTGATGCGTAAAAGGTTACTGTGATAGGGTTCAGATTTATAGGGGCAACTCGGGTGGAAAGTTGGGTATAAAAGATGCTTGTTCACGTTACATTTGAATTTTTGCATGCTGGTACAGTAAGCGAAACAAGAAGCAGGGAGGGAATTCAAAAAAGGCAAGCACTTCGAAGAAAAGAAGCTATTAGATAGAATTTTTTCCGGCATCTGGGGACCTCTACAGTGAAGGGGTGGAATTTTGCTGCTAGTTGAGTTGGTCTGGGGTATTTATGTTGAGGGGAATACAAATGCAGGAATTTTGTTGAAGCACATTATGTGGAAGTACTTGTAAAATAAGCACACGGATGGAATATTGCGGTGATGCGACAGGGGCTGGAACTTGGTAGACAATACGGAACCTATTAGATTAAAACCTTTTTTTTGCACCCTGTGAGAGAGAGAGAGACTGACTGACTGACTGACTGACTGACTAGTGGTTGGTGCACCAGCCCAGATGTGGCAACAATACTCCATTCATTGGCGAATAGTGGCTTTACAGAGATATAGGATACTGGCAGGTGTGAGAAGTTTCCTATCTCGGTAGTTAATAGATTTAATAATAAAATGCCATTTGTTCTCTTGATCATGAGTTACCTATAGATCCAGGGAGGGTTTCCTGGCATTATTATTTTTTTTGGGGGGGGGGGGGGAGAAATCGCTCCAGACAAGTCATAAAGGCACTTGATGTAAGGAGCTAAAAAAACCCTACTATTTTATGGTCAAAAACTAGCCAACTGTAAGTGTTATATGGATAAATGCTGACCCAGAAAACAGCAATTATTTCCCCTTTGTCAGAAACATAGCTCATGGAACGTGAGGACTAAAGGACAAAACTATATTAAAACTATTAAATCACTGCTTAGGGCTCAACTGTACAACCAGTTGAGCAGCAAGATAAGTCCAAGTGCCAAGCACATCAAAATGCCGGTTTATAATAAGGCTAGAATGTTCCATTATGCTCAGAAGGGAAAGTCCATTCTCTGTGTTCTGATTGGCTGAGATTCATAAGTGGCCATTCTAGTGTATAAATGTTCATTCATTCAAATAAGTATTCTTCTATGAGATGGATGCCAGTTGAGGCCTTTATGCCAGTAAGTGTTAGTTTGATTCTATAAAAACTATAGTAACAAACCTCTAGCTATACTTAAGAAACCTGTTGATTCACAATTATAATTGGTATCTTGATGTAAGACTTTTGACTCATGACATCTACTTTTAATTTCTCTAAGTATACACTGTAATCGCTAATAAGTGAATCTGTAGGGACTAAGCAGAATCTTAAAAAAAAATGATATAGTTATTAAATAATTATCCCCCTTTCATGTTTTTAAGATATTCTAGAATTATGCCTCACCCTTGAGTAATAAAGATTGGCAGCCATTTTAATTTAATAGCAAATGCCCCATGTTGTTTGCTCTTAATCCAAAATAAAATACTTGAATTTTATCCCTTTCATCCCAGGCATTGTTACACATATAATTGACAAATGGATTGGAGTCTACTGGATGGCCCCAAACGCTGTTATAACCAGCTCTGAAAAACGGGTGGGCTGAGTTTTGAAATTGATCAAAGATCTGATTTAAGTATCATGAACATATTCTGCATTGTCATCTTTTTTTCCAAATATAACTGGATGATTAATATCTCTGAAACAATCGTTATCAACAGAATTGCAATTAAAATATAACATGAGTCTTTGGAATTTGTTTTTGGTTAAAAATTGATTTTTTTCTGTAACACCTAAAATAAAAATGCATTTAGCTTGATGATTTCCTGTGGGAATGAAACACGTAAGCTACAGAGAAGCGTCCATGTTTCATTCCGCAAAAAATTGTTAGGCTAAGCTACACAGGCATTCTGATGATTTCCTGCAGGAATAAAACATGGACGCCCTTGCATAGCTTAGCCTGATGATTTTCTGCAGGAATGAAATATGGATGCTTCTGTGTAGCTTACTTGCCATAAATATATTTTCATACTACTACTACTACTACTACTAAGCTTTACTTATGTATTGAACACTGTTCAAGTAAATATTGAAAATATATTATATTACCTTATAATATTATGTGTATATATAAAATAGTAAAATTATAATATATATATAAGTCCCATTTCGATTTCGATTTATTATTTTTGTTCCTTCCAGTTTACATCCTACCCGGGACTTTGTATTGCCCTCAGCCTTTCTAAAAACATACTACTACTATTCCCAGCACTGCTTCAAGCAAACTACCATTCTCTATTATTTATATATATATATATATATATATATATATATATATATATAATGCAGTTTGCATGTGTTAAGATAATCTACATTTATGCTTTATTTTTATAAGGCTCTACCTGAAAGGATATTGAGCAATGGATGTGGTCAAAGTCTGCTGTATTGATTTGGCTCGTTTCAGATGTTGAGAAGCTGATCGTTTTATGTTATATATATATATATATATATGCATGTGTAAAGATATAGATTTCTCTGTGTATGTGTAAACATATGTCTAAATATATCTCTCTATATAATGTGAGCGTTACACTGAGAAGCCAAGAAGACAGTCATATAATGAGCAAGTCTATATTATGTATAATTAGCACATCCTAATTTCCATTGTTGTATGAATTTTTCTGTTATAAACTAGTCATGAATAATTCAAAAAGTTCAAATGGTGTGTGAATTTCTAATGGCCAACACAACTTCTTTTCCTTCTTCTGTGGAACATGAACTGGCAAAGAAGCTCTGGAAACCTTAGAACGGTGTGCACCACGCCATTCCTTGCCATCTCTCTTCTTTTACCCAAGACCAGCCTTCTCCTCTCCCGCCTTCTCTTCTGATAGGGTAGACTACCTTGTCCACCCACCATCATCTCCTCTGCGGTCGTCCTCTCTCCTTCTCTATTAGCCCCCCTCCCCCTCCCTCCCTCACTCCCTCCCTCCCTCCCTCCCTCCCTCCCTCGAAAGTGATTGGAGCATTTCGAAGAAATCGACATTTTTGAAGGAGAGGAACGACACTGGTTAAAAAATGTCTATACTTAACAGTATTACAGAACAGGAGACTTCGTTGGTATGGCCACATTGAAAGAATGGATGAGAATTTTGGGGTCAGTAAATGCAAAACAGTTAAGGTAGCAGGTCCAGTTCACAGGGGAAGGGCAGAGAGAACACTGGAAAAATGGGATAAAAATGGACTTGAGAGAAAGAGGGATAAAAAAAAGACTTTATCAGAGATAGGTTAGTTTGGAAGTCAATTTCTTAGGAGTCCAACACATGCCAGCATATAAAACGGACTTTAACCCGATGATGATGATTTAAAAATAATCTGTACTACAATGATGGGCAATGGTCTATATGTCTGGTTAACTACTTTTCGGCTATTAGACCTTGGAACATGAAATTTTGTAGGAATCATCCTCTATGATGTCTAAAGATTTTATATTTTATTTTACTTGAGTCGAAGTTCTCAGAAATCAAGGGGCCCCTTCCTATGGCTAACACTTGATCTTTATATGAGATACATAGATATTCGAGTGTTCTTTTAAAGTTCTCGTCTACCTCTCAAACGCTGAACCGGTAAAGTAAATGTCTTTTTAAGATAGAGCTTCATTACAGCAATAGGTAATAAATGTGGATTATCGTAAACGTTTACTGCAGTTGCAGTAAACGTTTAAGTAAAAAGGCATTTATTAATGAGGACGAGTGGTTGTCTTTGGGCTGGACGATCCGGGTTCGATCCCACTCACGGCATGCGAATTTTCGGGTCTGAAAACTCCTGTCTACCCAGCAGTAAATGGGTACCTGACTAAAACTCAGGGAAGGTTCAAGGCAGCAGAAGGAGAGGGATGGGCTCCGCCTTCCATATGCTGTGCCCTAGACACGGTGATTCTTAACAAATCACCGCCGCTACGGCCATGGGCAGTGTGCGATGTCGGCAACGACACTCGTGCGCGTCCAGGCTATGCGACCTTTACCTTTTATTTATTAATGAATACACGTTTGAAGAACTGTTATTAGATCGTTGTAGCCACTTTTTCATTTACTATTTCTTTCATGTGTTCTGGTAACAAACTGATTAAATCATGAAAAGTCTCCAGTGCCATTACTACAGTAATAACGCGTTTCAATTCAAGATTTAATAATTAGCATTTTCTTAATCTCCATAAATGTTATTTTTGATTTGTATCTGGGCTATTTGCTAGTCAATTGACAACAGGTTTGCGGATTTTGCTATGTGAGATTGGGCAAAGTCATGCTGGACGATGAATTCACTGTCATCAATGTATGATATAAGGAAATCATCCAAGGCATCCTGATAGACAATATTATTAGTCGGTCTTTTCAAAAAAGTAGATCTTTGTGACAACAGTGGCAAATGTGCAACCCCAACAGATTATAGATTGAGGGAATTTTATGCCTCTTTCCCATATTTGGCATCATATGTACCATATGATCTTTTTTCAGGTGCAGGAGCTATGATTCTCAAAAGGATACGAAAATTTTATTTACCACTGAAGATGACTTGAACTATTTTGGTTATCTGCAGCCCATATTGAATGCTTTTGCATTAATGATTTCGTAGTAATGGTTTCGAAATCGGTATCCTGTTGTTATATCTCAGCTAATTGTCTCAGCAGTGTTGTGAATCAGGAAACAGCTGCATCATGCCAGACTTTGGAAATTTCACTATTATTCGTAGTGTGTTCGAAAATAAGCATCCTATTAAGTTGACAGTTATCTCTAGCTATTTTCCTCGGCTTTAAATCGCATTTATAGCATTTAGAGCAGTTCGTCTTGTGATTTTTTTAGATATTAAACTGAGAACATCCCACCTTACCAACTCCCCACAACGTGTGAATCATGGTTTTCTCTTCCTTTGGCATTGCCTTAGCTCTTGCTATTCATGTTACTGGGCGACAATATGTGGAACAGCAAAGATTTGATTCTTTTTATATTAATATTTGACACTGAGAAATTACCTAATATATAAATCATTAAACTAATTTGATATAATGTTAAACATAAACTGTCCAAATATGGAAGTTATTTGCAAAAAAAATAAGGCAGAATATTCCATTTCACTGAATTGATGCAGTATGTGTTTGTGTTGTTTGCCGACTAAGAAGACAAAAATGCGTCCCAAATTGTCCAAAAAATAAATATATTATTTCACAAATAAAAACTCGTTAATTTTATTTTCCTAAATCAAAAAAAGTTGTCATTAATGTTTATTTCTATTATCCAAGTACCAGTGATCACAGAGGGAGACAATTTATTTTTCCTTTTGGGATTTTATTACCTATTTTGGTCATGGTTTAATTGAAACTATTGCAAATGTACAATGAAAGGTTCATTAGAATTAATTGGACAAATTATTGGGAAAGATTAAAGCGATTGACTATAGTTTTGAGATAATAGCGAGCGAGGGGCGGGGAAGAATAGTGAGATATTCATAATTCTATTTGTTTTCAAATCCCGATGAATAAAATTTCTAATCTCAGGTTTGTAATTAAAAATACCGATAGAACAGCAGCTAAATTATATCTGCCCAGAAAACATCGAGATTATTCAGTGCCAGAAAGTGTATTTAACACACATTTAATTTAAAATGGATAAAAACTTATAATTAGTAACGTTTTAACAATAAAAAAAAAACTCTGTTCGGTTCAATTTCTGTAGAAGCACAAAAAAAAGACAAAAATAATTCAGCTCGCCGCAGAATCTTACTCGACACTCTCTTTTTTCTCTTCCCCATTCTCCTTTTCTTTCTCTTTTTATTAGCAGATTTCCCCTCAGTTAATTCCGTTTAACCAATCAGAAAAAAACAATCCGCTGGCTCACTATTTGCCATTATAATTAAATCCATTATTATTGTGTAGCAATCAGTAGATTTGTTACTTTGAGGTTGTGAGTTCAATCCTCACTAGAAAACTAGTAAGCCAAACTTATTTCCCTTTCCATCTGCAAGACAGGCAAAGGCGGACCCTCTTACTGCGGGGAAGAACTAAGTCCGGGCCACCTCCATCGCTCGATTCTGGCTCAAGATCATCAATTCCGCCACAAAACTATTTAATGTGCTACCCCCAAAATATTAGAACCTATGAAATCAGTTAGCAGCTCATACCTAGATAGATTTGGGAAGGTCCTACTAATCACCATTCTTAGCTTCTTTTTTTTTTCTGGCAACTTCTGTTATTTTTAGCACCCTCCATACCCCCAACCGATGAATTTGTACATATATGTTTTGTAAAAAAAAAAAAAAAGTCAAACCATAGGGATAATGTTAACTTGGTTTTACCCATAGAATGAATGTGGTATTTTGGTGACTGAAACTAGTTTAGAGAAACTTGGACAGCATATAACATAGACCAGGCAATTTGTATAGGCAGATCATTTCTGATCCAGGATTTGTGATTGAAAATATTGATAGAACAAGACCTAAATTATATCTGCCCATTGTAATATTACGTATTTGTAGTACTTGTGTATGGGCTTCCATACACACTACATATTTGTAGTAGTTGCGTATGGGCTTCCATACACACCACCGGAACCGGAAGTCGTCCAGGTGACTGGTATTAAAGCTCAACATGTGCGACACCATTTGTAAAACAGTTTTTAGTTGAATAAAGCTTGGCTTCCAGGTAAGAAGTATTTTTGTGTTAGTACACCCATAAAACATTGAGATAATTCAGTAGCAGAAAGTGTATTTGGTGCTGCTATCGATCCCGGACCAGCGTTCGTGACGTTCGACTCGGAAGTGTTCGGCTGTTCTACGCAAACGTTCGAGAGTTGCCGAGCCGATTTGTTCCAGACGACATTTTTGATACGGTGCTGCGTCCTATGATAATGTTTTGCTTTTTTTATTATTATTTGTTAGGGTTAGGTTTAGGGTAAGGAATTTTTTTAAAGAAACAAACAAAGAAAATTAAACATATTTACATGAATTTTTTTGAAAGAAAGAGGAAAAAAACATAGTGAGGTTACTGTTATAAAATGAATACTGTATTTTTATTTACAAGGAATTTTTTTTTTTTTTTTTTTTAAAACGTACCAAAATGACTTTTATCACGACATATTTTTTAATTTTATTATTTATTCTTACTTGCTCGCGATGACACTGCAGTGCAAAGCTGTTCGTAATTCATTTTGGGTTAATTTTCTTCAAAAAAAAATCCGTCTTCGAAAGCACTTATTTTCAATTTGTAACAAAGTTATCGGCTGCTCGGTGCTTCGGCTCGTCAACACTCGGCCGTTTGCGTAGGCCAGCCGAACGATTCCGAGTCGCACGTCACGACATTCGGTCCGGGATCGATAGCAGTACCGTGTATTTTACAGACATTTAATTTAAAATGGACGAAAACTATTTAATTTGCTACCCCTAAAATATCAGAACCGATGAAATCAATTCAGTTAAATCAAAGTGGAGCAACGCTCCAAGGAATCCAATAAGTATTTTTTTTTTTCAAATTCAAACGTAGATCAAATAATCATTTTCTTTTTTCTTTGTGAATCTTAAGTCTCAATCAATCATATCTTAAATGTTTTATCAATGATCCTACCTGGTTCCTGGACAGAAAACTATACTTTTTGTCGGGTGTCAATCATGCTGGTTGCAACTCATCCTCGAGTATTGTCATCTATTTTCTATCGAACATGTGAAGAGTGAATGTGTCTTTTGAGTCTTGCCAATGATTTGCAGTCTCTGGTACAAATAGAACATGCAGAAACATTTCAAAAGGAACTGCTTCATTGTTCTGGTGATATTTAAGGCTTCCAACTGATATACATTCTTTTCCATGTACTCTACATCTAGAAACACGACTCAAACCAGAGTCAAGGACTTTCATGCATTTGCTACTTCTTTGGTAACACCAACAAGAGTCACTGGTGATACCAGATCAGGCTGCCCTGTGGCTCCCTGAGACGAAATTCACCTACATTGACGTTTTTTTTTGTTTTTTTTTTTTGTTTTTTTTGTTTGTAAAACTTAATTATGTTCTACAAAACCAAAAACAAAAACAACAGCCCCTCTCCCTTTCTCCCTTTCTCCCTCCCCTTTTTTATTTTTATTTTTCCTACCCTACTCCCGGTCCTGGATATGACCTTAAACTACATCCGATGGTGAGATCCGGCTTACGGACTTTGGGGAATGTGGAGCCTCCTCTTAATTACCATTGCTCCCAGGTCCACCCTGACCCGGAGTGGTAGTACCTGTTAGGGTCCCAACTATGGGTTAAATAGAAACAGATATTAAAAGGGGAAGGAAACAAAAAAGAGAAGAAAACAAGACCAGATTCGGCATTAAATAACCTGAAAAGGGTTGATATGCCGTAAAACAAAACTACCAAACCAAAAACCCTGATTAAACATTTGAAGATATAAAGAACTTGAAGCATGAAAACTTTCACTATAATGACCAGATTCGGCATTAAATAACCCAAAAAGGGTTGATATGCCGTAAAACAAAACTACCAAACCAAACCAACAAGAGTCTATCAGGGCTGTGTATGCCTAGCCAGTGAGGGTTGAGGACATCGAGAGAAATGATATAAAAATGATACGATGGGTGTGTAATGTGAGTCTTAAAGACAGGAGACTTCAATGGCCACTTTAAAAGAATGGATGAGAGTAGTTCTTTGCGTTAATAGATGTAGAACAATTTAGATAGTAGTGTCAGTTGGCAGGGGAAGGACTAGACACACATGGAAAGAAGTAATAAGGATGGATTTGAAAGAAAGTGGGATAAATAAAGACCTGGCCAGAGATAAGTTAGTTTGAAAATCAATTTCTTAAAGCCGTCCAACACATGCCAGCATGTAAAACAGATATTAAACCAAATGATGATAAACATTACTGAGATTAAAAAAAAACTTCCACATTCATTACAATTTCTATATATGTACATTAATGTTGATATCTTGAAATTTAATTTCTAAAACATTAATTTGGGAAATAAATACATGCTTTGAGATTATTCAAACCTTTAAAACAGTCATATTGAAAGCGACGCCCTCAGCACTCCCCTCCTTCTTACTCACTTATTCCTATCCTGTCGTGCGATCGTGGAGTTGTTTAAAGTTACCTACAATTTGGGTTGGAAATAATCGATAAATTGCTTAGACAATTTAAAGAGGAAAAAAGCTGACAACAAAAAATAAATGAATTAAAAAAAAAAAAAATTATATGTTGTTGTTTTGGATTTTATTTAAAAAAAAGAATTTTCAGACAGATTTTCTTTTTTTTTGAAAGCTGGTTTGAGAGTAATCGTTGTATGGCTTGGATGATCGTTAGTAACAGTCGACTCATTCCGATTGGTTTCTCTTTTGCTTCATTCTTGCTTTTAATGATATTTGAAATAGTGTAGCATTGGCATCATCAGTCTAATTAATGATCGTAATGGACTTTAATTGCCAGTTTGTGATTAAACAACATTCGGTAGTTTTTCATTTATTTCTATTGCATGTTTGATTGTTACATTTATTTTGTTTTCTACCCTGCCATTTTTCTTTTTTCTTCCTTTTTTTTTATCTTTTCTAAATATTTGCGGTTAGTTTTTTTTTTGGGGGGGGGGGGTTAAAAAAATGTGCAGTTTTTCGGTTTACGTCTTTTCTTTTTTTTTTTTTCATTAAAATCTTTTAGCCGGTTCTTTTGTACGACAGGAACGCTTGCGAAAATTTGTTTTCCTTTATCAAACGAAAAAACGATTTTCTCACACGCTCCTGTCATATCAAAGAACACCCTCTTGCCTTTAGACCTTAATTCAAGCAAGCAGTTGCTTTCTATTCGCCAGTTTAAAGACGTTTTCCGGCTAGGATCAAAGTGTTGTATCTGTTCCGTCCTGTGTCAGAGGAAGAGACATACTTTTTAACTGAGGCAATGTTTATATATGTCCTAATTCAGAACAGAGGCGTGCAGGCGACGGAACGGTTGCCCCGGGCATTCAAATTTTGGGGCGAGGGGAATCCAATTTGGCTCTTCGTTTGGCTAGGAAGTAAGTGTAGTATCTGTTCTGATGGATACTGCACAGTGTCGTCTTGTCCTTCGGGTTTGATTCCGCCGGTCTGTGGGTTTGTCCTGTGCAGTTCTAGGAGGTCCACCCTCTCAGGCTTTGCCTCACCTCTTTGGGAAGGAGTAAGTTTATTGCTTACTGCTTGAGGCGCTCCTACCGGGGAATGCCGACGGGGCTGCGCAGGCAATTTTTAATGGCCGGAGTGCTCACTTTCTCGGGCGCTTGCTTTTCAAACCCCACTTTCCCGACCCGACCTTGGATCACATCTTATGTGTGGGAGTAAGATAAAACTGGCCTTGTGCCTAACCTCCTGGAGAGGCGGTAAATAAAAATATTTAAACTATCTCCCTTTCTTCTAATATTTCTCAGTACTAGGACTTATACCTGAGTCTTTGGGGCATACAATCAAGGAGTTGACCCAGGGAATCACCAGGACATCACCAGACCTCTTCATGCTACTGATCCGGAGTTCCCTTTTATCGGAATTGGGGTTTCCTCACATTAAAAATCGACCTTGTGTCTAAGTTTACCCTTGTGTGAAGGCAAGTGAATAAGGATAACATTCAACATTAATTCCAAATGTCGAAAAGTGACTACAGTGTAGCCATTTTATTTTATTATTAATAGATTAAAAATGGCTAACATGTTCGTTTTTTTTTTACTATCGTGACACTACACAATTCAGTAGTAACTTTGAAACATTTAAACTGACGAATGAAATGTAACTTCTAGATTTAATTAAAGTTTAACAAAACAAAAGTCAAGTATTATGGATCCTTTGTACCCTTAAACTAAAGGAAAACATTAGTTTTCTCATGAGCCCCTGTCATATCAAAGAAGCAGAATGGGTCCATGTTTACGTGCAGTAATTATTTACTTTTGTGTTTGTTAAAGACAGAAGAAGCTGCCATTTCCCCGAACACTAGGAAAATATGAATTAAAAAAAAAAAGCATATTTTGGAATAAAATAGGCTCCAGATTCACATCTATTACTAATGGAGGTTTGGTATGGGGGTAGTGTAATATCTGTTCTGTTATCATGAGACCATCCTCCCACGCATTACCGTCTCCTTTAAGGGGTAGTGTAGTATATGTTCGTTCGTCATGATACCACCTTTCCAGGTATTACCTCCTCCTTTGGGGGGCAGTGTTGTATATGTTCATTCCTCGTACATAAATAAATAAAAAGAATAGAAAATATATATTTTTCAGCCAATAGGAAGAGTTAAAAGTATCTTCACCAAAAGCAATAAAAGAAACCACTAAAGATTTGTCTTTACCTGCTCGGAGCCGACCCCTACAATATATATTGGAAGGAGACAAATCATTAGCAGTCGAGTCCTGTATCAACAGAATAGGATGCAAAGCAGTTTGAACAACATATACACTCTTCCTGTCAAATAAGCACTACTTAAAACAAATGGTGGGAGACACATACACAATGATGGGTTCACACTCACACATCAGCAAGAGCTTAACACATGCTGGACTCATTTTACCATCATACAAACTTTAGAATCCTCTACCCTGTCTGATGTTTGGTAAATAAAACGTTCATAATTAACTAGCAGGAAGACCCGATTTTGCTCAGGATCGAATGAGGATCACTACTATGTACTTTTTCACAATGCTTATAATACCATATAACTGGGTTTCTTTTGGCCAAGATCAAAGTGTAGTATCTGTTCCGATGGATACTGCACCCCATACACCGGTATCGTCTTGGCCTTCGGGGCTTGATTTCCGCTGGTCTATGGGTTTGTCCTGTGCAGTTCTAGGAGGTCCACCCTCCCAGGCTTTGCCTTCTCACACTTTGAGAAGGGGTTAGTTTATTGCTAATCGCCTGAGGCGCCCCTACCGGGGAATGCCAACGGGGCTTCCCAGGCAATTTTTAAAGGTCAGAGTGCTCTTCCTCTAGGGTGCTGACTTATCAAATCCCACTTTCCGATCTTGTGTCACATCTTACCGCTGTGGGAGGTAGATAAATAAAACTATATAACTGGGTTTGTTTTTACTGCTCCTTCCTCCCGTTTCACCCCCTAATAGAATTGGCAGAATCTGAAATCTTGGAAAAACTTACTGAATTAGTGTCTTGAAGTTTTAAGGGGTTCTGTCCCCATGAGTCACTTAGAGGTAGTGGCATGTAGATATTCGGTACATAAAGGGTAACCTAAAGATTCGGGACCACCTCCATTGTCTTCCTCAGAGAATTTTATACATATGATTTAAATTTCATAAAAATAAGATATATTTGAAGTTTTAAAGTAGGTTCGGTTTTCTCCATAGCTCCCTTAGGTTAAAAGGCCACTTAAAGATTCAAGACCACTTCCATTGTCTTCCTCAGAAAATTTTATATATATATATATATAATTTAAATTTCATATATATATATATATATATACAGGGTGGGCAAAAATAAGGGTCCTATTTTTAAAAATTCATAACTTTTTTATTTATTGATTTTTTTTTTTTTTTTTTTTTTTTTTTTTTTTTAGAATAAGTAAAGGACCCCTTCCGAAGCAAGCATGAGCCGTATTAGCCCTAAGGAACGTACCCTCATTTAGAAAACATTATTTTTGCTTAAAAAACTCAAAACAGTGTAAAAAACAATACTTAAGTTTTTGTAAGTTTTAAGAAGTGTTTTTCGGCTAAAATTTGTTTTGTTTATTTCAAAAAATCTCGGAAGGGTCAGTCTACACACACATAAAGTTTGGTGAGTTTAACTTTTATTTTGTGGAAGTTATTCAAATTTAAAGATAGGACCCTTATTTTGGCCCACCCTGTATATAGTTAAAGTGTTAAGGAGGTTATGCCCTCAGAGACTCGTTAACACTTTCCCGGTAAATTTTACATAAAAATACACTTTTAGATTTTATGTAGATTCTCTAACCTTTCTTTCTATAGGAAACACACAAACATCACACATGTAGCCATTAAGTTTTATATATATATATATATATATATTCGTAAGTTCGGTACTTTTATAGAGAACGACCCACGTTTTCGTGACTTCGCGTCGTCAACGTTCGGGCAGGTTACGGAAGCGCCTGAGAGTTGACGAAACTAGTAGCCAATCAGGTTGCAGCAAGCAACCGATAACTTATGGAAAAAATGAATTTCTGGACTAGTTGTTTAGTTTCATTTTCTGTACAAGATTACTATCGGAAACTTTTGAGTAATGAAACAAAAAAAACTAACCCTAACCTAGAAAATGTTAAAAAGAAAAAAACATTGAAAAAAAAACATTTGTTTCGTTGTTTGTTCTAACCATAAACTCTAACCGTAACACAGAAAATGTAAAAAAAAAAGTTAAAAAAACAGTGCAAAAAAAAAAAAAAAAATGAAAGTTGTTTCGTAGTTTTGTGCAACGAAAAGTGAAAAAAAAAAAAAATTGGCACTTCTGCCGTATATATGAAGCAGCTGCCGATTAAGAAATCGAAATTGAAGAGTTCCGTTTTTTTCCCTCCAAGTACCATTCATTCAGAATTCACCGGAAGTTGAATTTAGTATTTAGAAAATGGAGTTAAATGAGATTAATCTTTGAGACATTGGTAATTTAATGAACCAGCCGCAAAAAACAATAGATTTTTTACAGCAACACCTCCTGATTTCTTAGATTTAGGGTTTAGGGTTAGGGTTTTTTATTTAAATTTTTTTTACTTCATATAATAAAAAAAAGAAATTGTTAATTGTTTCTTGTTACCCAAAAACAAATCAGTCTTGCATTTTTTTTTTATGTTGTAAAAAAATCACTTCTGGTTGAATTACCTCCCTTTATTCTCAGTAGAAGGACAGAACATCTGCTGCTTCATATATACGGCAGAAGTACCAAAAAATGTTATATATATAAAAAAATCATTTTTTTTTAAAAACTTTTCGTTGCACAAAAAAATTCTATTTTATTTAAAACATTTGCTTAAGAATTGTTCTTTTGACAAAAAAAAAAGAAAAACATCTATTTAATTACAGTTGTTTAGCTATGGTTTGTTCGTTCTTTATTTTTTTTATAAGTATTTGACTTTTATTTTCTTCGTCTAATATTTGTTATTTGCAACTTTTCCTGAATGTATCGTCTGTCATTCTTCGTCTCGGCAACTCTCGGGCGCTTCCGTAATCTGGCCGAACGTTAACGACGTGAAGTCACGGAAACGCGGGTCGTTCTCTATAAAAGTACCGTAAGTTCTTACTCCTTATATTTTCCGAAATATTTCCAATTGCAAGCTCAATGAAGTTGTATTAGAAGATTCAGAGCACATATACATTGAAATGCAACTATATATATATATATATATATGAATTATCCTGTAAGTGTATTTGTGTTAATTCCTCTTGAATTATTGAAAGTCAGTAGTGATTCCGGAACTGTGGAATTCGTACATATTATCTATCCTACTTCAATAGAATCAATTGATTTTAGAACCGATATTTGGAAAAGTCCTGCTAATCAACATAAAATATAATAGTAAAAAATATTTTATTCCTAACAAGTTTGCCAGGTTATGCGCTTAGAGAAATATAGTTCAAAATATGTAAACATGTTTAGAATTTATTTTAAAAATTCTAAACATGTTTTCATTAATTTACTTTTAATCTCAATAAATATTCGATTAATAGTAAGTAAAAAAAAAAAAAAAATTATTCGAAATGTTTTTTTTTTCATACTAATGTGTAACCTCTTACCAAGGCCAGTAGCTACTCGAGGATAAGGGTCAATGAGATCATCAGTTGGATGCTGAATAATACCATGAGAGGATTGGAAACGATGGGTGAATGCGTAAAATTTTATTATTTAAGTTCGACAAGTATTTATCGACAGTGGACATGAAGACGAACATGTTGTAGTCAGCAGAGAGGCAGTCACGTGGTATTGTGTTCCACAGATAGGAAGTTCTTGGAAGGAAACTTTGTACATTTATCAAAGTTACGTATAAGCGAGAAACACACACACACGAGATTTTGTTATATAGTTTTTTCTAATACAGAGAATCAACTGTCATTTAAGAAAATTAGCTTAACAATTGACATTTTTTAATTCTTCGATATTATTTTAATGTTATTTACTTGAAACGATGATTCTATCAAATTATAAAAGTAAAAATGTTTAAAATTAAATAGTTTTATTATCGCTTTTCTCTATAAAAGTTCTCAGAAATGAAGGAAATAGTTAAGAAATTTAATACATTTTTGGTTAATGTTTTTATTATTGGAAATTTATTTCCGACAGTATACAGTGTATTAAGCTGCTTTTTGTTGATGTTATATTTGGTATGGATAAACCAGCAATTATTTTGTCCGCGGGGCTGGAAATAAGCAAAGAATACCACAAAGTGAAAAATCTTGTGCGAGTCTCACTTTTCACTTAAAAATTTTTTTTTTTCAACTTATATCCACACCAAACAAGGCACATTTCCACCGAGACGTAAGAGGTTACTGTGAATTAGGGGCCAGATTTATAGGGCCATTCTAAGTGGGGAGTTGTGCAGCGAGATGTTTGTTCACATTAGATTTGAATTTCTGTATGTTGGCACACTTTGGAGCAGCGAGGGAATTCCAAAGGAAACCTTTTCGAGGAAATAAGCTATTAAAGTAGAAAGCTTTCCGGCATCTGGGAGTCATCTACCGTGAAGGGGTGGGATTTTGCTGCTTGTCAGGTTAACTGAGGTATTTGCGTTGAGGGAGCACAAGTGCAGCACATTCCATTTAAGTATTTGTAAAACAAGCACAGGGACTAGAACTTAGATAGCGTGGGACCTATTAGATTATAGGCCCTTTTTTTTAAACCCTGTCTAAGAGGGGGAAACTAGTGGTCGATATGGCAATAATACTCCATTCACTATTTTTAGTATTCTTTGCTTTTTTTTTTCAACCCCGCGAACTAAATTATCATTTTTTTTAGTAATATTTTTATTTAATAAAATAATACACTTTTCTAAGTTAATTAACAAAATAGCACAATTTTCTCACCAAATATTTAAAAAAAAAATCAGTGTATATAAATAAAGAAATGTTCTTGGAATAGAAGAAATTTCTCTTAGATAAAAAAAGATGTTTTCTTTAAAAAAAATAAAGTCTGTGTGTCATATTATCATTGACACCGATGTTATTAATACACACAATGATGCTGCTGTTATATATTTATGTAATTATTTAAAAAATGAATAAAAGTAATACTTAAAAAATCAATGCATTTATTGGAATTGTAATTTCTGTATCAAAGATAAGTTTGGATATAATAAAACAAATTGGTTAACTGAAAAATCTCAGTAAATAACTATTTTAGGTTTCGGAATTTTTTAGATGAGGAGTGATAATTTTTATTGGGAATCTTTTACGAGACTCAGCAGAGTAAAAACGCAAAAAAAACAAATTACAACAAATAAAAGTAACTGTAAGCTGTAAAAGTTAGTTTCAAACTTGCATGTGATATTTGTTTGTATTTTAAACCCGTTTGAAGTGCTATTTATTAGAAATCAATAGTTTTGACAGCGTAATTTCGAAAAACAACATGGCCGATTACTAACGAAATCACTAGGAGTGACCATATTGTTTTTGTGAAAACGTTGGAAAAAAAAAACAAGACATTTTTTTTTTTACATCTAATGAAAACCCATTTATAATACGTAAAAATAAAAACAAATTACATAGGTAAGTAGAAAAATATTATTTTGACTCTGCTATTCTAATAATTTTTGCTGTAATTTTTGTACTAGCTAATAATAACGAAAAAACAATAATTAAAAAAAAGTGACCTGTTGTTACTATCGTGACTATATTATTCAAAATTAATTTTAAGCCTTTAAACTGACGAATTAAAAGTAATGTCTGACTTGAATTAAGTTTAATATTTCTAGTTTGAATTAAAGTTTACAGGCAAGAGTCAAGTATTGTGGTTTATGTTTGCTCGTAAGCAAAAGTAAAAGAGTGATTTAACCCAAGGTAAAAATAAACATTTCTTTTTATAGGAAGAAATTCAAAATTTTAAATTAGTTATTTTTCTTTCAACAATCAACTTAAAAGAATGGGGAATCTGTAATACGTTTCATTTGAACTTTGAAATCATTTGTGAATTTTTTTAATTAGAAAAATTATAAAGTTCAATTTTTTTTTTTTTTTTGCCATTGAGACAAATGTTTAATTATTTTTTGTTGATTAATTACTTTTTTCTCCTTTATTAAATTTTTTTTTTTATTCTTGTCTTTAATGTATTTTTTATACACAATTTAGAATACTAGATAAAATAAAATAAAAAAATTATTTTCCAATTTTAATCATTTATTTTCTCTTATATTTTCGGCTTATTTGAACATTTAAATGAGTCGTTTTCTTTTCCTCATCAAAGAAAAGTGAAAGTATTTAATTTTCATTTGAATTTTTAAATGTTTTGTATTCTTTTTAAGATCCAACCAATTAAGAAACTGTTTAATTGTTAGTTTCAACATGTCTTCTCGTTTCTGAGATTGAAAGAAAAAAAAACGTCTGTTATTTCTACTCTTCAAATGTTCATTTCAAACTAATTGGTTTGATCGAAAGTTTATTTTAGAATAAAACAAAAATGTGTCTATATTAATACATACCACCTTCCTTCCGAGTACATCAACAAAAGACTGTCACTCCATGCCTGGTTAGTTGTAACGGCATTCGCCCATAGAGGCGGAATGGTTGAAACACACAGGGTTTTAAAAGAAAGTAATTCATGTGTTAATATGGAAAGGGTGAAAAGGAGGGTGTTATATCAGTTGAGAGAGAGAATGTCATTTGACTTGATAAGAGAAAGATACGAGACTAGAATAATATTAAATTAGATTTTGGTTCTATTGACCTTTTGTCTCTCGATGGAAGGTTTGAAGAATTTAATTAAAAGAAATAAAAAATAATTAGATATAAATTAAAATCCATTTTCTTTAATTAACCGTGGGATTTCCAAAGGCCCTGCTTGTAAATACTAACATTTTTCAGTATAATTATAGACTTTTGATTGTTTTGAAGTATTTGGAGGGGGGATTCTTGCGCTTGTTAAAAGTTCAAAGGGTTTTTTGTTAGGAACTCATCATAGAAAGGCTATTCCAGCTAATATATATATATATATATATATATATATATATATATATATAGGCAAACGTTGTTGAATAGCACGGAGTGTTTCTGCTTTGTGATCTTTCTTTAAATTTTTTCCATCTTCCGAATGGTCAACTTTGTACCTCGATCAAACTGGTGTATGAAGTTTCCGTAGTTTTGTTGTTCCATCTTCTTTGCGAGTACTTTCGATTTGATATCCTCAAATCATCTTCAGGCGTGTTAGTGTGAAAAAAGAATATGTATTTATAGAATGTAAAGAGAGGAAAAGAGTATGTCTTTACTTTTTTATTTTATTTATTTATTCTATTTATTCAAAGAAGATGGAACAACAGAACTACGGAAACTTCATACACCAGTTTGATCGAGGTACGAAGTTGACCATTCGGAAGATGGAAAAATTTTTCAAAAAGATCACAAAGCAGAAACACTCTGTGCTATTCAACAACGGTTGCCTAAATGAAAACTTGCTGCCTAAATACACACAATATATATATATATATATATATTTATATATATAATTTATTTTTCTCATTATTCCATTATTTCATATATATATATATAAGAAAATAATGGAATAATAAGAAAAGTAGTTATATACTTAACAAGTTTATTATCAGGTGTTTAAACAAGGAATATAACATATACAATTTATCTCAACTCATATATATATATATATATATATATATATATATATATATATATATATATATATATATATATCACTTAGAAGATATTTTATTCAGTTAAGACCGGGATTAGGCCAATAAAATAAGCTCGATGATACTCGATTACAGGGTACACAGCATTTATGTTTTTTTTTAAAAAGTTTTTTTAGGAGGTTTTTCCTTTTTCCTTTTTTCTTCTGTTTTCTTCCTAAATGACCTCAATTACGGCAACATCGCATTGGGTATTGTCAGTTGTTGAAATTATTATTTCAGGTACATAATTCCCCTGCTGATCTGCCAAGCAAGGACCTGTTTGAGTAGAGAAACACGTGTAGGGAAACAATTCTTTAATGTTTGATAAATCTGATAAATAAATAAATAAACTTTGAAAGGAAAAAAAGTCTTTTGTGGTGATGAATGATTTCCTGAACGAAATGTTTTGGTAAACTTAAAAAGAAAAACATATATATATATATATATATATATATATATATATATATATATATATATATATATATAACAATATTTATTAAGTAAATATTAAATTATTTTTTACCTACAGATACCGACGTTTCAAGCTTTTGCTATCATCAGTGTAGGAAGTGATACTTTCAGACTGTCAGAGGATTCGAACCCAGTTACATAATCAGCCTAGACTCCGCAAGCTAGCACTGTAACCCCATGGTCACGGGTAATTACTACATAAAGGGAAATTAATGCATGGTAATTAAGTTACACAGAGGGATCTGCGTTTCATCCCCACAGGGAATCGTCAGGTTAAGTGCACGGATTTTTTGTTACTGATTGGTTTTATATATCCAGATGGTGCTTTGTCTAGCTAACTAACCAATCAGATTCGTTATTTCCCTCCCATGGCTGAACTTCTCTTAAACAAAGACCAGGATGACTTTTACTTGACATCTTTATTTTTTTGTTTTGTTTGGGTGTGACATATATCTTTTGTGAATGCATTGAATTAACAGGTTACCTGATTTTAGCTCGTGTGTGATTGGAATAATTTCTTTCTAATTTCTTTTATTTTATTTATCCATTTGTTATGTATAGAGTTATCCTAGAGTAAAGTTTATTCTATGTCCACAGTTGATTGCTATTTCCCTTCTACAGTTTAGTATACTTTTTGGGATTTTAAGACTTAAAATTTCAAGCTTTCATTCAAATATACTTTACACGGATCGTCTAAAGATGTACATCTACTGGACCATTGTACTATTTTTTTCTACTTTATTATTGGCGAGCATCAGGTTTATGGGAGTACCCAGTAATGGTTGATTAGTGATGTTTTAAATCGGCGTTTTTTTGTTGTTGGATGTGCTTTTATGGTTGTTATATCTGGTTTTAAAATATAGGGAGGTTATACCTATGTAGTATTTTTTTTATTCAGATTTTCTTACACTAGAAAAACTGATGTTATTTCAGAGCTTTCCTTCCCCTAAACTAGTTTCACAATCAAGTAATTAAGACACAACACTTGAAAAGAGTCACTCTTTCTGTTCACAGAAACATTAAACATTATTAGAGATTGGTTAAAAATCAAAATACATTGAGAAAGGCCGGGAGAAATAGATACGTAACTAAATGGTAGACTTTTTTTAGTTAATTATAAATTACAGATAATTAGAAGGATTAAAATGGAATTTTTAAAAACCTAACTCAATGCCAACCCCAGAACTACGGAATATTTTAGCATGTATTTTGTGTCATTAAAGTATATATGAAAAAATTCCTTTAGCAAAAAAACGTTGATTGCTTCAGTTTTAGTATAATAATAGATATATATCATTTTTAAACTCGCCCCACATCTAGAAGCAATATCTGAAACTAGGTGCAAGAGACAACTCCTTGTGTGTCTCGGCTTTACATGATTTATAGGTCATTATTTTTTTATTTACTATTAATCAAATATTTATTCAACTAAAAAATTCAGTAGCATTTGGAAAAATCCAATTTAAAAAAATAATTTATTTACTAAATTAAACCCATCATAATGCATTTCGGTTTCTTCGTAAATAACTCAGCTACTTAAATCTTTTGTTAGTAGTTTAAGCATTTAAAATGTGGAATAGAAAGTCATTTAAACTGACTTTAAAATTCCTAACAAATCCTCATTTAGTTAAAAGGTCCCTCACTATCCACCAAGCTCCAGTCCCTGTCCCGCCACAATGTTGCATCCTTGTGCTTGTTTTGCAAGTATTATTTACCTTCTCTTCAGGAGGTTAGACACAAGGCCAGTTTTATCTTACTCCTACAAGGAAAGATGTTATCCAAGGTCGGGTCGGGAAAGTGGGACTTGAAAAGCCAGCGCCCGAGAAGGTGAGCACTCTGGCCATTAAAAATTGCCTGGGCAGCCCCGTCGGCATTCCCCGGTAGGGGCGCCTCAGGCAGTAAGCAATAAACTTACTCCTCCCCAAAGAGGGGAGGCAAAGGCTGGATGGGTGGATTTCCTAGAATATGCTCCGATGAACTTGCTGCTCTGGTGCCCCCTCGATGTAAATCCCATCCATTCACTGTGGAGGTCCCCAGATGCTGGAGAGCCTTCTATTCCAATAGCTTCTTTCCTCAAGCTGCTGGCCTTTGGAACTCCATCCCTGTTCCCTGTTTCCCTGACTGTACCGACATGCAGAAATTTAAAACTAACGTGAACAAGCATCTCGCTGCACAGCTCCCAATTTAGGATGATCCCCTAAACTTTCACCCTAATTCTCAGTAGCCCTTTACGTTTACAGTGGCAACTTGTCTTGTTTGGGCTGAACTAAGTTAAAAAAAAAAATTTAATGGGGGGAACGTTTTGGAATTATTTGCATACAATAATTGTATAAATAGAGATTAAAACATTTACACCTAAAACATTAGTTATAGTTTTATAAAAGTTTGGTTCAATTCAAAATTAAATGACCGAGCGATACCACAAGTAAATTTACCTTTCAAATTCCTATTCAAAATATATATTATTTGGTAAAAATAAAACAAACGGCATCGTTTTAAGAGAATAAAAGTTAAATACAAATTAAATTAGAAAAAATAATTCCCGGGTAACGTCGGGTAGGTACAGCGAGTGAATAATTTGGCTTTTGTTAAATATAATATAATATATATATATATATATATATATATATATATATATATATATATATATATATATATATATATATATATATATATATATATATATATATATATATATATATATATATATATTATATTTAACAAAAGCCAAATTATTCACTGACTTTTGTGAATAATTTTATATATATATATATAATAATTACATTTACTTTTAACTATTTCATTATTGATATATTTTGTACTAAAATAATAACATTTATTTTTTACTATTTGATTATTTGTACATTTTGTACTACAATACCCGACATTACCAATAATGTTTGTATAAATACAAATTTATATATATATATATATATATATAGTGTGTAAATTTTGATTTATACAAACATTATTGGTTACATATGTGCATACATGTTTCGGTTATACTCTTCACAGAGTCAACCTCTTCAGACCAAAGAAGACAGAAGTGAGATGAATTCGGAAAACTTTCCCTTTAGATGAATCTTATTTTGGGATGAGATATTTTTATAATTTAGTATCGGGTTACCTTCTTTACTTGTTAAATCTCTCAATTAGTTTCTATCTTTTTTATCATTTTTATTACCTGCTTTCTAATTCTTTCCTTTTTCTATTGTTTTATTATCTACTTAGCTTGGATTCCTTTCTTCTCTATTTAACTCTTTAAAGTTTTAATCTATTTACAAACATATTCAAGCATAAATATCTAATCTTTATATAAAATACACAATAAAAATTTATACTTAAGAACAGCCCTACTTGTTATTGAGCACTTTTTATAAACACTGGAGTTTCAATGGATTTACATCTACAGAAGCGAATACAATATGTGTACCATATATATACAGGGTGGGCAAAAATAAGGGTCCTATTTATAAAAATTCATAACTTTTTTATTTATTGATTTTTTATTTATTTTTTTTTTTTATAGAATAAGTAAAGGACCCCTTCCGAAGCAAGCATGAGCCGTATTAGCCCTAAGGAACGTACCCTCATTTAGAAAACATTATTTTTGCTTAAAAAACTCAAAACAGTGTAAAAAACAATACTTTAGTTTTTGTAAGTTTTAAGAAGTGTTTTTCGGCTAAAATTTGTTTTGTTTATTTCAAAAAATCTCGGAATGGTCAGTCTACACAAACATAAAGTTTGGTGAGTTTAACTTTTATTTTGTGGAAGTTATTCAAATTCAAGTTATTCAAATTTAAAGATAGGACCCTTATTTTGGCCCACCCTGTATATATATATATATTATAATATAAAATGAAGTAATAAAATAAGGTGTCAATCAAATTTTATTATAATTCAAAGTTCAAGCAAAGTATCCTTAAGTCCTTAGCTATATATATATATATATATATATATATATATATATATATATATATATATATATATATATATATATATTTAAAAGCATTTTTTTTCAAGAAAAATCAACCAAAGTTCTCAATCCCGGGATAAGAGTCTAATATATTTATTGAATAAAAGATATTTATATATCAATGGTTTCATAGAGGCCCATCGTTATGAAACCATTGGTATGATAGAATCCGATATGTCAGTATTTTATGTATATATATATATATGAAAAGAATATCCGTCCCAGAATAGGTAAAATTAATTCCTTTCCTTGTACAGAACAATTTGTGTCCTCTTACAAAGGTTAAAATCAAGATATAATGATACTAAACTTTACGTCTGGAATCTTTATTCTAATTTTGATAAAAATCCATTGTAGTATTTTTATTCTAGAAAATGTCAAAAATTTAAGACTTAAGTTAAAGGGGTCTTAGAAGAAAGTTAAATTCAGAAAAGCTTGCACATATGTAGCTAAAAATGTTTGTATGAATTAGAAAAATTATACTAAAATACAGCTCTGCTTGTCATTGAGCACTATCTTATAAACACTGTAGCTTCATTTGATTATCTCTGAACCAACAACCATACACACACACACACTAATAAATAAATATATATATATATATATAATCAGGACCGGCGGGACAGTTATAAAAGTGGAGGGGGCGGTTAAACACATGCATATTTAACTTCATTATTGATGACCGTAAAGTGGGGGTGGGCTAAGTCAAAAAGTGTGTGTGTGGGGGGGGGGGCTTGAGCCCACCCCCCCGGTGCCGCCGTCCATGTATATATATATATATATATATATATTAATTATTTATTATTTTTTACCCACAGACAAATGCTTACAAAATCTTCAGTGTAGATGATTATTACTGCCGGTCGAAGGATTCAAACCTAGTCACAAAGTAACCTTTGACTCCGCAGCCTGGTATTCAACCCCTCGGCCACCATGAATTACCATGAGAAAGGAAAGAATTAAATTTTATATAATGTTGAGGCGGCGAATATACACAATAAGCTAATCGTAACAGTGTTCTACAGCTGAAGCCGAAAATTTGAATTACGCTTAGATTGACATTATTAATTCTTTGAAAGAGGGTTATAACTATATTTTTCCTATAAATATTTTTATATATATATATATATATATATATATAAACTTTAAAAAAGAGGTAAAATGCCTTCAAAAACCATGTTAGATGCAAATATTTTTTATTAAAATCAAAATAAAAAAATCAATACATTTTTTTTTTCATCTTGACTTTAAGAGTCAAGATGAAAAAAAAATGTTTTGATTTTTTTATTTTGATTTAAAAAAAAATATCTGCATCTAACACATGGTTTTTGAAGGCATTTTGCCTCTTTCTTTGAGTTTAAAATTCTAAAGATGCTTAAAAAAATGAAATTTCCCAAATTATATATATATATATATATATATATACAAATAAATACATATTGCTCTTCATTATAGAGTGGATGGTTGTGCTTTTACAAATTATGAACTAGATATTATTTTCTCGATATTTTTGTTCAATAGCTAAGTTTTCTCAATGCCATAATTCTACAGCACCTGTTCTGAAGAGGATAATCTGTTCTTTATAAAACTGCTCAAACACACGATATGATATGTCCGTTACGTTTACCAAAATTGATAAATTCCAATACGATCTCAGATCACCCTTACATTTATGAAACTAATTCTTACAATGAGATTTGTGGGGTTCTTTTTTTTTCTGTTGTTCCTGTCTGCGGCGGCAAGCCAGCAAGTATTCAGGAACTCTGACTGTGATGCGCTGCCACCAATTCTTTCCCTCCTCTTCCTGGCCACCGCCGCCATGGGTTCGGCTGAGTAGCAGGCAAGTGTCCAAGACTTTATTGATAGATAAATTGTTAGCTCCTCCTCCTCTTCCTCTTCCATGCACCTCAACAGCTACAGCCTACCTCTGCTCCGAGACACGCGCCAACCCCGATTCCTTCTCCCCGCTGTCTGGCTGCACCCTCCTCTTCTTCTTCGTCGCAGTCTAGTTCTTTTTTATACCGATTTTCTATGTCTGCTGAATTGGCAAAAAGGAAATAATGGCTGATATATATATATATATATATATATATATATATAATGTATATATATAAATAAAGGAGCCCTTTTTAGTCTCCAGGGAGAATGGCTATCCTATAGTGTAGCAAGAGTTACACAATCACGACCGCACCTCCCCTGAACTGGCATTGCTTGTGTCCACTGGCAAAGAAAAGTCCAGGAAACAAGATCGAGATGAGCAGAGAAAGACTGTTATTTCGTTTTTTTTTTAAATTCTAAACTAATTGTGCTTGAGTTTAGTCTTCCCTACTATTTAATTCATAGCTGGAGGGTGGATATATGGATTAATACCTTTCCCAAAGGTATTCGTGTAAGTAATGCAGTTGCCCAGCAGAATTCAAACCTGGCACTAATTCCCCCTAACAGAACAGTTTTGCACCACTTTTATGTCCCCTTACGAAGATCAAAATCAGAATAGAATGATACTAAACCTCATGTCTAGAATCCATATTCCAAATTCGATCAAAATCCATTACATGATTTTGATTCCAGAAAATGTCTCAAGTTTATAAGGAATTAAGAAAACATTGAAATTGAGGAAATCTTGCTTAATTTGTGTCGAATGACTATGGATTAAATTTACTGCAAATCTGAAATACTTTAATTTTCAAATGGGAGATTGCGCCCATATTATGCCCTTTAAAATCCTTTAAAGTACTACAAAGAAACTAAAATTTAGATAATATTTATTAATTGATGTCTAATACCTATTGTAAAAATTTCACAAAAATAATAGGTATCTGAATTTCCCCCCCCTTTGCATAAAACAAAATTAAAATAATATAGCTCAAATTACACACCCTTAGACCTAGCAGCCGTTTTCCAAAATTCATAATGATCAGTTAATTATTTGAGGAATGAATCCTGGTCATACAAATATATAAACATATATGCATTCCTAATAACACACACACACATGTGTGTATATATATATATATATATATATATATATATATATATATATGTGATAAGGAATTGAAAAATGTTCCGACGTAATGGAAAATGAAATAAGGAAAACCAAAATATTAATTAAATATCCATCTACGTTTTACCTTTATTAGAAAGTTTCATCAGGACGGGAGATTGAATTAGAATAAAAATACAGCAACAAGTATCAAAGTCTGTAAAATAAATGTGAGGAAGCGCTTTCTTTTCTTTTTTTTTTTTTTCAAACATTTATGGGATGTTCCGCCGTAGCAATTTCTCAGCGTTCTAACTACTGAGCGCTTCCTCACATTTATTTTTCAGACTTTGGTACTTGTTGCTGTATTTGTTCTTTTTCTTCAATCTCCCGTTCTGATGAAACCTTCTAATAAAAGTGAAACGTAGATGGATATTTAATTAATATTTTGCTTTTCCTTATTTCATTTTCCATATATATATATATATATATATATATATATATATATATATATATTGGTATGTTCTTGAGGGATGTTTAGAAGTTAATTTTTTCCATGTTTGTGTTTAATAATCCACTTTGTAGAGTGCTCGACAGTAATGGAGCTTTATATGGTACACATATTGTATTAGTTTCTGTAAATGTAAATCCGTTGAAACTCTTGTGTTTATAAAAAGTGCTCAATAACAAGGTGAGCTGTTCTTTAGTATAAATTTTTATTTATACAAACATTATTGGTTACATATGTGCATACATGTTTCGCTTGTATTCTTCAGAGAGTCAACCTCTTCAGACCAAAGAAGACTTCTCTTCCTAATAGATTATAAATTATAAAGAAAGAAAGTCGAACAATTTATTAAATGAGAAAGTTAGTATTTATAGAAATTAATAAGATTAGTACTCAATATTAAAACAAGCCGCGCATGCGTGGTCCCCCTCTGTATGTGACTTGATGTGGCGAGTATAAAATGCAATATATTTGAACAATTTGGGTCATTTTTGACCCCCTGGGGGCGCGAACCAGAATGTTCTGAGGTCAAGGATGATCATTTTATACCCAGAACAATTGCCTCTACATTTTGGCCAAGTTTCAGAAAAATTGAATGAATGGATCAAACGTTATGGGAGAAAAGTGTCATTTTTTTTTGCTATTTTGGAGGCTTTTGACCTCCTGGGGGCGCGAATCAGATTTTTTCCAAGGTCAGCGATACTTATTTTCTATTAGGAACAATTGCCTCCACATTTTGGTCAAGTTTCAGAGAAATTGAATGGATGGATGAAAAGTTATGGGGCAAAAATTATCATTTTTTTGCCATCTAGGAGCCTTTTGACCTCCTGGGGGGCTAACCAGATTTTTTTTTCAAAAATCGGAGAATGTCACTTTCTAACCTGACCAAAGTTACAACTTCATGCAAAATTTCCGAGAAATTCAATAGATGGTTGCGGAGAAAAATCCGGACGGACGGACATGCCTCAAAACATAAGTTCCCCGATTTTATAAATAGTGGACCAAAAATGTAATTACGATTTAAGGTGAAAAATTAAAATTCTGTTGGAATGTAAAACTCAAGTATCTTAATTAGTTAGTATATCTGTTAACACCCAAGGAAGAGACAAGACCAATGATTATCTGTACAGTGAGAACATTTAACAATAATAATAATGATAAAATAAGGAGTAATACTATTAAGATGATAACCGAAATGGTTGACATCTTTTTAATGATTATAATAAAGTTAACAATAAGCGAAGATAATACCCTAACTAGGAATATTTATTCCATTATAATAGGTGCGAGAGAGCCAAATTTCGACCCTTTCCTCTCTGGAAGAGGCAAACTCTGAATGCTCAAAGCAAAGTATTAGTCTAGAAGTGATAGTTAAAGCCTTAACAATTGAGAAACTTGTTGTAAAAATACAAGAAATAAAATCATTTCACAATTATAACCAAACGTTTTAAATTTAAAAAAGAGGTAAAAAGAAAAATACGATAAATATGTATACGGCTATTTGAAAAAATAATACATATAAGGCACATAAATACACAATAAATAACACAAATATATACGTGTGTTAAAATATAAATACAGCACACATATACAGATACAAATATACACAGAATTATATATACATATATATATATATATATATATATATATAACCTCTTGGCCTTTTGGCTAATATCAAAGTGTAGTATCTGTTCCGATGGATACTGCACTCCATACTGGTGTTGTCTTGATTTACGCCGGTCAATGGGTCTGTCCTGTGCAGTTCTGGGAGGTCCACCTTCCCAGGTTTTGCCTCCCCTCTTTGGGGAGGAGTATGTTTATTGCTTACTGTCTGAGGCGCCCCTACCGGGGAATGCCGACGGGGCGGCCTAGGCAATTTTTAAACCCCACTTTCCCGACCCGACCTTGGGTCACATCTTACTTGTAGGAGTAAGATAAAAACTGGCCTTGTGCCTAACTCCTGGAGAGGAGTAAATCAATACACATACACACACATGTGTATGCATGTATGTATGTATATATATATATATATATATATATATATATATATAAACACACACACACACACATGTGTATAGAGTTATACACAATGACAACTGATAGCAGGACAAACAAAATATGAAAAAGACAATTTACGATGTTAGGATAGAATTATTATTCATAATTTATAAATAATTGTAATTTTTTTTAGATATACACCAATTTAAATACTATTGCCATTAAGGGGCCATGCTATTTGGGGCCTTTTACTTGTATCAAATTGCAGCCTTATACGGGCGACCGTCAAAATGAGAGTTATTTCTTAGCATGGAACACAAGGGAGGGCGGTTAAGAAGCCACTTCTATTAGGTCAGGAACAGATCCCAGGATAGGAAAGATATCACCTTTAAAGCGTCAAAGAACCTCTTAGAATTTTGGAGGTTCATGGAGAGAATCTTCTGGGCGTCCGCCGTCAGTATTCGAGTCATAAAACACCGTTAGGATTCTCCGGTGCTTATATATATATATATATATATATATATATATATATATATATATATTAATCCAGGTAAAGTAAACATCCAAAGGATAAAAATCCAAAGAAATAAGATCAGAGTGCTCAATTACGTATATACTAGTATAATAGTTTTATATGCAATATATATATATATATATATATATATATATATATATTTGAACATATTTTTGTGGTACATAATTTTATCAAGCTTTTAAATATGATAAACGGAGTCATAGCGAGTCGAGGACAATATCACAAGAAAATAAAAAATTGTCGGAAAACATTCGATTAAAATTTGTTAAAAAGAATAAATAGATCGATTAAAATTAACTAAATCCCAAGGTACCTTTCAATCGATACATTTTCAAGGGAAACGTCGTCGAATATCGCTATGACTCCGTTTATCCTATTTAAAAGCTTCATATATATGAAAATAAGAATTGGATAAAATACGTTATTTATTAGATCATCAATTAATTCAAACAAGAATATATAAAAACTTTTTTCTTTTCCTTAATTCATGGATTTTCAAAAAATAAGCTCTTATCACCAGAGGAAAATCAGAAGAATAAATCAGTAACATTTGTATTAATGTTTAACAAATATTTGAAAATATAAACAAATATATAAAAAGTTATGAGCTAAAAATATTATCTTTAATGAAGACATATAAAATGTCCATGTAAAAATATTCAAGAAATCAGATAGATGAAGCCGATATAAGGTGATGATTGAAGTGTAATTCAAAGAATCCGAACGGTGGAAGTTCCAAGTCTGAAAAATGAAAGGATTCAAATCCGAGATAAAAGTCAATTGATAATAAAGTGACTCACCAAAAAAATACAAGTATATATCTCCCGAGAAATTTCGTAAAAAATCATAATATGAATATATATAGATATATAACAATAATAAATATTTATTATTTGTAGCTCCTCGAAAAAGTAGAGCACTGTAAGTGTGTAGTATTAACACATCATGACGTCACTTGCTTTATAATGCATCGTTCCTTCCCTTAAAAGAAGTAGAATGCTTAGACGTTAAGTGTTAAAATTATCATCGTTTATTCGCTATTTAAAATTGGCCGAGTGGTTAAAGACGTCGGATTTGAGTTGAAAAATACTTGTAGCCCGGGGTTTCGAATCGCATGACCGGTAGTGAATAGTCATATCTCTATGCTGATGAGTCCCGATTTAAAAAGGACGAAACATATACGTACATAGATAATAAACAATAACAAATATTATATATATATATATATATATATATATATATATATATATATATATTAATAAATATTTGTTATTGTTTATTATTCTACGTTTCGTCCTTTTTAATAATCGGGACTCATCAGCATAGAGCTATGACTATTCACGAGCGGTCATGCGATTCGAAACCCCGGATTACGAGTATTTTTGCAACTCAAATCCGACGCCTTAACCACACGGCCAATTCTGAACAGCGAATAAACTGTGATAATTTTAACACTTTATCGGCGGCTTAACGTCTGAGAGCGTTCTACATTTTTTGAATGAAAGGAACGATGCATTTAAAGCATATATATATATATATATATATATATATGAGAGAGAGATAAATAACTAATTCGAACGTATTTATGCGATTTAAATCTCAACATTTCGTAAGGCATCCAATGGATTAAAAATAATAACAATAATTTGGTAAAAAAAACGTCATAGTTTACAAAGAAATGAAAAAAAATTCCCTGGCGACGCCGGGTAGGGTTAGTTAGTGTGCATATGTGTGAGTGATGAAAGACGCATCCATAAACCACTTGAAACGCACTGACTGGTTTTGGTATTTGGTCGATGTGTCTGGACATTGTGTATATAAAGTAAATGGTTGATTGAGTCTTAATATACTCGAACAGTCTTTGACTAACGGTTATAAAAAGAATAAAGTGCTTTCCAATGGCCACCGATGCGTGACGCCTGGCCTGAGCTACCGTCGCCACTACTGCCTACATCACCGTCCACTGCACTCGCGTAAGTGTTGTGATCTTCCGCCCCCTTCCGAAAGGCTGACGTCACAACTGGCTGCCCCACGCCCCGGCATAATTGCCAACATGAAAGGCCGGCTTTGACTGGACCAAAATTAACTCTGATTTCGCTAATATCCTTATCTCCGATGCTAATGATTATTTCAACCAAACAGATTTATTTGACCTGCCTCATATCGCAATTGCATAATTTTCTGTTTTTGCTTAATATACTGGCAATACGTCATTTAATTCATTCATTTCGTATAGAATCATCTGATGCTATTGTTGGCATTGCTTTCCCCGATAACTGTCTAGTTAGAATTCTTTTTAGAAAGACATAGGGTACTTACAGGATGGACCATGTGAAGGTTAAAAACATCTGGGAAAGAACTGGATTCGAACTATGAACATCCAGGTTGTCAGTCCGTGCCGCTAACCACTTAGCTACCGTCACGGCATTTATCCATCTATTAAACCTTTAGACATTAAATGGCATTTAATATCTAAAGGTTTAATAAAAAAAATATATTAGTAAAACTTGTGCAGCAGACTTGGCGAGGAAGAACAAGATATCTTACTAACCTGTTACTGTTTTTCCTTCTTTGGGCTTTTGGCTAAGATCAAAGTGTAGTATCTGTTCCGATGGATACTGCACCCCATAGACTGGTATTGTTTTGGCCTTCGGGGCTTGATTTATGCCGGTCTATGGGTCTGCCCTGTGCAGTTCTAGGAGGTCCACCCTCCCAGGCTTCGCCTCCCCTCTTTGGGGAGGAGTAAGCTTATTGCTTACTGCCTGAGGCGCCCCTACCGGGGAATGCCGACGGGGCTGCCCAGGCAATTTTTAATGGCCAGAGTGCTCACCTCTCGGGCGCTGGCTTTTCAAATCCTACTTTCCCGACCCGACCTTGGGTCACATCTTACTTGTGGGAGTAATATAAAAACTGGCCTTGTGCCTAACTCCTGGAGAGGAGTAAATCAATACTCGTCTCGCTTCACTCTTTCCTTTTTTCTTTTCTTTCCTTCCTTTCTTTCTTTCTCTTCTAAAATGCAACGCTCGTGGGTGAAAAGAGAAGTGAAATGTACTTGGAACCATTGTTTACAATTGTTCTTTGAAATGTCGTACATTTACAAGTTCTGTTTCTGCACTATTCACACCACTTGCGACTTGTGATAATTTAAATACTTGGTGGGATTTCAAAAACGAGGCCCCGGATGACAAATGTTCGTTGGTTGATTTTGTGTAAAAGCTAATGGATATATTTCATTGATTTGATTTGATTTGATTTTTTTTTAAATGTATCAAACTAAAACTGGATAAAATAATTTTCAAGATTATTCATTAAAAAGAAAAATAGCACAGCGGACGCGATTTCAGTCCGTAAAATAAACTAATCTTGAAGCCTTTTTAAAAACATATTTATTTCTTATTTGATTTTAATTTTACTCATCTATTTAGAACAGAACACCTAATATATCAACGTGGTAGAACGGAATAGTATACCAAGAGGGGTACAGCCGACTGAATTTCATTGACACAGTGAGCACCATAGAATCAGGTGGATGTTGTATTTTGTGCAGAGAATCGAATCGTCCTGTCGAAAGCAGCAGCAGCAGTAATGTCGATCATTTAGAATTGTGACGAGTGTCAGCTCTGGTGTTCTAGCAGAAGGGGGGGGGGGCTTAATCTATGTGAAACGGGACATCAGCTAGGCATAGACATCGTGTGCTACAACGATCGCCAAATGTTGACACTGATTGATTGCTCTACCAAACACAATGCGCGGTTGGAGTCAGTATTTTTTTTCTTTTTTAACATGATCCCCCAACGGAACTGCTGGCCGACATTACCTTAACATCGACGTTACACGTCGTAAATTTCAAGCAGGTTGTGCTACCGAGATAACCAATCCAGTCGATGGTCATTAGTTGTATACCCCAGCACGTGGAAGACAAACGTCAATGGATTGGTTTGGAACCACCAGATACTAATGATGATAACGTATCATCAGGGAGGTATGAATAGGAAGAAACAGGCTCCAGTTTCAAGCAGCAATAATACCCTCTCTGAGGGTGAAGTAGGACTGACCCTTGTTAAGGCCCCTTATTCCGCAGTAATTTAACAATTCGCAGGAGAAGATGAAGTAACTATCCTACTATCCTACTGTAAAGGAGTGCCAGGATAAAACGACCAACCCCCTCTCCAATGTCACCTGTGTGATCATGTGATCAATGTGGAATGTGAGAGAGATGTTCGTACTTACCCGATTCAAAGTGCTCGCAATGTCCCGCCTGTTTGGTGGCTATTTGTAAGAGCTGCAAAGCGCATGCCCAATATCGAGCTTTTGTACCTATTCATGATTTGCGTGCGAGGAGGGTGGGGGGCACCTGCTGAAAAAGCGGTAAATAACGATCGATGTTTGGGAAGGTTTAACTCCCCCTACTCCTTCTATGATATTAGTAATCAAAACAAAAACTATTCATCAGATTAAATATTAGTAATCATACTAAAAAAATGCTATTGATCACATGAGTACGAGGGACAACTGACTTTACTTTGTATATAAGAAAATTGTTTCATTCGTAGAAGTTATTGAGACGATTAATAAAAAAAATCCGAACATTTATCTGTAACTCTATATATCTTTATATGTATCTAAAGTTAGGTATGTGCATATGTTTATTTATTTATGTGTACAGAATTCACTTATATAGTAATTACCCGGTCATTATGAATTTTCGAACACACCTGCTAGGCGTAAGGGTTGGTAATGTGGGTTGTATTTCGTTCTATTAAATTTCATGAAAAAAGAGTGGAAGCCCTTTGTGAAAATTCAGATACGTCCGGTTCATGCCAAATTTTAACAATAGGTATTCAGCATTAATTAATAAATGTTCCCCAAATATCAGTTTCTTTGCGGCATCGTAAAGGGTTTTTAGGCGACATAATATGGGCATAACCTCCCATTGAAAAAATCAAATGCGTCATATTTGCATTTATTTTATCAATGGTCATCAGAAATCAAGGAAGCAGGATTCCCTAAATTTTATTTTCTGCTTAAGACGTCTTAGGTTTGAGTTTTGAATTTGAACTTTTCTAGAATCAAAATCATGTAATAGATTTTGATCAAAATTGGAATAAGGATTCTAGACATAAGATTTAATTATATCTTGATTTTAATCTTCGTCTAGATCATAAAAGTAGTTCAAATCTGTTCTGTTTGGGGAATTAATTTTACCCGTCCTAGGACAGGTATTATTCTAGTATATATATATATATATATATATATATATATATATATATATAACTTCTTTTGTAATATAGTAGGAAAAATCCTAACAGTGCTCGATTAATTGAGAATCAAAATTAACAGCGTAATACTTATTTATTTTTTGGTACAGAAAAATTAGTACATTAGAACCGTCGGTTTCAAGATCAGAAGAACTTAACCATCTGGCTCTCTTCAGCAGGTGACAACATAAGCTGAAGAAAGCCAGATGGTTAAATCCTTCTGAGCTTGAAACCGACGGTACTAATGTTGTACTAATTTTTCAGTGCCAAATATATATAGATATATATATATATATATATATATATATATATATATGTGTGTGTGTGTTTTAAGGTTCATATTTTTTTTAAGAAGCATCAATTGTTAAATTTAATAAGAAATAGGTAAAATAAATACCTTAAAGATGCGATATCAATTTAAAAAAAAAAAAAATGAACCTTAAAACACTTATACAAATCACGTGCGCATTCACGTTCTCATATTTGAAAGTGGGGAAACAACAGCTAACCCCTTTAGCCCGGCTGGAACAACAAAAGCCGGTAGGAAAAAAATACAAATCCGATGACATCAAGATATATTACACACCGATGATGCCAAGTTTTTGGTGAAATATATGTATAACTTTAAACTAACAAAAAAAAAGCTAGTTTATAATAAAAAAAAAAAAATCGGTTTCGATTTATTATTTTTCTTTTTTTTTTTTAAATTGATATCGCATCTTTAATGCTTCAAAAGGCATTTATTTTACCTATTTTTTATTATATATATATATATATATATATATATATATATATATTAGATAAGATTGTACAACAATGAGTATTGATTAAAGAAGATGTTTTATAATTAATATATATTCTCTATGTATATCATTTATCTGTGTCCTGTTTCTTGTTAAGACTTGTACAATGACAAATTCTGCTCCTGACTTTATTTAATCATATTTTATTTACCCACAAAAGAGGAAAGAGAAAGCACATACCAAGAGTTGTGAGAACATCTAATAAATAATATATGACGTCCCTTTTTCAATCACACAAAAGAAATATAATGTTGGTAGGAAAATAATATCGATTTTTGTATTATTAAAATTTGCTGCTCAGTTTTTAAACTAAAAGCTTATTTGAATGTGGTGTAAGTGTTTGATTCATTGCATACAGTGAATCGTTTGCAATCGGTATTTCGGCATTAGATAACCCAACAAGGAATCAGATGAAATAAAGATAAAAGATAACCTAAACATTGTTGTAAATACACGATTATTAATAAAAGGATGGAAAACAAATGAATGTAAGCAGCTTTCTTGTATGAGTTCAACCATGATCACGAAGCAGCATAGGTAGCTCACAACACCAACGGGACATTCGGCTCGATGAGATTCAGTGAATCTAAACATTGGTTTAAAAACACATGTTAAGAGTAAAAACAAAATATTATTATTACATTTGGAATAAAAATTTATCTTGGCTTCATTTAGCATAAAAGATGTTTATTTAAATGCCTGCATTTTGCAATAGATTCAGCTTTTTTACTTGGGGGTCTATTCTGTTATTTAAAGGTTATTATCTGGTATTTTTCATATAGGTAGACCTTGTAATGTAATCTGTTAATGCTACGAGCTGGTGTTTAATTTATACTTTACCGTTTTATGTAGTGTGTATATTTTTTATATTTTTGTTTCCATACATGTACAAATTATTAAAAGAAATGTATTAGCTCTTCAAACTAAGATAGTGAACACTTTCTCCGCAGACATATAACAAATAATCTAATATATAAAATTAAGTCGGTCGAACTTTCGCTGTTAGACCCAAATAGCAATGCATCTGACAAATTGAGACTTGATTCTGACTACTTTTTCTTTTTCCCCCATTAGCACAGATATAATTCCGTTCGCTTTAGTTTCTTTTTGATAATATTTAGGCCGGTTAGAAAAAATGTTAAATTTGAAACACTTTTTATTACTGATCTAAACAGAAGTGTGACCTTCATAAAAAACAAGGTTTCACCATTTCTCTACCTATTTTGGCTATCTTATAACCAATTACATGTGTTAAGAATAAACAGTAAACTTTCTTTCTAACCTTTATAGGTAGCATATGTTTCTTCTAATCTACACTTAAATAGTTGTTTCCATTACATCCTACAAATAATAATGTATTTCGAATGATGTATTTTTAAGGATACATTATTATTGAAGAATGGATTACCGTCGCCATTTTGTAATACAGAAATTTAATTTGTTTGTTTTCATATAATTTTTTTTTACTCATTACAAAACGATTATTAAAAAATATTCCCATTGTGCAGTTCCCTTTATATTTTAGCTATTGCTATTGTTTACGTTGTCATTTCCAATATTTTCACTTTTTTCTTAATAGTAAAATTTATCATTAAACAACCGTTAATTAAGATTTTAATACATATTTAAATATTTAAAAAAAAAATGGAAAGAATCGATTCAGTTACATTGTGACTATTCGCTACTTTGAAAACGGTTTCTGTACTTCTGTATATGTGGATAAACAACAACAACAACATCATCATCATCATCATCATCATCATCATCATCATCATCATCATCATCATTTTTTATTATCTGTCGTGTTTTTGAGACAATCCCATCTTTTATTATTTTTTTTTTTTACTATATTAATTTTTCATGTCCTGCCCCAATAACTTGAATTTTTAATTAACCGCTAAATTTAGAAAAATATGTAGTTGCAGGATGAGCCTATTTGATACCGACACAGACTATGAAATCCATTATCTAATCCCTGGTATTTCATTCATCGCATACATTAGGAATTGGGCTTCAGTATTAAATAACACCAAATGTGTCGCTATGTCATCAAAAGACAAACTAAAGCAACGGAAATACATGGCGAATTACTCATTTATTCTCTTTCACTTTCACGCTTGAAAAATAGTATTTTACTGTTAAAAATGTGGCATTCCGGTCTTTCTATTTCATACATCATAATGGAACATTTTCTGCGGAATAGACAAAAACTGTATTGAAGCCGTTTTATTTATCGGCTTATGTCAACGAGATCATCCGTCATACAAAATCCATATTTCAATTTGAATACGCAGTCAATTACGCACATTATCCGTCTGTTTTCTTTAAAAAATGATGTTCTATATCCGACCCAATACTTCATTTAATAAAATACAAATTCCGATATTCACCGGTAGTTTTCATTGGATAATTATCTAGGCTGATTAGCCAATGAAATCTATCTGTTGGTTATAAATAGGAAAATTGTAAATGGCGTTTAAATTCTCATTACTTGGTAAGTAGTTTTCTCAACATGTAGTTTTATATATATGAAAACTTCTAAGGTGATTTCGTTATTCAAATAAAAATATAACACATTTCTTCCTAAGTCATTGTTTACAAATATGCATAACTCACCATGCGAAGAGTAAACATTGGATTGTTACTGTTTCGTAAAGGCGGTAATTATTTCTTCAGATTAAAAACAAAATAATTAAAACAGTTAGAAAGCTTTCAGGTGATTCTGTTATTCAAATAAAAAAACTAAAAAACATTTCTTTGTAATCATGCGATTATTTTTCAAATTTTTTTATATGAAACTTGATAATTTGTATTATTTGGATTATTCCGACTACTGTTCTTATCTTGTATGTTATTCTCACAACGTTTCAGACGATGTAGCCTCCGACCTTCTCCAGGTGCATCTTGTCGGACTCGGGAATATTTGTTAAACTCGGGCATCTGTACGGAATTTCGAACACACCCTTTATTTAATCCATGGGGTTAGATTGTTCTTGTTCTGTATTACTATTTTATATATATATATATATATATATATATATATATATATATATATATATAATGTGTGTGTGTGTGTGTGTGTGTCAGGTTATATTGAAAATAAATCAATAAAGTGTTCGATCGCAGAGGAGTGAGAGCTAATATAATTTATTTGAACACTGCTACATATTTCAGAAACGTACTGCGAATGTTCATGTTGATTTGACCTCATGCAGAACGCTGACGATTCCACTTGGAATAGATTGTTTTTTTAAATGTTAAAAGTCAGCCCATGTGGATGAAACCGCGGTACGTTTCTGAAATATGTAACATATAGTTTTCAAATAAACTATATATAAAACTCAATGTCTGTGTTTGTGTGATGTTTGTGTGTTCACTATAGAAAGAAAGGTTAAATAATCTACATAAAATCTAAAAGTGTATTCTTATGTAAAATTTGCCAGTGAAGACAAAGTATTCCGAATCGCTAAGTGCACGCCTAAGGAGGATATTAGGACACAACTCCCTTAAAACTTCAAATATATCCTATTTTTATTAAATTTAAACGATCTGTATAAAATTTTTCTGGGGAAAACAATGGAAGTAGTCCCTGATCTCTGTTACCAGGATGTCTACATGCCCTCCACCTCTAAGTGACCCATTGGGGCATAACGATTATAAACCTTAAAATACTTATATCCGATTTTAATGAAATTCAAACCATATGTATAAGACACTAATTCAGAGAGTTTCCCAACATTTCAGCTTCTTCCGACTATATTAGGGGGGTGAAACGGGAGAAAGAGGGCAGTAAAAACAACAAAAGTTGTATGATGTTATGAGCATAGTAACAGTACAGAGTAGTGATCCTCATTCAATCGCACACAATGTTGTGTCTCCCTGCTAGTAACTATTAAAAGCAGACATGTCTACAGTTTACTGATTGGTGTTATCTTTATATCATTTTGTGGATATTGTCTCCTGTTGCGAGCAACTGAAAATATGTCTGCACAGCGTCTTTCAGAAATGCATTTGCCATTCTCTAGGTGGTTATTTGGATTTCCTGTTCGTTACTTAATTTTAATTTTTTCTTTTTTTACCAAGTCTTGAAAGTCATCCATCCCAACAAGCGCTACTAGACTACCATAACGAATAATAAATGACTAAAGTACTTTTCCTCACCATATGATATCCATGTGAAATCTACTAGAGCTGTAAATAGTTTTTAGAAAAAAAAAGTACATACTAATTTACCTGTGAAAAATTGTGTTCTGTCTTCAGTCTTTTTATGCTTAAATTAAATTGTTATAGCTGTGTATAAAACTGTCTTCTTTTTAATACATAATAATAATAATAATAATAATAGAATTAACGATAAGTGAAGTATCGTAAAGTGATCTATCGTGATAAAGTAAAGCTCAATACATTGAGTAGAGCAATCAATTCTAAAGAAGGAAAGATGACGATAAAAAAATTTCATAAAATTACATAAAATTGATACAAATTTTATTACATCGAAAGTTCAAATGCAAGGAGTTACACTAATCCTTAAACCATAGTTTTTCAAAGATAAAACTCTTCTCGTCAGAGGATAACATTCGGTAATGTGGTATTTGTAATAAATAAATATTACCTGTTTCATTTCACTTTGAAAATTGAAGAAGAAATAACAGAAAAGGTTGGGGATAAAGAAATAAATGGCCGAGAGGGAGAATGGTAGCAGTATTGATTAGCCATTGCCGAAGACAAAAGGGGACGCTATAGTGCAGATAGCAAAATAGCAAAAGTTTGTAGATTTGAAGAAAGTTTTTTTAAAAGTTTTTACAGGGTTTCAAATAAAAGGCAGCGGGTTCAAAAATATCTCACTTGGTCCGTAGGTATTCGTGTCTCCGTTTTGTGTATAGTTCCGTAGAATTACCACACATTCAATTAAAATTTTAATACATATTTAAATAATCGATTCAGTTATGATGAATTTTTTTAATACTACGAAAACGATACGTTAATAGCTATGTATGTTGAAAAAAATCATTACTATTACTGGCCAATATATGCTTCCACCGGTCGCATATTTTCCTAACCTGGGAGGATAGCATCATGACGAACGCATATATACTACACTGCCCCATGCCCAACCAAATGAGGTGGTAATATCTGGGAACATATATCCTGACAAACAAAAATATACTAAACCACTTCCCTCTAAAAGAGGAGATAATGCCTGGGAGGATAGCCTCATGACAAAAGAACAGTTATTACACTACTGCAACCCTGGATTGAGAATTAAAGGATAGTATAATAGTGCATTCATATAAGTAATAGTATAGATTCGGCCACAGGCAGACAGATACCAAATCCCCATTAGTAATAGATTTGTTGTTTGTCGGACAATCCTATCTATTTCTATTATTATATTAGTATTCTATTCTTTAAAACTCCAGGAGAACAAAAGCTAACATTATCTAAATTTAAATTAATCAGTAAATAAAGAAAAGTTCTCTTTCTCTTTCACACATCATAATGAAATTTTATTGCTAACATTGAAAAGTTTTATTGTTTTGTTTTACGGCATATCAACCCTGTTCGGGTTATTTAATGCTGAATCCGATCATTTTGGTGAAAGTTTTTATGCTTCAAGTTCTTCATATGTTCAAGTATCTATTCATGATGTTTGGTTGAGTGAAATGGGGGGGGGGGGCGAGGTGGAGGGAATGAAGCAGGGGGGACATTTTTGTTTTTGATTTTGCAGAACTTGATTGAGTTTTGAAAAAAAAAAAAAACATCAATGTTTGGTGCATTTTGAGTCAGGAAGTCAATAATTTCAGACAGCCTGATCTGGTAGCGCCAGTAGGTTCTATTTGACCCATAAATGGGGCCCTTACAGGTACTACCACTCCGGGCCATGGTGGACCTGGGAGCAATGGCAACTAAGGGGCAACTCCACATTCCCCACAGCTCCCAAGTGGGGGCCTCACCACTGGATGTCGTTTAAGGTCATACCCAGGACCAACATTGAAAAGAATTGATACACAATATTTCTCTTACTCTTTCATGCGTCATAATGGAATATTTTACATTTTACGGAGACAAAAGGGGTAATTTCTCTCTTGTTTAGTCCTATGTCTTAATGGAGTTTCTAATTTTAATATTTTCAAATTTACAAACAAAAACACAATTTTAATAAGGAGTTTTGAAATTTTTTAAATGAGGACTGATAATTTGTATTTTGATTATTCGGACTACTGTCTCATCCTGGATGTTATTCTCATAACGTTTCGGGCGATGTAACTTCGACCTTTTTTTTTTTTTTAACATAGTTCACCCCTAACAAGGCAGGCCACCACTGTAGACGTAAGGGGCTACTGAGAAAAAAAGGGTGACGGTTTAGGGGGAGGGGGGTCACCCTAAATTAGAGCTGCGCAACGAGATGTCTGTTTACATTAGTTTTAAATTTGTGCATGTCAGTAACGTCAGGAAAGCAGGGAGCAGGGAGGGAGTTCCAGAGTACAGCAGCATGAGGAAAAAAGCAGTGTATGGATGGGATTTGGCAGATTGTCGGGTTGGTCTAGTGAATTTACGTCGTGGGGTTACCAGAGCAGCAAGCTTATCAGAGCACAATCCATTGAAATACTTGTAAAACAGGCACAAGGAAGCAACATTGCGGCGATGGGACAGGGGCTGGAGCTTGGTGGATAGTGAAGGACCTATCAAGTTGGCGACTCTTTTTTGGACGTTGTCTAGCGGATGATGCACCAGCCCAAATGTGGCAACAATACTCCATGCATGGGCGGATGGTGGCTTTGTAGAGATATAGGATAATGTTAGGTGTGAGAAGTTTACTGGCACGGTAGAGGCTCCCTCTACCTTCTTTGATGCAGCCCTGGCAATGTTTTCAATGTATTTATTTCAATTCATGTTATCTGTGAAAGTTAGGCCGAGGAGTTTGAATGATGAACTCTCATGCAGGGTGCTATTTGCCATGACAATCGGTGGTTGAAGAGGTTACTTGTAGTCATTGAAGGAAAGTAGCTTTGTCTTTACGGCATTAAAAGTTACCATCCATTTATTACCCTTTTCTATTACAGACTGAAGGTCATTTTCTAAGGATTTAGCCATTGCCGTTGCCTTAGATATGTGTGCGTCGGTTTTGCCCACATGACAAGAGTAGAGTGTGGTATCGTCAGCAAATATTCCTGTCTCAGTCGCAATGGCATCAGGGAAGTAATTTATGAAAATCAGGAACAGTAGAGGTCCAAGAATAGATCCCTTGGGTACACCAGCATTTATGTCATGTTGCTTAGAAGTACGTCCATCGAGTACAACCTGGATCTTTTGTTTTGTTAGGAAGGATTTAATTATATTAATGTTTGTCCAGTAATACCATATGAGTGCAGTTTTAAGAGAAGCCCTTCATGCCAGTCCTTGTCAAAGGCCTTGGATATATTGAGCGCTACTGCCCTAGCTTCACCTGCCTTGTCCAGTGTATGGTATATGCGTTCAGAGATGACCGTTAGGATATCTGCAGTAGATCGTGCATGTCTGAATCCGTATTGATGATCAGAAAGAAGTTCAGCATTAACTAGATGCCTGACTATGGCTCGATTGATTAATGATTCAAAAATTTTAGCAAAGATCGGGAGTAGACTGATTGGGCGGTAGTTTAGAGGATCGGTTCTTTTCCCAGACTTCTTGAAGACTGGTACCACAGGGGCAATTTTCCAACTATCAGGGAAACAAGATTCAGTAAGGCATTTCTTGTATTGTTTGGAGAGGACAGGGGTCAGCTCAGAAGACCATTTCTTTATTACTGGTATAAGATCAGGCCCACAGGCTTTAAAGGTGTCAAGGTTTTTTATGATGTCTCTCACTTGAGACGGGCTGATGACCAGGTTCTCAAGTGTGGCTTCAGTCTGCAATGGAAATTTAGGGAGGGGTTGTTTGCCGAGTCCAGAGTGGAGTTTAAGGCGAAACGCTGGGCAAATAGTTTAGCCTTATCAGTTGCCGTGCAAACAACATTGTTGTGATTTGATAGCGGGGGGGGATTGTCAATTGTTCATCACACTATTGTATATTTTCCAGAAATCACGAGTACGTAGTTTCTGTGACTGAATGAACCCTTGAATCTGTACCGAATTTAGAACTCAACACTTTATTTAATCCTCGGGGGTAGATTGTTCTAAAAGTCTTAAGTAATGCCCATGTACTCATAGTACATAGTAATAATCAGTTAAAAGTGACAGTGTTCTGGAGGTTGAAGGTTCAATCCTCAGTGCAGACGCTATAAATAATATAATTATTAATTACTTAAGACTTTTATCCGTCTATGGATGATGGAACGCTACCCCCATGTATTAAATAAAGGATTCTGTTCGAAATTCTGTACCGATTCCCGAGTTTGACAAGACTCACCTGGAGAGAATAACATCTGAAATGAGAACAGTAGTCCGAACAATCCAAATAATCTGATCACACATGAGTATTATATTACTAGATTAAAAAATGTTTTCCAAAATTTCTTTGTAATATTGCATTAAATCTAAGTTGACTTTATTATATTTAGTCAGATTTGTATCCTGGTTTATGCCTTTTTTAAGATTTTCTCTTTCATAATTGGTGTCTTCATATCATGTCATTATTAACTCCTGTTGCGAACAACCGACAAATATGCCTGCGCAGCTTCGTTGAGAAATGCATTTGAAATGACTCCACAAGTGATTATTTGGATTTCTTGCTTTTTCCTCCATTTTATTTTGGAATGCATCATCAAATCTCCGTGAGAGGCTCTGTCGGTCGACCGTTCAGTCTATCACGATTAACTTTGTATGTATGCTCATCAGCATTAGTTACACATACGTATACATATATTGTTAAACCGAATATGATGATGATATATCTCTCTATATATAAAGTTAATGTGTGCATATGTTGTAGTATGAAAATATATCTATGCACGTAAGCTACACAGGGGCGTCCATGTTTCATTCCCACAGGACATCATTAGTCTAAATGAATTTTTGTCAGCACATTTAGCCTTTTAATTTCCTGCGGGAATGAAACATGGACGCCTCTGTGTAGCTTAATTGCATAAGTATATTGTACTAAGCTCTACTCATGGTGTAAATACTGAAAATAAATGCAAAATATATTATATCGCCTTATATTATTACATGTGTATGTACATGAAATAATATATATATATATATATATATAACACTTATTCCTATGCATAGGTTCAATTCTAAACTAATGAACTGATCATTATGATTTATGGAATATATATTCTAGGCAACGCAGATGAGTAATGTGGGCACATTATTATTTTTTGTTTTGTAAACTTTACCATTTAGGGTACATGCTCCCCAAACTTGCCTCCCACCTCTAACAAAAACTTTTAAAATATGCGATTCACAAAAAAAAAATTCAAAGAAAACAAGAATTGCTCTACATCAAATTTTTAGTTATATTATGTAATAACATTTTTTAACTTGACCGATGTGCGCGTGCGTGAGCATTAATAATATGTATGTGCAAGGTAAACTAATGAACTTATTATAAATTATGGTATGCGCATATATATATATATATATATATATAAAAAGCACCTATGTAGAAGAACTTTTTTTTTAATAGTTGATTGAATGGACGGTTGACACAATGAGACTAGCTCTATAATGCTCTGCTTAAATGAGTTTCGCACCCTAACGACCTAAATAAACATTGATGTAACTTTAGTAAAAAATAAATTATCTTCAAATAAACTGGAACTTTATAAATAAATAATAGTACATATTAAATATTTTAGGAAATATTATCGAATTAAAATTTTAAAATTGTTCGCACTAATTTTTTAGGAGATACTGCTTTGAACGGAAAAAATTCAAAATGGCGGATTAGTTGGATCTCACACGTGTGAGTGTTTGCTCTCAATTTTTTGTTTGTCGTTTTGTTTGTTTTCACCCTAAAATGAAACTGATGTATAGTGTAGGTGTTTTCAAGACACTCTGATCCAAGAACTCTTTTATTATTTGTGAACTTTTTCTGATGATTTTGTAGTGTTGCAGAGACGATATTGACATACAAATGTTGTTTGGCACAAGACAAATGAAACGGACCGTTAAATATATCTCACAGAAATTTTAAATTTTTGGAAATGTGAAAAAATAAAAATAAAAGTAATAAAACAAACCATGGTTATTAGAATATAATAAAAACTGTCCTATATATATATATATATATATATATATCTATATCTATCTATATATATATATATATATATATATATATATATATATATATATATGTCTCGGAAGTTTTTCAACCATTAAAACTATATAAAAAACAAGAAAAAAAAAACATTTTAGTCCCAAGTCGTTCAGTGGAAAATCACTCTTTTGTAAGTCAATTTATTTTTTGCAGTCACTATATTAGTTTGCTTCCAAGAATTTACGCTAGTCTTAACATTATTTAAGGGATCATCAGTTGTTTACCATGAAAAACTGTTTCGGGAATTTAAAAATAAAACAGTATTTTATTTCATGGCTTCCCAGCAGAGTTGATCAGACCCCACTTCCCTTAAAAGACAACAACATAAACGTTCCGTATATACTTTGTTTTGTAGTACATTTGTAAATGACGCTCTCGTGTATGCATAACCCATTCAAAGGGCACGAAATATGCATTCAGGTCCAGGGGTAACAGAGTCATTCCTTTTCTGGGCTATATTCATTTTAACTGCGTTAGAACCTGTTATCCGTTGTTCCAAGTTAGGTAGTGTTGAGTAAGAGATTCTTATTGTGTTTCTATTGAAAAGGTTGCTATATTTGTGTGGGTTCCTAATGTTGTCTTCTTATATTTTTAAGAACATTTTAGGGGTATTGGACACCATAGATTGAACCAAATGCAAGTTTGCCTCCTATTCTTACGATTGATACGATCAGATTTAATTGGTTTATGGGTGTTTACTTTTACATTTCTCTGATACATGGTTTCATTTGTTCCATATTCTCAATATTCATTCTAAAACTATGTCCAGGTCTATTTGTCATCGCCATGTTGTGCGTAATCATATTGTGTAAATTTCTACCAATTTTTTTTTAATTCCTCTTATCAACCTTTAGGGGATTCATAGAAATTTAGATAGCTAATACTTTGATCATACCCCGAATTTCTTAATGGAAGTTATCATCAATTATATGTCTGTTAGAATAAATTCCGGAGATTCTTTTGACTACATTAGGTACTATGGAATTCAAGATTTACCTGGTAGTTAGAATCCTTATCAACATAATCTAAATGGCTGTAACGTGTGAACTGGTAAGTTAAGTTTCCAGTCTAGAAAATTAATTGTAATTTTTAATCCGAAGTTTTCAATAGTTCATAGTCTCTTTTTAGTTTTTTTATACATTTTATTAGTTGATCTGATCGCTAATAGAACATCACTTCTATACAAACCAGTTCAAAGTCTCTTACAATCTTCATAAATTTCATTTAGTAAATATAATCAGAGTCTGTGGATCTCATTAAAATATTAAAGTGGTTAGGGATATCTTTCCTAGACCGAAATTTATGGCCAAAGCGTACTATAAATTCCGGAGATTCTCTTGACTACATTAGGTACTATGGAATTCAAGATTGACCCGGTAGATAGAATCCTTATCAACATAATATAAAGTTTGGTTAGGTTTATGATATGGCTCGAACGTGTGAGCTGGTGAGTTAAGTGTCTAGTCTAGAAAATTAATTACTTTTTTATCATTGTCCATTGTAATTTTTAATCCGAAATTTTCAATAGTTCATAGCCTCTTTTTAGTTTTTTTATATATTTTATTAGTTGATCTGATCGCTAATAGAACATCACTTCTGTACAAACCAGTTCAAAGTCTCTCTTAAAATGTTCATAAATTTCATTAAGTAAATATAATCCTACCAGTAATCATCAGAGTCTGTGGATGTCATTAAAATATTAAAGTGCTTAGACATATCTTTCCTAGACTAAAATTTATCGTCAAAGTGTACTATGGATTTTCTGGCCAGTATTATTAAACCTATTTCTAGCCACAACGAGAGCCTTATTTAATAGGATTGGTGAAATGGACTGGTAATAAGATTCAATGCCCAAAACTAAAAAAATGGTATTATGTTTAAATTTTAAATTCTTAGAACAATCCGTAAGTTGATTTGAGAAAACCTAAAGAGGGTATTGAATTTTCTCTAATGCTGGGGATGATCCTATCTAATATATGTTTACTCACTAAACCTATGTCGGATCTAGAAGAGCAAATTACGCTAATGGAGTGGTTATTGTAATATATATATATATATATATTTAGATTTTTCGCTTATAAAATAGATCATTCAGTGAAGACCAGGGTTGTTCCAATAAAAAACAAGCTCGATGATACTCGAGTACAGAGCATTTATATGCGATTTTATGAAGGCTTACCGAAGCATTCCTTTCAGGACACCAATGATCACCATTAAAGATTTTTTCTTACAAATATTATTTATTCAAATAAAATTTAATTTGAATAAATAATATTTGTAAGAAAAAATCTTTAATGGTGATCATTGGTGTCCTGAAAGGAATGCTTTGGTAAGCCTTCATAAAATCGCATATATATATATATATGTTCCTACTCTCTGGCATCCATTTTGTGAATTCTCTACACACAGTTTTTTCTTTGGTGTTTATTATTTTTGATAAAGGGAAGATTTTCTCGAAATATTAAATATATCATTTTTAATCATCATCCGGACAACACACAAACAGCCAACACCACACTTGCTCTTATGTAAGATTTTAAAGAAAAATAAATACTAAGTCCCCCACCCCCACTTCGATTTATTATTTTTGTTCCTTCCGGCACTCCGCATTGCCCTCAGCCTTCTTAACATATTACTAATATATATATATATATATATATATATGTATATATGATGCATTCCTCTCTACACTGTCTGCAGTATCTATCTATTATGGGGGATGGACGGTGGCTTAGTTGTTAACGACAAGGACTGAACACCTGGAATCCAGTTCGTTTCACAGAAACACTTTCATCAAAATCCACACCTAACTTTGTGTCTAACCTCTTGGAGGGGAGGTAAATAAAAAATATATGTAATACATTTTTTGATAGTGACGGCCTGAAAAAATAACATTTTAATTATAATAACACGTATAATTGCACATGCTTTTAAGTTTCCTTTTTATTTGTCAAACGTGAAGAAATCTATTATATTTCACCGAGAAAAACACACGCATGTATGTGCGTGTGTTTTCCTCGGCTAAAAATGATAAATTTCTTAAAATTTGCAAATAAAAAATAGCCTTATAGAAAGCATGTAAAATTATAGGTGTCATTATAATTTAAAGTCTTATAATTTGAGCGGTCGTTATAAAAATGTAATATATATACATAGTTATTAGATTTTCGCAGTTAGACCCAAATAGCAATCCATTCTGACATATTGATACTTGATTGAGACTAGCATATTTTTTTGTAGCACGAATACATTTTATTTTGTTTCAGTTTTTTCTTGAAAATACTTATTCCAGCTAAGAAAAGTGTTAGTGAAAATAGTTTCACTTACTCACCGAAACAGATTAAAGGGAAGTTATAGTGTGCAATTATACATAGTTCTCTTTCTTGAGTTCTTAAAAAATAAATATATATTGATTAAATTATCTGACTTCAAGCATGCCTGTGTGTTTCTCGCATCTACATTTATTCCACAGTACTATTTTGTTTGTGCTTCTATCGATCCTGAACCAGTTTCCATGAACTTCGCGTCTGCATGCTACGTCAGCACCCGAGAGATGACGAGCCGAATGGTGGCAGTATTTTTTTCAGTTTTATTTTCAAGAAAGATTGCGAAAAAACGAAACAAAAAAACAAACGAACAAAACATTTCGTGTTAGTCCACCTCCATGGATACTTACCCCTGATACCTTTTCTTTCTATCAAGCGGCACATGTAATAGCATTTCAGACATTTTTTTTCTTTTTACCAACAGCTTTTTTTTCTGGCAGAAAATGACTCCTTTGCCAGATTCAACTCTACTACACAGCTCTTCATAATTAATTTTTTTTCTTTTCTTTTTCAATTTAACAGGAAATACACATGCATTAGCTTTGATCAATTGCTTCTAGCTTTGATCAATTTAAATGCTGATTAGAAAAATTGTCGGCTGGTTACTGACAGCTGATTGGCTAATCGCTCGGCATCTCTCTGCCACCATATGCTTCGGCATCTCTCGGATGTTATGTAGCATGCCCGAACGCTGCCGACACTAAGTTCACGGAAACTGGTTCAGGATCGATAGAAGTACCATTTTGGGGCTATTAATCTACAGGGTGGGCCAAAATAAGGGTCCTATCTTTAAATTTGAATAACTTGAATTTGAATAACTTCCACAAAATAAAAGTTAAACTCACCAAACTTTATGTGTGTGTAGACTGACCCTTCCGAGATTTTTTGAAATAAACAAAACAAATTTTAGCCGAAAAACACTTCTTAAAACTTACAAAAACTAAAGTATTGTTTTTTACACTGTTTTGAGTTTTTTAAGCAAAAATAATGTTTTCTAAATGAGGGTACGTTCCTTAGGGCTAATACGGCTCATGCTTGCTTCGGAAGGGGTCTTTTACTTATTCTAAAAAAAATTTAAAAAAATTAATAAATAAAGTTATGAATTTTTAAAAATAGGACCCTTATTTTTGCCCACCCTGTATTAGCGCCAAGTACAAACTTTAAAATATTCCTATTTCACAAAATAATTTGATTACGGAATTAAAATCACCAAAATTAATTTGTTTCTTTGTAAACAAATCCGACATTTTTTCTTTTACTCCTGGGCAATGCCAGATAGGTTTAGCTAGTATATAAATAAACATGTAATTCTAACTTTATACTTTAATGAAAAAGCCATAGAATGTGTGTATTATTGTTCTCCTCATTTTCTTGAGATTCTTCTTTTTTTTTTTTTTAAATCTATTTCCAGAATATTTGGTGACAATGGAATCATGTGAATTCGATACGATAATGCAAACGTTTATTTTATTCCTCCTTTCATATTTTAGCTTTTTCATATCTTCATTTCTTTTCCTGTAAGTTTAAATATTTCATCTTGTTTTCACGGTTGAATTTTATTTTTTTTAAACAAAAAGCCAAAAAAAGAAAACTAAAGCAAATACCAGCTGTTTTATGACTTCTAAGTTATAAAAAAATATTATATATAATATAAGCATATTTTTTTCTTAAATCACATAAACCTTGTACGTCTCCTTGACTTTATTTGTGTCTGTTCATTAACTCATGATAGAAAAAAAAAGTAGCATTTGTAATATTAAAAAAAAACTACATTAACCTCCATCACTGCATCACTTCTCTTCAGTCCGCCATTCTTTTCACCATGGGAGTTATACAAGAAACATTTGAACAGCATTTTGTTTTTAAAGTTTATTCCTTTATTTATTCGATTAAAATGTTACCTTTCTGTCTTCATCCTGATCACAGAATATTAAGCGGGCAGCCATTTTCTTTTGTTACTCTCATTGTGGATAGCGACATTTTCACTCTGTATAATTTTAAGTTTATTGGTTTATTGACTAAACAATTCTGTTTGCTGCTGTTTTATTTCTTAGAGTGTAATAATAAATATGATATTCATATATATATATATATATATATATATATATATATATATATATATATATATAAAGTACTGTGTGGTAGGGCAGGAAAAACCCAGTAGAATGCTCGATTAATTAAGAAATCCGAGATTTCGAAGGATTAAGTGCGTAAATATTTATTTATAAAATACAGAAATTCAGTGTAACATAACCATTTTATATATATTACAAATTTAAATATTAAAATCTAAATTTAACTTCTTACGCACACATATTAACCCCCCCCCCCCCATTTCACACATATCACGTCCTACGTGATCTTTAGCGTGACCGAATAAGTTCCACCATTTCTAAAATGTTCATCAGCTGACGTTAATCGGGATTAACCTCCCTCTTTGAAACCGACGGTACTGGTATTACATTGAATTTCTGTATTTTATAAGTATATATATATATATATATACTACAGGACAGGGTGGGGCTTGTTGTTGTAGTGGTGGTGGGGCCTCCCTTCCCTATTTTTGTTAGAATAAAGTTGAAATACTGACATCAGGTGCTTTAGACATTTCTTTGACACTTTGAAGTGGGTTGTTCTGAATAATTGCTTTGAACCGTGCATTGTCAAGAGTACATGGCCATCCTCTACCTTCACATTTAAGGCTTTCATTACCACTACAGCCTTTTTAAAACCACCTTCATACTCTCCTATCTCCTGTGAACCATTCCTCCCATGCTTTCTTGATATTGGTGCCTGTTTGAGAAGAGTTATGATTGAGTTTGAACTCATGTGCATTTCCTAGTCTTTCATCTTTAGTTATTAAAGACTTATATGCCTTAAAATTGTTTTCTGAAATAAATTATTGGAAATTTATTAAAGAATTATTAAATATGAAAGATTGTGTATAAAACACTGCAAAGATGGAAACCTCAATGAACTTTTAAAATGTGAGTCAAGAAATCGGCTAATATTTTCCTAACTTGGTATAACAATGCTATTGAGCTTAGAGTTTATTTTAAAAGTAAATGGCACTGCTATAGTGTCTGATGTTTAGCAAAACACCCCGAAATTACAATGCTATTTACCTGAGTGCTTATAGAAAATAAATTACAATGCTATTGCGCTTTGTGTACAAATCGAGTGAGAGCTATGTGTATATGAAATTGAGTCACACACAGGAAGTCAGCGTTTCTTGGGAATAAATGTGGGCCACTTACATTGGCTAAGATCAAAATGTAGTATCTGTTCCGATGGATACTGCACCCCATAGACTGGTATTGTCTTGGCCTTCGGGGCTTGATTTACGCCGGTCTATAGGTCGGTCCTGTGCAGTTCTAGGAGGTCCACCCTCCCAGGCTTTGTCTCCCCTCTTTGGGGAGGAGTAAGTTTATTGCTTACTGCCTGAGGCGCCCCTACCGGGGAATGCCGACGAGGCTGCCCAGGCAATTTTTAATGGCCAGAATGCTCACCTCTCGGGCGCTGGCTTTTCAAACCCCACTTTCCCGACCCGGCCTTGGGTCACATCTTATCTTGTGGGAGTAAGATAAAACTGGCCTTGTGCCTAACTCCTGGAGAGGAGTAAATCAATACACTTGCTCTCAAGCCATAAACTCATTTTATTTTATATTTAAAAAAAAAAATTTTAAGTTATAAATAAAGTAAGATGTTTTCTTTGTGTATAGATGCCTGGCGTGTACACAGACTTTATACTATTACTATAAAAACTAATGCAAAAAGAATATTACGATTCAATTTCTCGTTTAATTCTACCTGAGAAAATGTGATTAATCTTGGTATAGAGCTTTGTTTTCAATTGCATCTTCGGAGAAAGAGAGACACACAGACAGAAATATTACATTTATATTATAGACGTCTAGAAAATCCATCGAAAGTAAACTATTCAATCTGCCATTTTGATAGGTAGATTTTGACTGTTGTATTTCGTTAGAGATTGACTCGATAAATAGGCAAATCATTCCAGAATTCTCTCCCTTTATCACGTTAATGTCCTTTGTAATCATGATCCCTTCCAGTTCAAGCTTGACTAAAACAGCCAATGAGATTACCTCAAAATACCGGATTCAGACATAACTGAGTTCAGCGTTAATCTGAAGCTTAGCAAATCAAAGATCATCTCGATTATATATATATATATATATATATATATATATATATGGAGGGAATTTATATTTTCTTTCCTTTTTAGTATGATTATTAATCTCTGACATTAGCTTATCATTTTTATTTTCGCTTCAACGGTTTAGATACATCATAAAGCAACCTTTTTATACGGCTTCCTTTTTTACTCTTTATTTTTTGTCTTTCTATGTTGCATATTCCAGAGTGCAATATGTTCAGAGTGCAATATGTTATATGGTATGATTGACAGTGTATGCCCTAAGGTGCAGGCTTAAGCCTTGTATTAAGTAGGAATGATTGGTTGATTGGCTGGCCGGTTTAACCGCATGACGTTCAAAATATTTTAATCATACAAGTTGCTGCTAAGATTTTAGTGAAGTTACAACATAATGTATGGTCCATAGAATTATGATCGATTAGATTCTCTGTCGAGATGGTCGAGCCAAAGGCAATTACTAACTAAGGAACTAGAGATTGATTGTTTAAGTGTATAATATATATAGTTATACTGCTTCTTCATAAATATACAAGGCTACAAGAAGATAAATCGACAGACCATCCTCACACCTATGACGCACGAAAGACTTGCAACACTGCATAGCACTTATTACGTATTTAATACAGTAAGTTTATTTTACTATGAAAAGCAATTTATCCAGATTGGCTCTTATGTCATATATTCTTAAAAACTTTCGATTTAGTTAGAATTCTCATTACACAGACACCATTTATCAATTAGCTCATTGTGGTTCTTATTATTTGGTATGTAAAACACATAAAAACATCAAACTAATCTCACAGAGAAATTTTACCTTTGTTTGCAACTTCTATATCGAATATTTAAGAAAATTCACATGGCCCCCAGTAAAAGACCCCAGTTGCACGATTGCCTGGCCTGTAGTAGGGTGGCCATGACAGACACCCTTTCAGAGGGTACCCATCATGGTTCGAAACAGAAACAAGCCAATAGTAAACATTGCAATTTAATGATATGAAAATATACATAAATTATTTAGCGTCTTTTTAAGAAGCTAAAAATAAGCATGATGTATAAAAGAATGCCGCTATTAATTTTATATATGAAGTAAAGTTCCTTTTCCGCTTTCTACTTCTGCCCGATTGTTTGTTAGTCGGATTGGGCACATATTGGACCGTGTTGTTAGAAACAATAAAAAAATACTTTTAAACGATTTGTTTGATTTTCGTATTCAGTTCTGGTAAATATTTGATTTTTTTCTGTCAGATTTAAAAGAATTTGGAGAACTTCGTCAGTTATTGGTATGTATCCCCATTCGCCCCATCGACACCGTTAACAAAATTTTATGAGACAGTTTTCCTGAAACACCGGTTGACAATCATATTTCGAGTGTTTTCATTGGCTGGATTTATCTGAATAAAATAGCAGATACTAACAGTTGTAATGCATGCTGTTCTTCCTCTTTTGATATTTTGTAATTATTTCATTAAAATAGAAGAAAAACGCTTAGACACATACACACACACACACACACATATATATATATATCTATATCTATATATATATATATATATATATATATATATATACTAGCAGGGCTCTCTTCCCCGGTCGTCCCATTTCACTGACCCCTCTTTTCATTGCCTCCTTCTCCCTGTTGCCTTCGGGAAGAACCAAATTAGTGAGTGGGAGTTGGGAAGTCTGAGTGAAATAGTCCAACATAATTATCTTAAAAATCAAACAGCATTACACACTTACCTCATAATGGTAAATGCCTATTCACTTGGATTAATATATTATTCTAACGAGATATCTTACACATAATATTGTGATCACGCATCTTTCAACCCGGGCAACGCCGGATATCTCAGCTAATATCCTTAAGAAACAATAATTTGTAATCTTTACAGATTTTTTCAAAGTGAAAATATGACTCAGATCGGTGAGAATTGTTACGGTTTTGATTATAGGAAGACACGATATCTCCATTATAGTATAATACTTTGATTATAGACAGACACGAAATCTCCATTAAAGTATAATATTTTGATTATAGACGGATACGAAATCTCCATTATAGTATAATATTTTGATTATAGACGGACACGAAATCTCCATTATAGTATATTTTGATAATAGACAGACACGAAATCTCCATTATAGTATAATATTTTGATTATAGACAGATACGAAATCTCCATTATAGTGTAATATTTTGATTATAGACAGACGAGAAATCTCAATTATAGTATAATATTTTGATTATAGACACACGAAATCTCCATTAAAGTATATTTTGATTATAGACACACGAAATCTCCATTATAGTATAATATTTTGTATTATAGACACACAAAATCTCCATTATAGTATATTTTGTATTATAGACGGACACGAAATCTCAATTATAGTATAATATTTTAATTAAAGACAGACGCGAAATCTCCATTATAGTATATTTTGATTATAGACAAAGGAAATCTCCATTGTAGTATAATATTTTGATTATAGACGGACACGAAATCTCCATTATAGTATAATATTTTGAGTATGGACGGACACGAAATCTCCATTATTGTATAATATTTTGATTATAGACGGATACGAAATCTCCATTGCAGTATAATATTTTGATTATAGACAGACACAAAATCTCCATTATAGTATATTTTGATTATAGACAGGCACGAAATCTCCATTATAGTAAAATATTTTGATTATAGACAGACGAAATCTCCATTATAGTATAATATTTTGATTATAGACAAATACAAACTCTCCATTATAGTATAATATTTTTATTATAGACGGACACGAAATCTCTATTATAGTATAATATTTTGATTAAAGACAGACGCGAAATCTCCATTATAGTATATTTTGATTATAGACAAAGGAAATCTCCATTATAGTATAATATTTTGATTATAGACAGACACGAAATCTCCATTATAGTATAATATTTTGATTATTGACGGACACGAAATCTCCATTACAGTATAATATTTTGATTATAGACAGACACGAAATCTCCATTATAGTATATTTTGATTATAGACAGACACGAAATCTCCATTATAGTATATTTTGATAATAGACAAACGAAATCTCCATTATAGTATAATATTTTGATTATAGACGGACACGAAATCTCCATTATAGAATAATATTTTGATTATAGACACACGAAATCTCCATTATAGTATAATATTTTGATTATAGACAGATACGAAATCTCAATTATAGTATAATATTTTGATTATAGACCGATACGAAATCTCCATTATAGTATAATATTTTGATTATAGACAGATACGAAATCTCTATTATAGTATAATATTTAGATTATAGACAAACACGAAATCTCCATTATAGTATAATATTTTGATTATAGACAGACACGAAATCTCCATTATAGTATAATATTTTGATTATAGACGGATACGAAATCTCCATTATAGTATAATATTTTGATTATAGACGGACACAAAATCTCCATTATAGTATATTTTGATAATAGACAGACACGAAATCTCCATTATAGTATAATATTTTGATTATAGACAGATTCGAAATCTCCATTATAGTGTAATATTTTGATTATAGACAGACGAGAAATCTCAATTATAGTATAATATTTTGATTATAGACAAATACGAAATCTCCATTATAATATAATATTTTGATTATAGACAGACACGAAATCTCAATTATAACATAATATTTTGATTATAGACAGACACGAAATCTCCATTATAGTATATTTTGATTATAGACAAACGAAATCTCAATTATAGTATAATATTTTGATTATAGACAGACACGAAATTTCTATTATAGTATATTTTGATTATAGACAAACGAAATCTCCATTATAGTATAATATTTTGATTATAGACAGATACAAACTCTCCATTATAGTATAATATTTTTATTACAGACAGACACGAAATCTCCATTATAGTATAATATTTTGATTATAGACAGATACGAAATCTCCATTATAGTATAATATTTTGATTATAGACAGAGACGAAATCTCCATTATAGAATAATATTTTGATTATAGACACGAAATCTCCATTAAAGTATAATATTTTGATTATAGACAAACGAAATCTCCATTATAGTATATTTTGATTATAGACAAACGAAATCTCCATTATAGTATAATATTTTGATTATAGACAGACACGAAATCTCCATTAAAGTATAATATTTTGATTATAGACACGAAATCTCCATTATAGTATAATATTTTGATTATAGACAAAGGAAATCTCCATTATAGTATATTTTGATTATAGACAGACACGAAATCTCCATTATAGTATATTTTGATTATAGACAGACACGAAATCTCTATTATAGTATAATATTTTGATTATAGACGGACGAAATCTCCATTATAGTATAATATTTTGATTATAGACAGACATGAAATCTCCATTATAGTATAATATTTTGATTATAGACAAATACGAAATCTCCATTATAGTATAATATTTTGATTATAGACAGACACGAAATCTCCATTATAGTATAATATTTTGATTATAGACAGACACGAAATCTCAATTATAACATAATATTTTGATTATAGACACACGAAATCTCCATTATAGTATATTTTGATTATAGACAAACGAAATCTCAATTATAGTATAATATTTTGATTATAGACAAACGAAATCTCCATTATAGTATAATATTTTGATTATAGACAGATACAAACTCTCCATTATAGTATAATACTTTTATTACAGACAGACACGAAATCTCCATTATAGTATAATATTTTGATTATAGACAGATACGAAATCTCCATTATAGTATAATATTTTGATTATAGACAGAGACGAAATCTCCATTATAGAATAATATTTTGATTATAGACAGAGACGAAATCTCCATTAAAGTATAATATTTTGATTATAGACAGATACGAAATCTCCATTATAGTATAATATTTTGATTATCGACACACGAAATCTCCATTATAGTATAATATTTTGATTATAGACAGACACGAAATCTCCATTATAGTATAATATTTTGATTATAGACAGACACGAAATCTCCATTATAGTATAATATTTTGATTATAGACAGATACGAAATCTCCATTATAGTATAATATTTTGATTATAGACAGAGACGAAATCTCCATTAAAGTATAATATTTTGATTATAGACACGAAATCTCCATTAAAGTATAATATTTTGATTATAGACACGAAATCTCCATTAAAGTATAATATTTTGATTATAGACACGAAATCTCCATTATAGTATAATATTTTGATTATAGACAAAGGAAATCTCCATTATAGTATATTTTGATTATAGACAGACACGAAATCTCCATTATAGTATATTTTGATTATAGACAGACACGAAATCTCTATTATAGTATAATATTTTGATTATAGACAAAGGAAATCTCTATTATAGTATATTTTGATTATAGACACACGAAATCTCCATTATAGTATATTTTAATTATAGACGGACACGAAATCTCCATTATAGTATATTTTAATTATAGACGGACACGAAATCTCCATTATAGTATAATAGTTTAATTATAGACAGATACGAAATCTCCATTATAGTATAATATTTTGATTATAGACAGGCACGAAGTCCCCATTATAGTATAATATTTTGATTATAGACAGATACGAAATCTCCATTATTGTATAATATTTTGATTATAGACAGACACGAAATCTCCATTATAGTATAATATTTTGATTATAGACAGACACGAAATCTCCATTATAGTATAATATTTTGATTATCAACACACGAAATCTCCATTATAGTATAATATTTTGATTATAGACACATACGAAATCTCCATTATTGTATAATATTTTGATTATAGACAGACAGGAAATCTCCATTATAGTATAATATTTTGATTATAGACAGACACGAAATTTCTATTATAGTATAATATTTTTATTATAGACAAACGAAATCTCCATTATAGTATAATATTTTGATTATAGACAGATACAAACTCTTCATTATAGTATAATAATTTTATTACAGACAGACACGAAATCTCCATTATAGTATAATATTTTGATTATAGACAGACACGAAATTTCCATTATAGTATTATATTTTGATTATAGACAGATACGAAATCTCCATTATAGTATAATATTTTGATTATAGACACGAAATCTCCATTATAGTATAATATTTTAATTATAGAAACGAAATCTCCATTATAGTATAATATTTTGATTATAGACAAAGGAAATCTCCATTATATTATATTTTGATTATAGACAGACACGAAATCTCCATTATAGTATATTTTGATTATAGACACACGAAATCTCCATTATAGTATATTTTGATTATAGACACACAAAATCTCCATTATAGTATATTTTGATTATAGACAAACGAAATCTCCAGTATAGAATAATATTTTGATTATAGACACACGAAATCTCCATTATAGAATAATATTTTGATTATAGACACACGAAATCTCCATTATAGTATAATATTTTGATTATAGACACACACAAAATCTCCATTATAGTATAATATTTTGATTATAGACAAACGAAATCTCTATTATAGAATAATATTTTGATTATAGACAGACACGAAATCTCCATTATAGTATAATATTTTGATTATAGACAGAAACGAAATCTCCATTATAGTATAATATTTTGATTATCGACAGATACGAAATCTCCATTATAGTATAATATTTTGATTATCGACACACGAAATCTCCATTATAGTATAATATTTTGATTATAGACAGATACGAAATCTCCATTATTGTATAATATTTTGATTATAGACAGACACGAAATCTCCATTATAGTATAATATTTTGATTATAGACAAATACGAAATCTCCATTATAGTATAATATTTTGATTATAGACAGACACGAAATCTCAATTATAATATAATATTTTGATTATAGAGAGACACGAAATCTACATTATATTATATTTTGATTATAGACAAACGAAATCTCCATTATAGTATAATATTTTGATTATAGACAGACACGAAATTTCTATTATAGTATAATATTTTGATTATAGACAAACGAAATCTCCATTATAGTATAATATTTTTATCACAGACAGACACGAAATCTCCATTATAGTATAATATTTTGATTATAGACAGACACGAAATTTCCATTATAGTATAATATTTTGATTATAGACAGATACGAAATCTCCATTATAGTATAATATTTTGATTATAGACAGATACGAAATCTCCATTATAGTATAATATTTTGATTATAGACACGAAATCTCCATTATAGTATAATATTTTGATTATAGACAAAGGAAATCTCCATTATAGTATATTTTGATTACATACAGACACGAAATCTCCATTATAGTATATTTTAATTATAGACAGATACGAAATCTCCATTATAGTATAATATTTTGATTATAGACAGAGACGAAATCTCTATTATAGTATAATATTTTGATTATAGACACGAAATCTCCATTAAAGTATAATAGTTTGATTATAGACACGAAATCTCCATTATAGTATAATATTTTGATTATAGACACGAAATCTCCATTATAGTATAATATTTTGATTATAGACAAAGGAAATCTCCATTATAGTATATTTTGATTATAGACAGACACGAAATCTCCATTATAGTATATTTTGATTATAGACACACGAAATCTCCATTATAGTATAATATTTTAATTATAGACGGACACGAAATCTCCATTATAGTATAATAGTTTAATTATAGACAGATACGAAATCTCCATTATAGTATAATATTTTGATTATAGACAGGCACGAAGTCCCCATTATAGTATAATATTTTGATTATAGACAGATACGAAATCTCCATTATTGTATAATATTTTGATTATAGACAGAGACGAAATCTCTATTATAGTATAATATTTTGATTATAGACACGAAATCTCCATTAAAGTATAATAGTTTGATTATAGACACGAAATCTCCATTATAGTATAATATTTTGATTATAGACACGAAATCTCCATTATAGTATAATATTTTGATTATAGACAAAGGAAATCTCCATTATAGTATATTTCGATTATAGACAGACACGAAATCTCCATTATAGTATATTTTGATTATAGACAGACACGAAATCTCCATTATAGTATATTTTGATTATAGACAGACACGAAATCTCTATTATAGTATAATATTTTGATTATAGACGGACGAAATCTCCATTATAGTATAATATTTTGATTATAGACAAAGGAAATCTCCATTATAGTATATTTTGATTATAGACAGACACGAAATCTCCATTATAGTATATTTTGATTATAGACACACGAAATCTCCATTATAGTATAATATTTTAATTATAGACGGACACGAAATCTCCATTATAGTATAATAGTTTAATTATAGACAGATACGAAATCTCCATTATAGTATAATATTTTGATTATAGACAGGCACGAAGTCCCCATTATAGTATAATATTTTGATTATAGACAGATACGAAATCTCCATTATTGTATAATATTTTGATTATAGACAGACACGAAATCTCCATTATAGTATAATATTTTGATTATAGAGAGACACGAAATCTCCATTATAGTATAATATTTTGATTATCGACACACGAAATCTCCATTATAGTATAATATTTTTATTATAGACAGATACGAAATCTCCATTATTGTATAATATTTTGATTATAGACAGACAGGAAATCTCCATTATAGTATAATATTTTGATTATAGACAGACACGAAATTTCTATTATAGTATAATATTTTTATTATAGACAAACGAAATCTCCATTATAGTATAATATTTTGATTATAGACAGATACAAACTCTCCATTATAGTATAATGATTTTATTACAGACAGACACGAAATCTCCATTATAGTATAAAATTTTGATTATAGACAGACACGAAATTTCCATTATAGTATTATATTTTGATTATAGACAGATACGAAATCTCCATTATAGTATAATATTTTGATTATAGACACGAAATCTCCATTAAAGTATAATATTTTGATTATAGACACGAAATCTCCATTAAAGTATAATATTTTAATTATAGAAACGAAATCTCCATTATAGTATAATATTTTGATTATAGACAAAGGAAATCTCCATTATAGTATATTTTGATTATAGACAGACACGAAATCTCCATTATAGTATATTTTGATTATAGACACACGAAATCTCCATTATAGTATATTTTGATTATAGACAGACACGAAATCTCCATTATAGTATAATATTTTAATTATAGACAGATACGAAATCTCCATTATAGTATAATATTTTGATTATAGACACACGAAATCTCTATTATAGAATAATATTTTGATTATAGACACACGAAATCTCCATTATAGTATATTTTGATTATAGACAGACACAAAATCTCCATTATAGTATAATATTTTGATTATAGACAAACGAAATCTCCATTATAGAATAATATTTTGATTATAGACAGACACGAAATCTCCATTATAGTATATTTTGATTATAGACAAACGAAATCTCCATTATATAATAATATTTTGATTATAGACAAACGAAATCTCCATTATAGAATAATATTTTGATTATAGACACACGAAATCTCCATTATAGTATATTTTGATTATAGACAGACACAAAATCTCCATTATAGTATAATATTTTGATTATAGACAAACGAAATCTCCATTATAGAATAATATTTTGATTATAGACAAACGAAATCTCCATTATAGTATAATATTTTGATTATAGACAAACGAAATCTCCATTATAGAATAATATTTTGATTATAGACACACGAAATCTCCATTATAGTATATTTTGATTATAGACAGACACAAAATCTCCATTATAGTATAATATTTTGATTATAGACAAACGAAATCTCCATTATAGAATAATATTTTGATTATAGACAAAGGAAATCTCCATTATAGTATATTTTGATTATAGACAGACACGAAATCTCCATTATAGTATATTTTGATTATAGACACACGAAATCTCCATTATAGTATAATATTTTAATTATAGACGGACACGAAATCTCCATTATAGTATAATAGTTTAATTATAGACAGATACGAAATCTCCATTATAGTATAATATTTTGATTATAGACAGGCACGAAGTCCCCATTATAGTATAATATTTTGATTATAGACAGATACGAAATCTCCATTATTGTATAATATTTTGATTATAGACAGACACGAAATCTCCATTATAGTATAATATTTTGATTATAGAGAGACACGAAATCTCCATTATAGTATAATATTTTGATTATCGACACACGAAATCTCCATTATAGTATAATATTTTTATTATAGACAGATACGAAATCTCCATTGTTGTATAATATTTTGATTATAGACAGACAGGAAATCTCCATTATAGTATAATATTTTGATTATAGACAGACACGAAATTTCTATTATAGTATAATATTTTTATTATAGACAAACGAAATCTCCATTATAGTATAATATTTTGATTATAGACAGATACAAACTCTCCATTATAGTATAATGATTTTATTACAGACAGACACGAAATCTCCATTATAGTATAAAATTTTGATTATAGACAGACACGAAATTTCCATTATAGTATTATATTTTGATTATAGACAGATACGAAATCTCCATTATAGTATAATATTTTGATTATAGACACGAAATCTCCATTAAAGTATAATATTTTGATTATAGACACGAAATCTCCATTAAAGTATAATATTTTAATTATAGAAACGAAATCTCCATTATAGTATAATATTTTGATTATAGACAAAGGAAATCTCCATTATAGTATATTTTGATTATAGACAGACACGAAATCTCCATTATAGTATATTTTGATTATAGACACACGAAATCTCCATTATAGTATATTTTGATTATAGACAGACACGAAATCTCCATTATAGTATAATATTTTAATTATAGACAGATACGAAATCTCCATTATAGTATAATATTTTGATTATAGACACACGAAATCTCTATTATAGAATAATATTTTGATTATAGACACACGAAATCTCCATTATAGTATATTTTGATTATAGACAGACACAAAATCTCCATTATAGTATAATATTTTGATTATAGACAAACGAAATCTCCATTATAGAATAATATTTTGATTATAGACAGACACGAAATCTCCATTATAGTATATTTTGATTATAGACAAACGAAATCTCCATTATAGAATAATATTTTGATTATAGACAAACGAAATCTCCATTATAGTATAATATTTTGATTATAGACAAACGAAATCTCCATTATAGAATAATATTTTGATTATAGACACACGAAATCTCCATTATAGTATATTTTGATTATAGACAGACACAAAATCTCCATTATAGTATAATATTTTGATTATAGACAAACGAAATCTCCATTATAGAATAATATTTTGATTATAGACACACGAAATCTCCATTATAGAATAATATTTTGATTATAGACACACGAAGCCTCCATTATAGTATATTTTTATTATAGACACACGAAATCTCCATTATAGTATAATATTTTGATTATAGACACACACAAAATCTCCATTATAGTATAATATTTTGATTATAGACAAACGAAATCTCTATTATAGAATAATATTTTGATTATAGACAGACACGAAATCTCCATTATAGTATAATATTTTGATTATAGACAGAAACGAAATCTCCATTATAGTATAATATTTTGATTATCGACAGATACGAAATCTCCATTATAGTATAATATTTTGATTATCGACACACGAAATCTCCATTATAGTATAATATTTTGATTATAGACAGATACGAAATCTCCATTATTGTATAATATTTTGATTATAGACAGACACGAAATCTCCATTATAGTATAATATTTTGATTATAGACAAATACGAAATCTCCATTATAGTATAATATTTTGATTATAGACAGACACGAAATCTCAATTATAATATAATATTTTGATTATAGAGAGACACGAAATCTCCATTATATTATATTTTGATTATAGACAAACAGAATCTCCATTATAGTATAATATTTTGATTATAGACAGACACGAAATTTCTATTATAGTATAATATTTTGATTATAGACAAACGAAATCTCCATTATAGTATAATATTTTTATCACAGACAGACACGAAATCTCCATTATAGTATAATATTTTGATTATAGACAGACACGAAATTTCCATTATAGTATAATATTTTGATTATAGACAGATACGAAATCTCCATTAAAGTATAATATTTTGATTATAGACACGAAATCTCTATTATAGTATAATATTTTAATTATAGAAACGAAATCTCCATTATAGTATAATATTTTGATTATAGACAAAGGAAATCTCCATTATAGTATATTTTGATTATAGACAGACATGAAATCTCCATTATAGTATATTTTTATTATAGACACACGAAATCTCCATTATAGTATATTTTGATTATAGACAGACACGAAATCTCCATTATAGTATAATATTTTAATTATAGACAGATACGAAATCTCCATTATAGTATAATATTTTGATTATAGACACACAAAATCTCCATTATAGTATAATATTTTGATTATAGACAAACGAAATCTCCATTATAGAATAATATTTTGATTATAGACACACGAAATCTCCATTATAGAATAATATTTTGATTATAGACACACGAAATCTCCATTATAGTATATTTTTATTATAGACACACGAAATCTCCATTATAGTATAATATTTTGATTATAGACACACACAAAATCTCCATTATAGTATAATATTTTGATTATAGACAAACGAAATCTCTATTATAGAATAATATTTTGATTATAGACAGACACGAAATCTCCATTATAGTATAATATTTTGATTATAGACAGAAACGAAATCTCCATTATAGTATAATATTTTGATTATCGACAGATACGAAATCTCCATTATAGTATAATATTTTGATTATCGACAAATACGAAATCTCCATTATAGTATAATATTTTGATTATAGACAGACACGAAATCTCAATTATAATATAATATTTTGATTATAGAGAGACACGAAATCTCCATTATATTATATTTTGATTATAGACAAACAGAATCTCCATTATAGTATAATATTTTGATTATAGACAGACACGAAATTTCTATTATAGTATAATATTTTGATTATAGACAAACGAAATCTCCATTATAGTATAATATTTTTATCACAGACAGACACGAAATCTCCATTATAGTATAATATTTTGATTATAGACAGACACGAAATTTCCATTATAGTATAATATTTTGATTATAGACAGATACGAAATCTCCATTATAGTATAATATTTTGATTATAGACACGAAATCTCCATTAAAGTATAATATTTTGATTATAGACACGAAATCTCCATTATAGTATAATATTTTGATTATAGACACGAAATCTCCATTATAGTATAATATTTTGATTATAGACAAAGGAAATCTCCATTATAGTATATTTTGATTATAGACAGACACGAAATCTCCATTATAGTATATTTTGATTATAGACACACGAAATCTCCATTATAGTATATTTTGATTATAGACAGACACGAAATCTCCATTATAGTATATTTTGATTATAGACAGACACGAAATCTCTATTATAGTATATTTTGATTATAGACGGACGAAATCTCCATTATAGTATAATATTTTGATTATAGACAAAGGAAATCTCCATTATAGTATATTTTGATTATAGACAGACACGAAATCTCCATTATAGTATATTTTGATTATAGACACACGAAATCTCCATTATAGTATAATATTTTGATTATAGACAGACACAAAATCTCCATTATAGTATAATATTTTGATTATAGACAAACGAAATCTCCATTATATAATAATATTTTGATTATAGACACACGAAATCTCCATTATAGAATAATATTTTGATTATAGACACACGAAATCTCCATTATAGAATAATATTTTGATTATAGACAGACACGAAATCTCCATTATAGTATAATATTTTGATTATAGACAAACGAAATCTCCATTATATAATAATATTTTGATTATAGACACACGAAATCTCCATTATAGAATAATATTTTGATTATAGACACACGAAATCTCCATTATAGAATAATATTTTGATTATAGACACACGAAATCTCTATTATAGTATAATATTTTGATTATAGACAGACACGAAATCTCCATTATAGTATATTTTGATTATAGACAAACGAAATCTCCATTATAGTATCATATCAACATTATGTATTATAACAAGATTAGTCTATCTTTGTGCCTATATTTAGGCATTAAATAACGTGTACTTGACCAATTGTCGGTAAACAGATGTCGCAGGGTCCGGTCACTGGTGATCGTTCTTACAACTAAGAAAGGGGACACAGACATAAATACGACCATGACAAAGAAGCAAAAACAAACTCGTGTGTGCAGCAAAATATAAATGTGGCATTTATTTTAAAGATATAAATATATGACTGATAAAAAGAGTTCATGGTTTAATGAATTGATATGTTTTACCAGCTGCTGCTGATATGACACTTTTGAATATGTTAATTGTACTTACATTGTAGTCTATTCAGTGGCAACACAGTGTGTAGAAAATGTACAACAATGTTCGGTTCTTTGACCAATGCGTGAGAGTCGAGTGACTCAATCAGTAAAATAATCAAACAGACCATACATGTTCTGGTTTGAAAAGCATGCGTAGAAACAGAACAGGAGAAAGACGTCCATGCACTTTGAAAGTCATGCCAGAAAGAGGAACAATATTGTGAATTTTGAGCATTAATTACTCACACAGAGCAAGAATTCAAGGCATCCATATATAGTAAGCAAACTTCTACTGGAAAATAATGTAACTTAAATTCTCACCATTTATACAGTGTGAAGAAGAGAATCGTTAACTCTCTACAAAATTGAGCACACAATGACATAACAATGAAGACATGCAAACAAGAAATAACCCCCTTAAGAAATACCCTCCAACTCAACTACCCTGTGAGCATAATATTGGCCCAATATCATAGAAGAGTGAGGAATAATAAACAGAAAACTGTTGCAGTGTGTCTATCCTATGTTAAAGGACTTGTCGAAAGGTCCAATACTTGTGATTGGTCTTACAACTAAGAAATGGGACACAGACATGAATACGGCCACGAGAAAGAAAGAAAAACAAACTCGTGTGTGCTACAAAATATAAAGGTGGCATTTATTTCAAAGAAATGAACACGTGACCGTTGGGAAAATGGTTCATGATTCAGTGAGTCGACAGGAAAGATGATGGAACGTTGCCGTAGGATGATAACGATGATCGTTATCCTGACCGGAGAGTTCTTTCGATGATGATGCTGGTGCATGGATCAGCTGATGGCTGCTGTGATGATGAATTCCGTATATAGTGTTCTTTGGTCTTTTTACTTAGAGCTGTTGCGGTTTGCGTCGAGTGTCGACCTCGGGGCCAAGAGAGTCTGAGTGAAGAAACGCACTCTTTTTATATTGTTTTGTGAGCTGCTCCTGATGCGACCTGATTGGTCGCCTGGAGTGACGAAATGTGCAGAAAGAAAGAAACTGTGTTGGTTTCTGTCACATGTTCAAGGGTTAAACATCCGGTTTTTGTTAGGAGTACCGAATCCTTAAACAGCAGTCGGCACGGTACATTTTACGTGTTGCATACACCTTCAACAAGAGTTGATATGCCGTAAAACAGACAATGGAAAGCTGTAGGGGTGGGGGAAGGCAACATCAAATGAAAAGAATGACAAAGTTTCTCAACACAACATTAGTTAATTTAATTCAACAACTTGTTAAGACAATGAAAGATAAAGTTTGTGTAGAATGAGTGTTCAAAGTGTCCAAAAACGTTCTAGAGAAATAAATGTTGTTCATGTAAGGATAACTTAAACATGTGTGTGTGTCGGCTAGTGCCTTTGAGTTTACTTGGGCTTTTGGCCAAGATCAAAGTGTAGTATCTGTTTCGATGGATACTACACCCCATAGACTGGTATTGTCTTGGCCTTCAAGGCTTGATTTACGCCGGTCTAGGGGTCAGTCCTGTGCAGTTCAAGGAGGTCCACCCTCACAGGCTTTGCTCCCCTCTTTGGGGAGGAGTAAGTTTATTGCTTACTGCCTGAGGCGCCCTACCGGGGAATGCCCAGGCAATTTTTAATGGCCAGAGTGCTCACCTTCTCGGGCGCTGGCTTTTTAAGTACCACTTTCTCGACCGACCTTGGGTCACATCTTACCTTGTGGGAGTAAAATAAAACTGACCTTGTGCCTAACCTCCTGGGGAGGTAAATAAATAGTGCCTTTGAGCTGGAATTGAGCAAGTATGTTCATTACGTTTATGCGCGTGTGTGTAAATATAGGAATAGCCATGATTATGTGTACGTATGTTAGCGTGCCTGCTTTTTTAGTTAGAAAATGTATGCGTGTATGAACTTGCGTACATATGCGTTCGTTCAGCAGGATGTATGTGCTTCGACGGCCGTTGTGCTTAGAAGTCGTTGAAAGCTTCGTTATGTGTGAACTGCTTGCCGATGTGCCTTTGCGTCGATTATGTTGTATGCACGCCTGTTGTCTCCGGAACAGAAGAGGAGAAAAGAGAAAAAAAGCTGTGTGTTAAGGTTTTTATAGTACGCGCCTATTTTCGCTTCTCTGATTGGCTATGAGAAACTGCTGATTGGATATTTGGTCTAATAAAAGGTCGATCCGTAAATACAATATTCACTGCGATATTACACACAACAACCCAATCACTGAAACGTTTACAATTTGATATTGAATAATCCAGAACCGATTGATATACTGCCATAACGAATCAATCGATAGATCGTTTCCAATAGGTATTTTTAAGCATTAAATAACACCAAAAAGGGTTGATATGTCGTAAAAAAAACAAATAAATGAATTGTGTTTGGCATAAAATAACCATAAAATGGTTGATATGCCATAAACAAAAAATAAATCCGACGTTTTCTTTCGTGTTATTTTTATTGTAAACATGCAGTAGATGAGATGTTGGGGAGGGGGTCATAGTTGCAATGCATGCGAATGGCAGATTAGTTGCAAATGAGTAATATTTTACAAAGATGAGACCACACAGAAAATTAGAAATATTTCTGATCTGGACGTTATGGCCACCCGAAATTCCATTTGTCTACGTGAGAAAATAATCTTTTTAAGATAAGAGGTTCCTTGCTATGGTTTTGGATCACTTGAGTTTTTGCCTGGGGATTAGGTTATTTATGTTCATGGATCTCCAGTGGTCAGTTTCTGGGTGGTCCAATGGGGATAGCTGAGAAAGAGACAGTCTCTAGGATTTCCGGTTGAAAGTAGATATATTCCACCAAATGGCAGGGGAGGAAATTTTAGTTTTCTTTTGGTGTGCTTCTTGGAGAGAGATGGGCCCTTGAGACACTTAGCTCATGGATTGTGTTCATTAGACTTGTGGTTTGATTTGGTCGGGCAAGCATTTTTCATCTGCAGGTTTGTTATTCAAAGAAAGAAAACTAGCATTAATGTAACCCCAAAAATAATAAAACATTGTTGCAGGATTGACCGAAACCAAATTGACACTGTCATTTTGTGATCGGCACAACGTGCGAATGATCACTGCCTATGAAGTGAACGCACACAGACACGTTCATAAAATTACCCGGATGACTATTCTCATCTTGGATGTCATTTTCACAATGTTTCGACCTTCGACCTTCTTCAAGTGTTTTGCAAATGTCGGGAACCTGTACGGAATTTATAAGGAACCCCTTTTATTTAATCCACGAAGCTAGATTGTTCTACGCCATTACCGAGTAGAAGTTCTAAGTAATTATTAATGATATTCTTAGTATCGTCTCTACTGAGGATCGAACCTTCAACCTTCAGAAGACTGTCACTTAGAACCGATTATTATTCTGAATATTTTATCCGTTGCGCCACGAGTCCATGTTCTGAATTTTCAGACACATTCCCGAGTTCGACAACCATCTTGCTGCACAGCTCCCAATTTAGGATGACCCTCAAAACTTTCACCCTAATTCTCAGTAGCCCCTTATGTCTACAGTGGCAGCTTGCCTTGTTTGGGGTGAACCATGTTTAAAAAAAGACGCAAGTAAAGAAGGTCGGACGTAACATCGGCTAAAACGTTGTGAGAATAACATCCAAGATGAGAACAGTAGTTCAAATAATCGAAGTAATACAAATTACCAATCCTCATCTCAAAAAAATTCTGAACCAGATGTTTATGGTTTCACTTTACCAAAGTTTTTGCAAGTCTTCAAGGCTTGATTTATTTTTCCTCTTTTCACCTTTTCTTTGGGAAATAATCTGAATAACATTTTTTTTTTTTTACATAAGATCATCTCTTTTTTTTTTTTCAAACTCCATGGTTTTTGTTTGTTCTTTTTTGCTTCTGTTGTTTGAATGCCATGGTTTTCTTTCTTCTTGAAAAAATCGCTTCCTGTTTCAACGCCTGGTGGTTTTTCAAATTGTTTTAGACTACGATTTTGCCTTCTGGTCGTGCCACCTGTTGGTTCATGCTTAAAACATTTTCTTTGTGTAGTGGAAACTTATTTTTAACTTAAAAATAAAAATAACAAAAGTTGTGGTTCGTCATAAAAAACTCCATTAACGAACGGTAATAAGCAGTAACTCATTGCTGAGTGTAAAAAAAACGCCAAATTTCATCCCCCCTAAATTTTTGTTCCATTCTTAAACAATTAACGAAACCTAAAAAAAATACACTTTACCATGTTTGGCACAATATTTCTTACAATTCCATTCCAACTAGCGTCATATATTTTCAACTATGTTTCCAAATACATAATGAAGGCCAATGTATATTTATTTGTATATTAATAAATATATACCGGCACTTCTTTAGTTTAGCTGTGAATAAGAAATCAATTTTGAAGAGTTACATTCACTCCTAACCCAATTAACTGGGAGTAAACATTATTTTTACCATTATTTTTAAATAACTTTTCGTTTTATAAAATTTTAAATTATACAAAATATATCAAGGTTGACTGTTCGATAAAAAAAATCAGACAAACTCTTCGTTTTTATAAAGTTTTAAATTATACTAAAAAAAATCAATGTTGACTATGTTTTATAAAATTTTGAATTATTAAATTTAAAAAATATTGTTCGCTTTATTGATGTTCTAATTTTATATTACTTCAGGTTGATTGTCTGCCCCTTTTTTCAAAAGTGAAAGCAAATAAATTCTGATGTACAAAATGAAATGAAGTCGGAAAGACATCCTCAGCCATGTAATAAAAAGTTCGACAGTGGGGTTTTTTTATTTCTTTTTTTTTTTTAAGTAATCAGAAAGGATTTAAATTTATTAATCGAAAAAATGAGATTACTTGCGTACGTAATTTTGTAATTTTATATGAATGTTTTAGTAATATATTTAGATAACTAACGAGTAAGAACACTGGCGAAGCATAGTATTTTTCACGTCATTTTTGACGGAGGGTGTACCATAGTAGGTATATATATATATATATATATATATATATATATATATATAATATGTATATAATATGTATATATATTTTCAGTATTTATTTCGACAATGCTCATATACATTATTATATATTTTAATCACATAAAATATATGCTGAAATATTCCTCAGTTTTGGGATTTAATTATGTTTGGAAAAAATACTTCCATTTTTATTTTTCTAATTAGCAGTAATTTTTAATTAACACATCAAGTGACTCATCTCTTACTCACATTGTATCTCTCACTTTCACCCTCTCTCACTGTATGTTGTTTGAACCCTAACTCTTATTTTATACATTATCTATCTATCTATCTCTCTCTCTTTCTATCTCTGGTGATACCAGATCAGGCTGCCCTGTGGCTCCCTGAGACGAAATTCACCTACATTGACGTTTTTTGTTTTTCTTCTTTTTTTTTTTTTGTAAAACTTAATTATGTTCTACAAAACCAAAAACAAAAACAACAGCCCCTCTCCCTTTCTCCCTCCCCTTTTTTATTTTATTTTTAGAACTTGAAGCATAAATCTTTTACTATAATGACCAAATACGGCATTAAATAACCCAAAAAGGGTTGATATGCCGTAAAACAAAAATACCACCTCTTTCTATCTCTCTCTATCTCTCTCTATCTATCTTTCTATTTCTCTCTCTTTCTATCTCTCTCTCTCTATCTCTCTCTCTATATCTCTCTCTATATCTCTCTCTATCTATCTATCTTTCTCCCTCTCTCTATCTATCTATCTTTCTCCCTCTCTCTATCTATCTATCTTTCTCCCTCTCTCTATCTATCTATCTTTCTCCCTCTCCCTCTCTCTCTCTATTTGTCTACTTTTCTATCTCTCTATCTGTCTACTTTTCTATCTATCTATCTATCTATCTATCTATCTATCTATCTATCTCTGTTGCTTAACAGTTGAAGATAATAAAGAAAGGAAAAACAAAAAAAAACTGGAATAGTCCATTATAAACAAATGGGAATATCACCACAGGCAGTAATAATATTTAACCCGTAATTGGAGATATATATAGCGATCAGCAAGAGGATAATATTGGATTTTGTCTTTTTACTACTTTATATTTAACTGGCTTTTCAAACTCACTTTTTCCTGCTTCAAACAATTTAATCCGAGCTCAGTGGGTGACTCAACAGATCATATGTTTTTATAGTCCATATATAGAATCACTGTTTCATAAAAATATACTTATCAAATAATGTATTATGTATATATTTTTGCTACAGTATTTGCTTCAACAGTGCTTAATACATGAGTAGAGCTACGAAGTAGTACACACTATACTTATGGCAAGTAAGCCACACAGAAATGCTTTTTTTTGTCCTAGTAGGAATTCATCAGGCTGAATCCTTGAGGAATCCTTTCAGGATAACACACAAACGTTTCTGTGTAGCTTACTTGTCATAAGTATATTTTTTACTAAGACAATTAGACATATACTTATTGGTCCCCCGATTTATAAAATCGGGGGACTTATGTTTTGAGGCATGTCGGTCCGTCCGTCCGTTCGTCCGTCCGGATTTTTCTCCGCAACCATCCATTGAATTTCTCTGAAATTTTGCATGAAGTTGTAACTTTGGTCAGGGTAGAAAGTGACATTCTCCGATTTTTGTAAAAAAAATTTGGTTAGCCCCCCAGGGGGTCAAGAGGCCCCGAAATGGTTAAAAAATTACATTTTTTGCCCCATAACTTTTCATCCATTATTTCAATTTCTCTGAAACTTGGCCAAAATGTGGAAGCAATTGTTCCTAATAGAAAATAAGTATCGCTGACCTTGGAAAAAATCTGGTTCGCGCCCCAGGGGGTCAAAAGCCCCCAGAATTGCAAAAAATGAACCTTTTCTCCCATAACGTTTGATCCAACCATTTAATTTTTCTGAAACTTGGCCAAAATGTAGAGGCAATTGTTCTGGATATAAGATGAGCATCCTTGACCTCAGAAAAATTCTGGTTTGCGCCCCCAGGGGGTCAAAGGGGGGTAAAAAATGCCCCAAATTGCCCAAATTTATTGCATTTTACACTCGCCACATCGAGACACATACAGAGGCGATCACGCACGCGCGACTTGTTCTTTTTAATTTTTAGCTGAAAATAAATTAAAAAGAAATTTAATAATAAAAAAATAAAATCGGCGAGATCTAAGAGTCTTTTGGATCGGCGCAAAGTGTAGTATCTGTTCTGATACTACACTGCATCTTTGTAGCAGTCTGAAATAGGACCTATTTCTTATGCGTCCACTGTGGTCAAGTTGGTCTTAAACTAACCAATCGGCTTACAGGACGTATTGATTTCAGCTAGTCCCTTGCGGACTATTTGCACCCCTGTTGAACGGTGGAATGGATCGTCAGAGACCCTAGCCGTCAACCTAGAAGGAACTCTTCTTCACCTCTCCTGCCCCCTCATCCACTGGATTTCTGAGCACCGCTCCCCGGGCAGTAAAAGAACTTCGTTTCCTTCCACCGGACACCAGTCCTACCTTTTTTTATGCTATACCCCAACGGTATAGGATACCCAATAAAGATTTGTTTGATGTTAAAAGAAGCGTTGAGTTTTTCCTCGTATGACTACCGTCTACCGTGCTTATACTTATAATGAGGCTACGACTACTAGCCTTAGCTATTATATCTTTTCTGTCCTTGGTGTGTGAAAGAGAAATCTTTCTAGACTGAGGATTTTATACAATCACACGCCAACTAAATGTGAGCAGGTAACATTTCAAAAATACACCAGACAGAAGGACATTAATTATTTATCATTAAAACTGTGTTCTGCGGCTACGGTAGTCAAATGACATCCCGTAGCTGCAATCAGTCCTCCATGCTAGTCCCAGGCTATCTGGCCTTGTCATGCGCACACCAACTCCCACAAAAAAAATATTTGAAGTTTTGGTCGCTGAATCTTGTTCAAATAGATTGAACAATAAATTAGTTCGTTCTACAGAAAGGTTTGAGTCGAAATCTTGGCATGTCAATGTAAGTCAAGCACCGATTTCAATCCACTCTTGATTTTAACTTTATATCTCCACTTTTTGCCCCAAATGTACTTCTGTTTTCCACTCGGTGTTTGGTGTGTGTATGTGTGTCTCTTGGAGGTGATGCTCTCTTCTTTTTCGCAGACAATGACGTCCTGTTGGTGCTTTTTCAAGTTGTTTTCACAGACATTTTACCTGCCGGTGATGACACCTGATAATTAGCACAGTAAACATTCTACTTAAGTATTGAAAAGTTATTTTTGACTAAAAAGAACTGGGAAAACATCGGAACAAAATTCGGTGTTGTATATATAGACGAGAAGAATACCCATCCCAGGACTGGTAAAAATAACTCCCCAAACAGAACAGTTTTGCACCACTTTTATGTCCCCTTACGAAGATTAAAATAAATGTATAATGATACTAAACATTATGTCTAGAATCCTTATTCCAATTTTGATTAAAAAATCTATTACATGATTTTCATTAGAGTAAATGTCTCATATTTAAGGTTTAAGCTTAATTTATGTCGAATGACTAAAGATCAAATTCAATGCAAATCTGAAATATTTTAATTTTCAAATAGGAGTTTGTGCCCATATTATGCTCCCCTTAAACCTCTTTAAAATACCCCAAAGAAACTAAAAATTGGGGAATATTTATTAATTGATGTCTTATATCTATCGTTAAAATTTCACAAAAATCGCAGGTATCTGAATTTTAACGAAAGGCTTCCACACCCTTGTTACCCCGTTTGCATAAAACAAAATGAAACTAAATATAGCATACATTAAGACCTCTTACGCCTAACAGTTGCGTTCCAAAATTCATGATGATCGATTAATAAGTTTAGGAGTGAATCCTGTAAATACAAACATCTAAATGTGTGATTTTTGTGACCTTGCAACTCGGACTTAGGCTTAGTGGTTAAATTTTTTTATTAAGTTCCCTTAAAGGTTAGAATGGCCAGGAGATGAGGCATCATTTTACGTAAAATATAAATGAAACTGATCACCCACTCTAAATTCTAAAATAATTGTTTATCTTTTGTCTTTCCGTTTTCCACAGTGTTCACTTTTCACACGTAATCGCCTAAAAAAACAGACTTTCATTTTGGGGAGGGTGATTTAACGGCGGCTGTTAATCTACAAATTTGCCCATATTTTATTTCTTTAATCTTATATTGTTTTAACTATACACCTTCTTTTTTAAATCTTAATTATAAGCAATTGATTTGTTTACTTGTGTTTACGTTTCCCGTGAAAATGAAATAAATGACTTCTTTAAAATTGACTAATTAAATATTTTATTTTTAAGGCGTAAATAAAAATGTTAAAAGTTTGGGTATTATTGTCGATTGACACCCTCAGCCCCCCATCCAAAATTGAAATTCTACTTTTTAGGTGATTACGTGTGAATACCATGAACAGCCTGATGATCATGATAACTTTCTTTAACATTTGTCATGAAAAAGAAAAAAAAGACCTTCGTAATCTTTCTAAATTACAAAAAAATATTCTTTTTTTTACTATTCATTAAGTCTTTATTTTCTGTCTTTAATAAGGCAAAAAGCACAGAGTAACCATTTCGAAATACTCAGTAATATGAAATTGTTTTATCTAACCAATCGACGTTCTAGTCTTTCATTTATTCATTTCATTATATAACCAGTTTTTAATGGGGAATTCATTTTCATTTTTATGCTGAAACAAAATAAAATTCCCCGACTTTGAATATCTTAAAGACCATATCAATTAACCTTTTTTTGTTGTTTTTTTTCCTAATAAATAAAATTTTACTATGTTCATGCACAGTAAATTCCCCAACATTAGAATATATCAAATAACACTACGACAATAATATATTGTTGTTTGCCTCCAAATTACCAGGATGTCAAATTGAAAAAAAAAATTTCTCTAAAAAAACAAACTATTTTTTTCAGTATTTTCTACCCAGAGGGCCGGTTGTTTTTGCTAGTATATATATATATATATATATATATATATATATATATATATATATATATATATATATATATATAAACTTCTTTGTAATATAGTAGGAAAAATCTCAGCAGAGTGCTCGATTAATTAAGAATTAAAGTTAAGGATTAAAAATGAAGAGCGTAATATTTATTTATATTGGTACAGAAAAAATAGTACAACATTCGTACCGTCGGTTTCAAACACGGAAGGACTTAGCCATCCGGCTCTCTTCAGCTTCTGTTGTTCCGAAACAGATGAAAACAGAAGCTGAAGAGAGCCGGATGGCTGAGTCCTTCCGTGTTTGAAACCGACGGTACGAATGTTGTACTAATTTTTCTGTACCAATATATATATATATATATATATATATGATCAAGTTGAAGTTTCAGGTTGTCCTCTCGTCTGGAGTTCGTTGACTCTAAATAATAAAGTAATTTTATTTTTTATTAAAATTCTACTCGCTTTTTTTTTTGTAATTTTTGGTGCACAATTATATTGTCAACTGAAAAGTAAGTATATCCATAAGCTTTCCTGTTATTTTATTCTCAACTGCCATATTTCGCATGTATCTCAACATGAATAAGCACCCATGAGATATACATATATAAAAGTGCATATTTCCGAATCAAGTGCTTGATATGCATAAAGTATAGACTATTTTTATAGAAAATAACAAACTCAATAAATTTATATGTTCTCACTTCAGAAGTTCTAGCTACTGAGCAGTGAGCAGCACAGAGGGAGTGTGGGCTAGTAATTTATCTTTTTTTTTTCACCTTTACCGGAACTTCTTTATCGGAGCAGAAAGAAATTTTTTTCCCCAGAACAGAAGCAAACGCATGAAAAAAGATATACATAAAACGTTTTAAAAATATAAACAAATGCATAAAAGAAAAAACGAAAATGGGTGGTTAAACAGATAAGTGCTTCGAGCTGAGATTGAAACCGAACCGTTTTCTTCGAAACTCTGAGCTTCTATCTACTGCACCATCTTCACAAACGATAAGGAAAGGACATCTTACTGTTTATATAAACAATATCAACTACCGAAGAGTAATAATAACAATTATATATATATATATATATAAAATTTCAATGGGGATATTATGTTTCCCTTTGAAATATTTTATGGGCTTATTCCTACTTAATGTCACATTCCTACGTCTAATAAGCTAAAAGATAAGCGTTTCTTTGTATATATCTAATATTTTTAAGAACAGCCTTCTTCTTCTTTCATGTGAATCAGGTGATTCTGGTGTTGGTATTACGTGAAGGACCACGAGAAGGTTGCCAACATCCTGTGGCACTGTGGAACCGACTGGATTCGAACTTGGAACACCCAGGTCTTCAGTTCGTGTCGTTATCCACTTAACCCCCGTCACCTCCCATAAGTGGAGATGAGCAGGTTTTATGAAAAGATCCAAATCTGCGCCAGGATCCTCCGACAGACAGCTACCTGGATCAGTCCCATTTAGTGATGCACTATATGACACGACTTCAAATTAGGCAGACGTCGTTAAAGCTCACGAGAGAGACTCCAGAAAGAAAATTGAGGAATAAACAAAAATAATTTTCTAGCAAAACAAACGATTGTTTGCTTCGTTTCTGTGTATTGTTTGGATTAGATCTGAATTGGATTAACGATGGCCGATTTTATTTGAAGCCAGAGACAAGTTTGATGAAAACCCGATCTACATACGAATATACACATAGAAAGAAAGAGAAAATACGAGTGACCAGTGGATCAGAACTTTGAGTGATTAGCTTGTGAATGCGTCTGGATCAAAAGATTGATTCTTGTCTTGACAAAACAATGTTTACTACCGTGGGCTCCCATATGTAATCATTTGTTGATCGTATTGAAGTGAGTCATTTTACACTCGTCAGCGATATACAAATGACGTTGTGTATGTTTCCACAAACAATGCATGTTATTGGTAGCATAATGAGAGCAACATAAGCACAAGAAGCACTCTGAGAGCACAGTCCTCCACCAATACGTTTCATTACACGTGCACACACAAACATGCAAACACATCAGTGTATGTACACACCATATATATATGCATGTGCACACACAGGCATGCTTGCATGCATGTGTGTACATATGTTCACACGGATATAATTAAACATTGCATTCTCTTTATCTGAAATAAAATTTCAGTCTAAATCATTTCTGTGCACAATATAAATATTTTAAAATTAAACAAATATTTTGTTTTAGATCTTTTTGAGATGAACGTTGATAATTGGTCCCCCGATTTATAAAATCGGAAGACTTATGTTTTGAGGCATGTCCGTCCGTCCGTCCGGATTTTTCTCCGCGACCATCCATTGAATTTCTCTGAGATTTTGCATGAAGTTGTAACTTTGGTCAGGGTAGAAAGTGACATTCTCCGATTAAAAAAAGAATCTGGTTAGGCCCCACAGGGGGTCAAAAGGCTCCGAAAGGGCAAAACATTACATTTTTTGCCCCATAACTTTTCATCCATCCATTCAATTTCTCTGAAACTTGGCCAAAATGTGGAGGCAATTGTTCCTAATAGAAAATAAGTATCGCTGACCTTGGAAAATATCTGGTTCGCGCCCCCAGGGGGTCAAAAGCCCCCAAAATTGCAAAAAATGACCCTTTTCTCTCATAACGTTTGATCCATCCATTTAATTTTTCTGAAACTTGGCCAAAATGTAAGCGGCAATTTTCTGGATATAAAATGAGCATCCTTGACCTCAGAAAAATTCTGGTTCGCGTCCTCAGGGGGTCAAAGGGGGGTCAAAAATGCCCCAAATTGCTCAAATTTATTGCATTTTACACTCGCCACATCGAGTCACATACAGAGGGGGGTCACGCACGCGCGGCTAATTTAGATTATTCAAAGTACTATTCTTTTTGGTTGCTATATTCACAATGTTTCGACCGACGTAACCATCGACCTTCTTCAAGAACCTTCTTGTCGAGCTTGAGAATTTTTTTATGTCGAATCTGAGTCCCGTTGAATTTCGAACTGGACCATCAATTTGTAATACATGGAGAAATTGGAAAGTCAGGCATAGCTGCCAACATATCGAGGTCGTAGGTAGGGAAAACATCTGCTCCTATGGGACGAAATGAAAATTATAGACAAAGACGAACGATAAGATAAGACGTTTCAAAGAAGCAGCGCATAGGTTAGGTGGCAATGGCCTTCTAAGTTGACCTAATATAGAATTGAATATGAGATTAAAAAAAAAGAATTATAAATAGTAGATTCGAAAGTTATTGAGAAAATTGCAATATGAGTAACGGTAAAAAAATAATAATAGTAATTCTATAGTAACAAGCCGCGCGTGCGTGGTCCCCCTCTGTATGTGACTCGATGTGGCGAGTGTAAAATGCAATAAATTTGGGCAATTTGGGACATTTTTACACCCCCCCTCCTTTGAGCCCCTGGGGGCGCGAACCAGAATTTTTCTGAGGTCAAGGATGCTCATTTTATATCCAGAACAATTGTCTCTACATTTTGGCCAAGTTTCAGAAAAATTAAATGGATGGATCAAACGTTATGGGAGAAAAGGGTCATTTTTTGCTATTTTGGGGGCTTTTGACCTTCTGGGGCGCAAACCGCATTTTTTCCAAGGTCAGCGATACTTATTTTCTATTAGGAACAATTGCCTCCAAATTTTGGCCAAGTTTCAGAGAAATTGAAATAATGGATGAAAAGTTATGGGGCAAAAAATGTAATTTTTTGCCATTTCGGAGCCTTTTGACCACCTGGGGGGGGGGGGGGCTAACCAGATTTTTTTTAAAAATCGGAGAATGTCACTTTCTAACCTGACCAAAGTTACAACTTCATGCAAAATTTCAGAGAAATTCAATAGATGGTTGCGGAGGAAAATCCGGACGGACGGACGGACACGCCTCAAAACATAAGTCCCCCGATTTTATAAATCGGGGGACCAATATTTAGTAACGTGACTAGACAATGTATTTATCTACCTCCCAGAAGGTAAGATGTGACACAAGGTCGGAAAATGGGATTAGATAAGCCAGCGCTCGAGAGGTGAGCACTCTGGCCATTTAGACAAAATTAAGTTTAAAACTGCCTAAATTGATACTAGAACTGGTTACATGTACACGTGGCATAACTGTTAATAGCGTTGGTTAACAATCACTTTTAATCGAAAGTCTCCTGGAGATTGAAGGTTCTATTGTTCCTACGCGCGACGATAATTAATAAAAACAAAAAAACTAACACTTTTACCAGGTCATAGATGAGGGAATGAGAACAATCTACCATCGTCGATAAAAAAAAGGGATTCAGTTCGAAATTCCGTCGAGGTTCTCTAGAGTTCAACAAAGATTCCCAAATTTGACTTGAAGGTTCCCAATTTCGACTTGAAGGTTCCCAATTTCGACTTAAAGGTTCCCAATTTCGACTTGAAGGTTCCCAATTTCGACTTGAAGGTTCCCAATTTGACTTGAAGGTTCCCAATTTGACTTGAAGGTTCCCAATTTCGACTTGAAGGTTCCCAATTTCGACTTAAAGGTTCCCAATTTCGACTTGAAGGTTCCCAATTTCGACTTGAAGGTTCCCAATTTGACTTGAAGGTTCCCAATTTGACTTGAAGGTTCCCAATTTCGACTTGAAGGTTCCCAATTTCGACTTGAAGGTTCCCAATTTCGACTTGAAGGTTCCCAATTTCGAAAAAAAAAGCATCCGAAGAAAATCTGAGGTTACATCAGCTGAAACGTTATGAATATAACAACCAAAATGAGGATAGTAGTCCGAATAATTTAAATAATACAAAAACAAATATGAAAAAAAAAACATGTTTGAGATGGTTATTTCAGTTAGTTAAAAAATTAACTAAAAAACTTATTACCGATACAAGAATACCATTGTTACATTGTGAAGAGATAGAGATAACGAGACATGGCAAGAAAACTTCTGACTGTGATGTCACACATAAGGAAGGGAAGATTATCTATCTATCTATCTATCTATCTATCTATCTATCTATCTATCTCAGTGCTGGTACGTCATAGACACTAAACATGTGCAAAGAGTTTCACTTTAGACTGACCTCTGAACGCATGCCCACCATCTGATCTGATAACGTTCTAAATATGTCCCAAATTTCTATAAATTATGCAATTTTTGTAATAAAAGTGAATAATCGAATTTAAACAAAATTTGTGAAAAATAGTTTCATAAAAATGTCGGAATAGTGATCGATTTTGTATTGTTGCAGTCTATTACATCATTCACTCTATAATAAAGATCAATGTGTATTTAATTATATATAAATAAATAAATAAATATATGTACTTCCATCCCGTAAAGCAAAAGTTAGTGAGTAAAACACGTGCCTTTTTCTAGACCTCGGACAAAACTATTTCAAGTGATGAGGGGAAGCAAGAAAGTTAGTGAGTAAAACACGTGCCTTTTTCTCGACCCCGGACAAAACTATTTCAAGTGGTGAGGGGAAGCAAGAAAGCGAATAGCACCTCAGACTTTCCCCGCCGCTTGAAATGAATTAGTAAAGAAATTCCCCACTCTATAATAAAATGTCAATGGTGGGTGCTTTTTTTTTGTTGCTTTTTTTTAGGTCATCAGAAATAATAATTTATATATGGAAAAATTAAGTTAAACACGTAATTCTAGGATTTTATATCAATATCTTTTTTATAATGGAAATCGCTCCAGACAAGACATGAAACCACTTGATGTAAGGAGTTAAAAAAATACTACTTCTAGGTAAAAAAATTAGCCAACGATAGATTCCCCCTTTTGTTCAGAAACATCGCTCATGGAATGTGAGGACTAAAAGAACAAATAAAAGGGAAGCGTGAGTTACGAGGATGCTGAAATTAAACCCAAGGTATATTTTATGCGAACACTGGCGAGCATAATTTTTTCCCCTTCATTTTTGCCGGAGGGTGTACAGAAGTACAAATATATCAGATGAGCTGAAACCGTAATATTATTATTGTAATAAGGAAACAAAAATGAAAACACCTTGTTTGTTATGGAAATGCATCGAGATTCTGCGAGTGAATAGCTATTGCAATACGCACACCAATTTTGGACTATCCTCCACTCTATAATAAAGACCAATGTGTATTTATTTGGATACTTATATCGAATATGAACCAGTTTCCGTGACTTTCGCGTCGTAAGCATTCAGCATGTTATGCAAACACACGAGAGATGACGAGGTGAATGGAGGCAGACGATAACTTCGATACGTTGTTGCGTCATTTTTTTTTTTTCAGTTTTATCTTCAAGAAAGATAGCAAATAATAAAACAACATGCCGCTTCTTACGAAATTCCAAGCTCTACATTTAGTGTTTGTGCACCTCCATGAATACTTGTCCGTTATTCATTTTCTTTCTATCAACCGCCACATGTAATAACATTTCTGACATGTTTTTCTTTTTGCCAACGCCATTTCTTTCCTGGCAGAAAGAAATGGCTCCTTCGGGAGATTCGACACTACTACACAGCTCTTAGTAATTTATTTATTTTTTTTTTTTTTTGGGGGGGGGGGTATTTATCAGGAAATAAACATGTCATGACTCTCCTCAATTGCTTCTGGATTTAATCAATTTCAATACTGGTTAGAAAATTGTCGTCTGGTAGCTGACAGATGATTGGCTAATCGCTCGGCATCTCTCGGGTGTTTACGTAACATGCCCGAACGCTGCCGACGCGAAGTTCACGGAAACTGGTTCATATTCGATATACGTACCTTTATTTGTATATAAATAAATATAAATCCGTCTCGTCACAGATAAATGAACGATTAGAAAACGTGCCTTTTTCTAGCCCCCGGACGAAACCATTTCAAGTGGTGTGTGTGTGTGGGGGGGGGGGGGGTAAGAAAACAAATAACAATTAAGACAACTCCCGACGCCGGACATGAATTCAGAAAGGAGTCCTCTACTATATAATAAGTATCACCGGTGGATATATTTTTCTGTAGGTCATCAGAAATGATCATTTATAGATAATCTATGATTTTATATGAATATTTGTGCGAACACTGGCAAAGCATACCCCCCCCCCGTCAATTTTTAACGGACGATGTACACTAGGTTAAAAATAATATGGCGCTTTTTTTTTAATGACGGTGTTATTGTAAAGAAACACCAGCGTTTGTTTTTTCTATGTCTACCAACGAAATGAAAATTGTTCAAAAATAAACTTTGGACGACATTTATTTTTTTGTATGTCGATATGATCGTGTGCGTTATATATGTACAGTGAATGATTATTTAGTCAAACACACACATTGCAAGAGTTCATTATATTGTAAGCAGCAGACATTGTCGCCGTATCGTTTTTTTCTTTCCTTTTTCCATTGTCAAGATATATTTCCACTTTTAAAGTGTGACGTGACAAATTGGCTGAAAACCCGGAGAGCACATACCTCCACCAAAGTCCCTCCATCAAAGCATATTTAAATCTGTAAGATCTAAAATGTTACAGAATGCGTGGTTGACCTAATTAGTGGTGCGCAGTTTATGAGGTAATTGTTTTTTCTTCAATGTAATTAAAACATTCATTAATTTATGATAATAATACGCTAAGGCATTTCATGTTTGTACGTACGTTATCACCTTTCACACTCATTAAATAAATTAGATCGTCCGATAGAAAAAAGATAGCGATTGGTGATTAATTTCATGTCGCTAAGGTAAAAAAGTGACGGCTTTAAGCATTTTAAAATTAATTGTTCCAAAATCCAACGATTAAATCAATTTTAAATAAATACATTTTGAAATGTGACATTCGTTTTATTGATTAGGAAAATATTTAACTGGCAGTTATTTTTACGGTAAGAAGTCAGAATATTTATTGTTTTAGAAAAGTAAATTTTGCCACAATTTTAAGTAAATAAAAAGAGACATATTCGTTTTGTTTATTTAAAGAATATTTAGCTGAGAATAATAATTATTTTTACGAAAGAAGGAAGAGACACTTTTTTCTGTAATAGTACCGACTCTGGCAGACATTTATTATTTCAAAAAGAACATTATTATTAAGAGTAAATTATACAAATTAATGTAGAAAGTGTAAATTTATGATTAGTAGAGTCAGGGCTCTTTAAATTGATTGGCTAACCGAAGAGATACATGTTTTTCAAAGATTCTTCCTAATGTTAACAAAAGGAAAATCGGTGCTTTTTTCAAGACATACACAAGTAAAATATGGCACTTAAAAATAAATGATCAGAAAAAATATTTGATATACTTACGTATCAGGCAAAAGTAGATATCTAGAACAAAAAATCACGGAAAATTATCGAGTAGAACTTTTATTAAAAATAAAAACCAGTTTCTTTTGTATATGTCCGATTCTAGGTTAGACCTAACCCATTCTACGTCTTTAATTTAAGAGTTACTAGGAGAAAGGTTTCTACGTCGTTGATGTTGGTTCTAAGCTCCCTGATATTTGTGAATGCTAGCCTCAAGGGCGGGGGCGAAGATGTTCTTTTTGTGGGTGTCTGGTTTAAGTTTGTTTCTTTTTCTTTGTAATGTCAGTTTGGTTTTAAGATAGAGTAGGGAGGGCAAAGTGGGTGCTTGTTTAGTGCCAATAAGCTCACACATCCGGACCATTAGTCGAGACTTGATCCATGGGGGTTGTGGCCTCGGGAAAGCTCATCGGGGATTACTGTAGGGTTCCTTTACATGCGCGACATGGCACGTACAGCTGCCAACGATATTATACAACTGTTGAGGGAGCAGTTGTTCTTAGCGCTGCCCAAGACTTTGTGCTCCTATACTACTAGTCTTAGGTGTCTCTGCGCTAGTACCTCTGCGCCTGGTTAATAGACAAAGAAGGAGTGCAAAGGTCAGGCGATAGGCAGAGCCCATCTACTCCTTAAGCAATTTTAGGTATTGCAATCTGGATATTTTGTTTAAGACTCCAACTCTAGGAAGGTTGTCGATCAGGAATAAGGAGACCTCACTCCTCCAACAGTGTGCTGCAAAGATGTGAATAGTCAGTAGCACAGTTTTTATATCAGAGTTTTCCATCTCCTAGATGGATGACCTGACAAGGTCTACGAGTCCATCACACCGAGGGGGGTAGTCCTGCACCCGTGTACTAGTCGGGTATTTCAGTGCCCCCGCAGGTGTAAAAAAATCTATTCCATAGACACACACACACACCCCCCACACATATATATATATATATATATATATATAGAGAGAGAGAATAAGTTTTCACAGCGTCTGTTTTACATGCTGGCATGTGTTGGATGGCTTTTAGAAAAAAATTGACTTGTAAACTAACCTATATTTCACCTGGTCTTTATTTATCCTTCTTTCTTTAAAGTCCATCCTTATCACTTCCTTCCATGTTCACCTGGGACTTCTCCTTCCAACTGACCCTGCTACCTCAACTGTTCTACATCTACTAACCAAAACACTCTCACCCATTCTTTTAATGTGATCTAACTAACGAAATCTCCTGTTCTCCACACCTCTCCCTATACTGTCCAGATTTAATCTTCCTCTGCGCTCATAAGATCTAAGTCTATCTTTGCACATCCAGCGTATCATTCTCATATCATTTCATGCTGGTTAGTAATGGCAGAAGTTCCCTGAACTTACTCTATCCACTTCTAACTCTTTTTATCACAGCAGCACCCACCCCCCGTGCTCCAATGGTATCTGTAATATAATTATTATTTATTAATAAAGAAATATATATTTTCAGGGGAAATTTTCTTATCAGGTTAAAAATAGCAGTAGTGGACAACAGTAGCGTAATAATAAATTAGATGAATTCTCTGTCGCACTGATCAACTTTCACGCTGGCCTTCGCGCAGCTTGTTGTCCTTTGATGAACGGTTAAATACCAGCGTTATTTTCCGCAATTCTTTTTAACTGAGAATATACGATCATTCTCACATGATTCTACTCATTAAAAAATATGACGTGTCTCGGCCGCTATAAAAAAGGTTTAAAATTGACCCCAGACTTGTACACTAATTCATTTACAACATTCGGTGTCGGAGCGTGTGCTACTTTTCGGTCCATACGTCCACGTGAATCGTTCAAAGTCTAACAGAATCTTCGGACACCTGATCTCCCCACAGGGAGTTCGAGTGACCCTCATCCCACTCTTCTTTGCTTGATCCTAGATTATTGCCCCTTGGCAAAACTATGGCACCTGCGCTGCTCTCTTTCTTCCCCCCCTTCTCCCACTCTTTCTTCATTTTCTGCTTCTCACTCTTTCTTTCTTCATTCTCTCTCCCTTTCTCTCCCTCTCTTTCTCCCTTTCTCTATCTCTATGTCTTAGTTTATTTATTTTTTAATTTTCTCGTTCTCTCTCTTGCTTTCTTTCTTTTTTTCTCTCTCTTGCTTTCTTTTCTCTCTTTTTTTGCTTTCTTTCTTTTTTTTCTCTTTTTGCTTTCGGTTTTTCTCTCTCTCTTGCTTTCTTTTATTTTTTCCTCACTCTCGGTTTCTCTTTTTCTATTTCTCTCTCTTTCTCGCTTTCTTTTTCTGTTTCTCTTTTTTTGTTTCTTTTTTCTTCTTCTCTCTCTATCTTTTCTTCTTTTTCTCCTTTTCTCTTTCTTTCTTTCTTTCTTTCTTAATTCCCCCTCCCTCTTTCCTTCTCTTTTTCTTTTCTATCTCTTTCTTACTTTCTTTCCTTCTTTTTCTCCTTTTCCCTTTCTTTCTTTCTTAATTCTCCCTCTCTTTCCCTCTTACTTACTTTCTTTTTTTCTTTCTCTCCCTTTCTTGCTTAGTTATTTATTCCTTCTCTTTCTCTTATTCTCTCTCTTTTTTGCTTCATTTATTTCTTCATTCTCTTACACGTATTGCACAATATATTATATCACCTTATACTAGGATATGTGTACACACTAGTGTTTAAGCAATTAATCGAAAAAGCGAAACTTGTAGGACCTAATTTCCGATTCCCAAAACAATTCTTTAGTTTTTTAAAAATTTAATTTTTCATTGTTGGAACTAATGATAAAATGATAAATATCTATTTTGTTTAAAACTATCAGTAAAACTAAAATCTAAATATCATAATAACATCAAAATACGATGTCAATTTATTTTACGTGTAAAGAAAAAACAAAAAAAATGAAACTTTGCATAAAATCTCTATAAACCTTTAAAAGAATGCAGTTAATTTACAAGGTTCTGAAAAAAATGTTTAAAAATTAAATAAAACATTTTTGTTAACAAAATACTGACAAACATCATTGATAATAAAATTAAAAAGTGAATTATTAAACATTTAAAAAAATTTTTTTACATAGTGGACTTTTGTCCGGTCCCTCAACATTAGCAAACCTTACAAGAGCTGGCCAAAACTGTAAAAAAAAACCCTAAAACCTTTAAACATTTTGTAAAACTTAATGTGGAGTTGAATTAGATATTAGCGAATCTAAAGATTTTCACAGCTCTGCGTCAGTACACATTTTAGCGTCAGTTCATTTTTTTGATTTTAAGTTTCCATGTCTACAAACTGGTTGTAAAACAAACTTTCTAAAGGTATAAAAGGTGGATTGGGATGGAGATAGAAGGCAATAAAATAAATGGCTAATAATAAAAATGCTTTTTAGTTATTAGTATTATTAAAACTGTTTTGCAGTTTAGTTGTTACATCTGCCTCCCACTGACAATACACTCCTTTCAGACCACGTGAAAGACAATGAAAATTTTCTAACATAAAAATGTAAGTGTGCATATATTTTTAAAACTATTTTAAAGAAATTAAAAATGTTTTATGAATTAAAAATTAATTAGTAACATGTTTTTTATTAATTTTTCTTTCGTATTTAAACTTGGATTTTAATGTAATGTGAAAATTTTCTTTTTCTTTGTAGAAGTTAACTATATTATTTGTATGACTTAAGTATATTCTCTTACGATATAAAAAAAAAAAACTCATAAGTATTATTATTGTAGATTAACACTCTTAGTTAAATATCCCCCCAAACAAAAGATTCTACTATTTTAGGAGATTACGTACGTACATTCAGAAAAACCTGGCGGGAGGAAATAAATTAAAAAAATCAATTATTTTATGAGTTAGATTGGGGGATCAGTTTCAGATGTAAAATTTAACGTAAAATGAGCCCCCATTTCCAGGCCATTCTAGCGTTTCACAGCAGTTAACAAAAAATTGCTATGGGAGATAAATTCTGTTTTTTTTGGGGGGGGGCTACTTTTTAAGCAATTACGTGTGTGTTATGACCTTACCAGTCCGACTTAATGGTAAATAAAATCATGAACAACGCTAAAAGTTTAGAATGGCCCGGAATTGAAAATATTTTTACGTTAAATTTATATACGAAACTGATCCCCTTATTTAAATTCATAAATAATTGTTTTTTCGCCTTTCTTCAAAGTTTTTATGGGTGTTTAAACGTAATTGCCTAAAAAGTAGAATTTCATTTTGGAGGGGGTGATTTAGTTGGGGGTGTTATTAATTATGTGTGATCCTATTTACTTATTTTCCGACGAGGACAGAGTTAGATAGATGGTCGATTCTTTATGTGTGAATCCAGCTCTCCAAAAAAAAAAAAAGCATTTGGATTCGGCAAAAATCAAAATTGCTTCAGTCTAGAAGGATTTCTCTTCATAAAAGACAAAGTGTAGTATCAGAACAGTCACCCCCCCCCTGCCCCTATTTTTATATTCTTTTTTTTTTCTCATCTTCATTCTTGTTTCTATTTTTTCTTTCTACATATTTATATTATCTTTTTCTTTTCTTTTTCTTTATTCTCTTCGTTATTTTTTATTATTTTAAAATTTACTTGAATTTTCCTATTTAAGATTTTGTCCGTTGAAAATATACAGGCAGAGTAAAAATGTGATGGTTTCAAAACCATCACATTTTTATTCTGCCTGTATATTTTCTTCCTTGACCATGTGCCTCCATTTTTTTGTTTTAGCTTTTCCCAATTTTCACGAGATTTATACACTTGTATCCCTTCTGGTGAATCACTTTTTTTTTTGCAAATGAAAATTAACTTCGGACTTGAATTCCTTTTATTTCCCAAACCGGAATTTTTTTACTATGCGGACATTTGAAGACAGTTTGCAATTTACCCTACATTTGCTTAACATTTATGATTTCCTGGATGTGCTTTTCTTTTCTTTTTTTTGTTGACATTTTTACATTTTTTCAGCTTAGATGATTCTCTTTGTTGTAAAAAGACTTTGTATATCTTGATATTTTTTGTATTTTCCTATTTTCAAATCTGTGCTAAACAAAATTATAATTTTACTTATAAAACTCCCTACAATCTCTGATAATAAAAGCATCCATTTTTAAAAATCCATGGGTTAAGAAAAGAAAAAAGTTTATTTATATATTCTTTGTTATAACTATTTGATGATTTAATAAATATTGTAGTTTTTCCAATTTTTATTCTCATCACTTATTTATTTATATAATTGCTCTATCTTGTATATTGAGCATTGACTTTTCCAGATATTATTTAAAGATTAAAGTTTATTTTTATCTTCATTATCTCTCCATTTATATATATATATATATATATATATATATATATATATATATATATATATTTCGTAAGGATGTTTTGCCAGCCATTCAAAACAATTCTGTTGTTTATAAATTCCTGTGTCAGTGTGGAGCTGACTACGTTCGCAAGACATCACAAAGATTAGAAATGAGAATATCTCAACACACACTACGTGATATTCGTTTACACAGGGTTTCGAGATCATCCGGGAACTTTCAAGCACAGGAATCAGCCATCGGTAATCACCTGGTTGGTACAAGTATTTGTTCTGACAAGTATTCCGATGGGTGGTTTTCTGTTTTACGCAGTGCCAGGTCGAACTACCATCTCAATATTATTGAGGTGTTAGTTATTAACAATTCTCGACCTAGCCTGTGTAGACAAAAGATGTTGAAGCATCAGTTGGAAATCTTTAATGATTCAAAGCCACCATAACGTTGAGATATTTACTTCTTTTTTTTTCTCAATCGTTTTCTCCAACTTAAACAATTTCCCCCCATATCTCATTCGATTTTCTTAGTTTTTAATTTATCATTCTGACGTTTCCTCTTAGAGGGTCAGACGATAAGGCCTTAAGGAAAAGTTTAGCAATTTTCTTTTCTTTTTTTCCACCCGCCCGTTTCATTGATTAAAATGTTTCCTCTTAAATTTATCGTACGGTTTTGTTGTACGCGAAATTTACGTAGCTGCTAGGTGTAACAGGTTCAAATATGGGCTATATTTAGTTTAATTTACTTTTATACAGGAGGGGATGTAAACAGAGGGTGGAGACCCTTCGTGAAAATTCAGATACCTCTGATTTTTTTTTTGAAATTTTAACAATAAGTATTAGACGCCAATTTAATTTTAGTTTTTTTAAGCAATTTGAAAGGGTTTTAAGGAGACATTATATCGACACAACCTTCCGGCAGCACTTTTCCTGGCCCACCAACAATCAGTTTAATCCAAAATTTGGGTGAATACCAAGCGAAATGAGCGAAAGAAAACAGCGGTCCCTATTCTACAATTAAACTGATGTTTAAACTTGTGGCGGCGGGTGGGAAAGTAGAAAAATAAAAATAAACCAAAAAAAAAAAATGTATTCGAGGGGGGGGGGAGACAATTATATGCTTATCTTCAATATTGAAGACTATTCTTTATTTTTAAATGACTGCGATTGAGTCACTTGATCCATTTAGCGTTGGCGGCCGCTGTGGGCCACTGCAGGAAAGGAAAAGTAGAAAAATAAAAAATAAACCGAAAAAAACTGTATTCGAGGGGGGGGGGTGAGACAATTATATGCTTATCTTTAATATTGAACACTATTCTTTATTTTTAAATGACTGCGATAGAGTCACTTGAGCCATTTAGCGTTGGCGGCCGCTGCGGGCCGCTGCGGGATGCTGCAGGTCAGGAAAAACCTTCTTTTGGAAAATTTCAAATTATCAGATTTGCGTTGAATTTGACCAAAAGTAATTACACACCAATTATGCAAGATTCTTTGAATTTCAATTTGTTCCGAAGACCCTTAAAGTTTTTCAAAATACAAAACAATTTAATGGAGTTTGATCAGAATTGGAATAATGATTCTAGACATAAGGTTTAGTATTATGATGTATTCATTTTGGTCTTCGCAAGGAAACATACAAGTGGTGTAAAATTGGTGTTTGGGGAATAAATTTTCCACACCCTGGGACGGGTATTTTTCTAGTTATATACCAACGTTCACCCTCAGTGAAAAAAATGACGGAAATTTAAAAGTATGCTTCGCCCGTGTTCACACTCTATGTATCTAAATATATGACTAAAATATTCATATCAAATGATAGTTGTAATTTATTTTTTCACATATAAATTATGATGACCTGAGGAAAATAAAACACCCACCGTTGACTTTATTTTATTCTAGAGTCGAGGATTTCTTTCTGAACTCATTTCAGGCAGCAGGATAAGTTTCATGTGGGTGTCTGCTTTGATGTTTGCTTTCTCACGCTTCCTCTTCATTTGAAATGATTTCGCCAGGGGCTAAAAAAGCGCGTATTTTACTCACTAACTTTTGCGTGATGTCATGGAATTACACGCGCGCGCGCGCGCACGCACACACACACACACACACACACACACACACACACACACACACACACACACACATGTATATATATATATATATATATATATATATATATATATATATATATATATAATAATGGTAATAATCCAGGTAAAAACATCCACAGGGTAGTAATCCAAAGAATTTCAACCGGGTTTATAAAAAGGAATTTAGGAAAACTCGTCCAGGAAAATTCGTAAACGGAAAATTCATAAATGGAAAATTCGTAAACGGAAAATTCGGCACTTTTGGCCAAGTAGGAAAATTCGGCAATTATCGAATAAATATCGATTGAAAATAGATTTTAGAACCGTTTTTACAGGAGATATACTTGTACACACGAGGCTACCCACCTCACCAGTGGAGAACATTTTTTCATATTATTTTTTTGGTACTTGTGCAGTTTACGAACCGGGCTATTTTTTAGATAAGATTTTCAAGTTAAATTAAATTTTTACTTCAAAAGCACTGTGAGAAAAAGTGGTTAATCCATCGTTTCACAACTAAAATGGCAGACAATGAATTGGCTGTATTTTTCTGATTTTTTTGTTCCGACCATACAACGATTTATTTGAAAGAAGAATTTCTTTTTTTAAGTATTAAATAAAGTTGTTAGTTAAAACAAGTTTTAGGCAAGATGAAATAAAAACACTGAATTAGTTAGAAAACAATTTTGCTTTTTTAAATACATGGAAATTTTCTAAGAATTTAAAGCCAGTTACTCGATAGTTTATAAATTCCTTTCAAGTTTTTCACACACACGAAGTAATTGATGTTTTGTCAATTAAAATGGCTGACTTGTTTACGAATAAATCTAAATGAATTATGATGGATTTCATCTCGTAACTTAATTACAAACCAGGCTTGAAATAATAACATTATTTAGACAACGATTTTTTACACGAGGAGAATGGAGGGGGGGGGGTTGCTTTGTTAACTATTCTGTACTTTCACGTAACGATTTAATAAACGGGAGGGGTATATGTTACGACGCTCAGCAGAGTAAAAACGCTAAAAAAACAAATATTCAACAAATAAAAGTAACTGTAGGCTGTAAAAGTTATTTTCAAACTTGCCTGTGGCATTTGTTTGTATTTTTAGACCGTTACAACCGCTATTTATTAGAAAGCAATAGTTTTGTCACCGAAACTTGGGAAAAACATGGCCGCTTTTTTTTGGGGGGGGGGGCATTTGGTAAGAAAGCACGTGAATCGCCATCTTGAATTTTGTGCGAGCCTTTGGGGGAAAAAAAACAATACATTTCTTTTTTTACATCTAATAAAAACCCATTTATAATACGTAAAAATAAAAACAAATTACATAGGTAAATAGAAAAATATCTATTCTCGTCGCAGGTCAACTTCACTTGTTGCAAATTTATGTTTTTAAACCCTTTCTCGTTTTTTTTTTGGACCCCGTTCGCGACTGTGCTGAGCGTCGTAAAAGATTCCCAACGGAGGGTATCGTAAAAATTGAATTTAACTTGAAAATTTTATGTAAAAAATAACCCGATTCAAACCTTTAATTTCGTAACGTAATTACGAACTGGGTTGAAATAACATTATTTAGAAAGCCATTCTTAACATGGAGTGAGGGGGGGGGGTAACTATTCTGTACTTTTACCTAACAATTTAATAAACAAAAGATATCGTAAAAATTTAATTTAACTTGAAAATCTTATCTAAAAAATAGCCCGGTTAGTAAACTGCACAAGTACCAAAAAAATAATGTGAAAAAATGTTCTCCACTGGGGAGGTGGGTAGCCTCGTATTTACAAGTATATCTCCTGTAAAAACGGTTCTAAAATCTATTTTCAATCGATATTTATTCGATAATTGCCGAATTTTCCTACTTGGCCAAAAGTGACGAATTTTCCATTTACGAATTTTCCGTTTACGAATTTTCCTGTGACGAGTTTTCCGGGCACCATAAAAAGTGCTCAATATCAAATAGAGCTTTATATATGATTATTTTTATTTACACAGAGATGTACAAAATCTGCGACACTGGCATGTCGATGTTATCGATCAACAGTTATTATAAACTGAGATCTCATAAGGCAGAGTTAGAATCCGATCTTAACCTCTGATCATATTTGGAGTTCTCTCAGTTTATAATAACTGTTGATCGATAACATCGACATGCCAGTTTCGCAGATTTTGTACATCTCTGTGTAAATAAAAATAATCATATATATATATATATATATATTTATTTTTTCCGTACACAAAATTAGTACAACATCAGTACCATTGGTTTCAAGCTCAAAACGCGTTAACCATCTGGCTATCTTGAAACCGACGGTACTGATGTTGTACTAATTTTATGTACCAGAAAATAAATAAATATTACGCTCTTAATTTTGATTCTCAATTAATCGAGCACTCTGCTGGGATTTTTCCCACCATCTTACAAAAGAAGTCATATATATATATATATACATATATATATATACACATTGGCCTTTATTATAAAGGAGGAATCCTGACTATGTTGCCAACTAGCGTATCATTTATTAGCCTCATTGGAATGTTCGTCTCTGTCACTCGCTGGAAAAAAAAATGAATGATGTAGGCTAAGGTTTGTGAAGCATCGTGGTGGGAGGAGCGACCGAGGTGTCGGCGGAAAGAGGGTGCGTGGAGACAGCGACAAAAATGAGAGAGTCGGGGCTGGATGCGGCGGGGGTCGGGCGTGTGTCTGGCAGACTTATTTCGTGATGGCGCGAACGGAACTGTTCCCGATGTCTCGTCTGCAAACAGAGGCAACTAAACACAGAGAAAATCACCTTCATGATTATAACAACAGTGAATGGCGGCCATGATGTCGACGGTGTCTTTTCCTTACAGTGTAACAATAAAACGAAACAAACTATTAAAAAACAAGACAAAATGGCGTTTATGTGTATATGACTAGGAAATACATTTTCGTGTACTGATTTTTATTTGTGTCTCGCTTTACTTATTTTATTATTGTCATATTTTTTTTCTATCTTTCTTGTTCGTTCTTATCTGCGTTTGTTGATCTTTTTACAAAAGAACTTCACAGATTTATACTAGATGATTTCAATGAGTCCTAGATTTTTATTCTAATTCTGGGTATTCACTTATATTTGTCTTAGGTAAACGTTACTATTGACGGATATAAGTCCCAAGCAATTTATGTTGGTTTACGTATTTGCGTTAAAAGGCCTTTTGGCTAAGATCAAAGTGTAGTATCTGTTCCGATGGATACTGCACTTCATAGATCGGTATTGTCTTGGCCTTCGGGGCTTGATTTCCGCCGGTCTATGGGTCTGATCTGTCCTGTGCAGTTCTAGGAGGTCCACCCTCCCAGGCTTTACCTCCCCTCTTTGGGGAGGAGTAAGTTAATTGCTTACTGTCTGAGGCGCCCCTACCGGGGAATGCCGACGGGGCTGCCCAGGCAATTTTTAATGGCCATAGCGCTCACCTTCTCGAGCGCTGGCTTTTCAAATCCCACTTTCCGACCTTGTGTCACATACTCCCATTGTGGGTGGGTGTTAAATAACGCCTTTTGGCTAAGATCAAAGTGTAGTATCTGTTCCGATGGATACTGCACTTCATAGATCGGTATTGTCTTGGCTTTCGGGGCTTGATTTCCGCCGGTCTATGGGTCTGATCTGTCCTGTGCAGTTCTAGGAGGTCCACCCTCCCAGGCTTTACCTCCCCTCTTTGGGGAGGAGTAAGTTAATTGCTTACTGCCTGAGGCGCCCCTACCGGGGAATGCCGACGGGGCTGCCCAGGCAATTTTTAATGGCCAGAGTGCTCACCTTCTCGAGCGCTGGCTTTTCAAATCCCACTTTACGACCTTGTGTCACATATTCCTATTGTGGGTAGGGGTTAAATAACGCCTTTTGGCCAAGATCAAAGTGTAGTATCTGTTCCGATGGATACTGTGATGTCCCCAATCAAAGGGACATAACTCTATGAGTTATCTACCCTTAGGTATGTGCGCTCTTCAATAAATATATGTTTGGACGGCAGTCTATCTGCGACCAAGCTACTGTTAACACGTTACCTTCTGCGTTGTTGTTCTTTCATATTGTTTGCTACCCGCGAGACGGGAAGCCCCGACATTATACTGGCGACGAGAATTTCGTGACGAGCTCACGTTACATTTCGGAATTTAATACAAAAATAAATCTTTTTTTTTTCCGGAATTAATACAAAAAAAAAAAAAAAAAATGGCCAGCGTTGGATTACCAGTTTTTCCAAGTTTCAGCGTACATGCGGACCAAAACACGACTACCGTTCGTTGGAAAAAATGGATAGACAGGTTAGAAAATTTATTTATTGCTATGGACATTAGCGACGACAAAAAGAAGAAAGCAACACTTCTTCACTACGCAGGAGACGAAATCTTTGATATCTTCCATGACTTCACGGACCAGCAAAAGGGCATAGGTGCAACAAACATTTTGGACGACGGCTCTATAGTTTCGGGCGAGTATGAAACTGTAAAAAAATCGATAACGGATCATTTCACGCCGCAGAAAAACACGTCATATGAACTTTTCAAATTTCGACGGGCTATGCAAAACATGGGCGAAAGTCTAGATCAGTACCACGCCCGATTACGGACTCTAGCCACCACGTGCGAGTTTGAAGATAAAGACAGAGAGATCCTAGCCCAAATTTTGCAGGGGTGCACATCCTCTAAAGTCAGAAGGAAGGCTCTAAGAGACAACTCTACGCTGAAACAAGTCCTGGACGAAGCTAGAGCAATAGAACTTGCTGATACGCGTGCTGCAGACATGGAACGGAATGAACTGCAAGCTATTTACAGCAACGAGAACCGCACGCGTCTCACACGTAGAAATAATGAAAATTTCAACGTCAACGACAGTAAAGACATTTGTTGTGGACACTCGCGGCAAAATAGTCGCCATGACACCTCGAACAACAGACCACGAGGTGGACAAAAAAAAGATGGCGGACAGCGCGGCAAAATAGTCGCCATGACACCTAGAAGAACAGACCACGAGGTAGACAAAAAAAAAGATGGCGGACAGCAAACATGTCACTATTGTGGATATTCTGCTACACACCCGACTTGTCCAGCCCGAGGAAAAGAATGCATGAATTGTCACAAAAAAAACCACTTTGCAAGAGCATGTAAAGCAAAGCCGGTAAGAGTAATTCGTTTCACCAATCCTCCTCCGATATCTCCCTATACGTCCAGTGACGAATCTATTTACTCGGTAAAATCTACACGTCCAACTAAGACACCAGGAGTCACCGCCCTTGTCAATAATCCAAATAAGACACCAAAAGTTACCGCCCTTGTGAATGATTCCCCTGTAATGTTTGTGGTAGACACGGGAGCTAGCGTAAACATAATTGCTGGACACGTATATGATGAGTTAAAACACAAACCACGTATAAACAAAACAACGACCCGGATATTTGCATACAGGTCAAAACATGCCATACCCATCCGAGGATTTATCAATGCGTGCATAAAATTTCGGGATAAATCCTGTAAGGCTAAAATATTTGTGGTCGACAGCGAAAATACTTCAGTTGGACTGCAGAACCTCTTGAGCAGTAATTCTGCTGAAGCATTGGGAATGATAACGTTTAACTTCACGTTCCATGTGACGGTCCCAATTCAAGACGAGTTCCATGCACTGTTTGATGGAAAGATGGGAAAAATTGCTGGAGTTACCATTAAGCTCCACATTGACTCATCGGTTTTCCCCGTAACTCAGCGACACCGCAGGATACCCTTCCATGTGAGAAAAGATGTGAAGACAGAACTCAAACGTCTCATGGAAACGGATGTGATTGAGGAAGTCACGGGACCTACCCCATGGGTTAGCCCGATTGTCGTAGTTCCCAAGAAAAATGGTAGCGTACGAATTTGCGTCGATATGAGAAAGGCAAATGAAGCCATTCAACGGATTAAACATCCAATGCCAACCGTAGACGACCTAATAGCGGACTTAAATGGGTGTACAGTTTTCAGCAAACTAGACCTCTCTAATGCGTATCATCAATTAGAACTGGAAGAGCCCAGCAGATATATAACGACATTTGCCACGCATGAAGGTTTATTTCGTTACAAGCGACTAAGTTTTGGTGTGAATGCATCCTCAGAACTATTTCAAAAAGCTATATCAGACCTCCTCGGAGACATCCCTGGAGTGAAAAACTTATCAGATGATATAATAATATATGCACGTGACCAGTCATCTCATGACATCAGCTTGAGGAACACCCTGAAACGTCTACAAGAAGTAGGAGCCAAGCTGAACAAAGAAAAATGCCTTTTTTCTGTACGGAAACTGACTTTCTTCGGACACATTTTCAGTGAGAATGGAGTATCCCCTGACCCAGAGAAAATCTCGGCTATTACAAAATGCAAGTCTCCAGGGAACATCAGTGAAGTCAGATCATTCTTGGGCATGACACAATATGTGGCTCGATTTATTCCACATTATGCCACTATTAGTGAACCACTGAGACGGCTCACAAAAAAAGATACAAACTGGAGATGGACAGAGGAAGAAGAAGCAGCTGCAAACAAGTTAAAGGAAGCGTTGACTGGAGCTGAGGTGATGGCGTATTTTGACCCGAAGAAAGACACCGACATACTGGTAGATGCAAGCCCAGTTGGATTAGGTGCAGTTCTGACACAAGATGGGAGGGTGCTATGTTATGCCAGTCGTGCCCTCACAGATGTAGAACAACGATACTCTCAAACTGAGAGAGAAATGTTAGCCGTGGTATATGCAGCTGAGCATTATCATCTCTACTTATATGGAGCGAGATTCGAAATCACCACCGACCATCGACCTCTTCTAGGGATTGTGAAAAGTCTTAAACCGACAACAACGAGAATGGAACGCTGGCGTCTTCGTCTCATGCCCTACCAGTACAACCTGGTATACCGTCCCGGGAAAGATGACAAAAACCCTGCGGACTATCTGAGTCGTCACCCACAACACATACCATCTAAAGACAATGTAGCAGAAGCCTACATAAGATATATAGCTAAGAATAGCATACCAAAATCTTTAACTCTTGAGGAAGTCAAACAAGCCACAGAACAGGACCCCCAGTTACAAAAAGTCACGGGTGCGATTAAAGATGGACGATGGAATGACCCCCAGCTGTCAAGTTTTTCCCTATTCAAGGACGAAATTTCAACACACAATGGTCTCGTCCTTCGAGGACACCGGCTGGTAATTCCCTCAAAATTGAGGAAGAGATCCGTCGATTTAGCCCATCAATCTCACCAGGGCATAGTCAAAACCAAACAACTGATAAGGGAAAAAGTATGGTTCCCAGGAATCGATAGACTGGTGGAGGAAACAGTACACGGATGCATTCCCTGCCAAGCCTCAGACCCAAGGCACATGAGCCGCGAACCCATACACTCCTCACCACTACCAGTTGCACCATGGACTGAAATCTCAGTCGATTTTGCAGGTCCGTTCCCATCAGGTGACTATGCGTTAGTCATAATCGACGATTACAGCCGATTCCCTGAGGTGGAGGTAATACCCTCAATAGCTGCGGGTACAGTTATTCCCCGTTTAAACATGATCTTTGCTAGACAAGGATATCCAACCATTCTAAAGTCTGATAACGGTCCACCATTTCAAGGACAAGACTTTAAAGACTTAGCGGCACAAGCAGGTTTCAAACATAGACGCATTACACCTCTATGGCCAGAGGCAAATGGTGAGGTAGAGCGTTTTATGCGCACTTTAAAAAAATTCATTCTTGCAGCCACGGTGGAAGGCCACAACTGGAAGACCCAGTTACCACATTTCCTAAGGCAATATAGAGCCACCCCCCATACCACCACTAAAATATCACCATTTGAAGCTTGTACGGGCCGAAAAATGAACATCGGAATACCAAATGGTATCGAAAGCCCAGTAACAGGGCCGACACATAAAAGAATAAAAGAAAATGACTCCAAAGGAAAAGAGAAGATGAAGGGGTACGCTGATAGAAAGGCAAAAACAACAACTCTCAGCCTGGGTGATATGGTTTTGGTCAGGCAGAAGAGACAAAACAAACTGTCAACACCATACAATCCTAAACCATATACCATTACAAAAATGAAGGGAAGTATGATAACGGTGCAGAGAGGAAATCACAAAATGACTAGAAACTCTTCTTTGCTAAAACGCATAGCACCTAGGAATGAGAACCGTGACTCTGATTCAGACTGGGAAAGTGAGTACAATTCACACACCTCAGAAGACCTGGAAATACCCCAAACACAAATAGCTGACCAGTTACCGAGACGAAATCCATCTCGAGAAAGACTGCCCCCAGCCAGATTCAAAGACTACATAATGTAAAATAAATAAATAAATAAAAAGAAATAATAAAGAAATAAATAAATAAAATAAGACAAGTTATCCCACCAAGATGGGGAGGGATGTGATGTCCCCAATCAAAGGGACATAACTCTATGAGTTATCTACCCTTAGGTATGTGCGCTCTTCAATAAATATATGTTTGGACGGCAGTCTATCTGCGACCAAGCTACTGTTAACACGTTACCTTCTGCGTTGTTGTTCTTTCATATTGTTTGCTACCCGCGAGACGGGAAGCCCCGACATTATAGATACTGCACTCCATAGACTGGTATCGTCTTGTCCTTCGGGGCTTAATTCCGTCGGGTTTGTCCTGTGCAGTTCTAGGAGGTCCACCCTCCCAGGCTTTGCCTCCCCTCTTTGGGGAGGAGTAAGTTTATTGCTTACTGCATGAGGCGCCCCTACCGGGGAATGCCGACGGGACTGCCCAGGCAATTTTTAATGGCCAGAGTGCTCACTTCTCGGCCGCTGGCTTTTCAAGCCCCACTTTCCCGACCCGACCTTGGGTCACATCTTACCTTGTGGGAGTAAGATTAAACTGGCCTTGTGCCTAACTCCTATGTAAATCAAAAATAAAAAAATATATATACAACAAATAACTTATTAAACGCAAGCAATGTATTTTCTATCGACCTGTATAGTTTTAAATTGTGGAAACTGATTGTAAGACTTATCTCTGAGCATGCTATCTCCACTTTCACTAAGCCAAACACGAGTAAATCGAAATGGCGGTCGATTTTGTTTAGACGCGGTCGCTAATTACAAGCTTAAAAGATAGTACAAAATGGCTTATCCTTCTACTAACTCTAAGTCCGGGGGTAACAGTCAGACTTAGGGTTATAGATAAGTTAAGTCATTTTTAAATTATATTTTAAGCAATGAAACACCAACAAGCACACGCATTGGTCGACCATGTTGGATTTTTACTGTCCCTCAAAGACAGAATTTGACGAAATCTTATTTTGAAATTTAAAAAAAAACAACAACTTGAAACACTCTCAGAAGATTTAAACTGTGCAGGTATGAAGAAAAGTAAATATTATTTCATTTGGTAACACTTATTTGTTGTATTTTCATTTATTTTTGCGTTGTATTGCTAAATATTAAATTGCTTTTAACGCAAATTCCTCGCACATGAGTAGATAAACCCAAATAAATGGTTTGTGATTAATTTTCCAACTGTATTTATTTAAAAATATTTTATTTCGCCAATAGTTCGAAGTTATATGAGAGCTGATTTTGGCAGATCTCGGCCCTAGCTTGTATCATAAAGGTGTTAACTTCTTGCCCAGGAGTCTATCCTTCCAGGCTTTGCCTTCTCCTTTTCGGGGAGAAGGAGTAGGTTTATAGATTGTCGCCTGATGCGCCCTCACCAGGGTAAGTCGACGGGTTTGAATATGGCCACTTGAAAATCCGATGCACCCTTTTTGTGGAGCTGAACTCCCCAGTTTGAACTTAACCTTTTGTCACCTTACGTATTTGTGAGGATGCGCGTAAACACCCTGGCAGGTTTTTTTTTAATTCCTTCTCTCTCCACTTAAAAAAAAAAAAAAAAAAATAAAGAAATAAATTCCTTCTCGTTTTTTTCTTCTTTTCCTTTTGTGTTTTTTCTTTCTTTAATTCTCTTCTTAGTAATTCGGAAGTTGAGTCCGATCATCAAAACAGGGCATTTGCACGTTTAGCTTTTCTAAGTATGGATGTTCGAAAAGGCAATAATCTCGTTAAAAATCTAATGACGCTCTGCGCGCGTGGCGCTAAATCTACATTAATTTCCTGCGAGATTACGTCCACGTGTCTATTTTGCTTGTGTGTTTGATTTTCCACACTAGATTACGTCCATATATCGTCATTTTCATTATGCTTTCGAGTTATGGATAAAAATTGTAAGTAAAAAAAAAACAATATGTTAACTTTATGTAATATCTTTTAAAAAAAAGTTATTGACCTAGATGTTAGATTTTTAGCGAGATTATTGCCTTTTCGAACATCCATACTTAGAAAAGCTAAACGTACAAATGCTATGTTTTGATGACCGGACTCAACTTCCGAATTACCCCTTCCCCCTCTTATTTATTTGTTATTTTCATTAGCCTCCATTATTCTACCAAAAGACTGTAAACTACTCGTGACCGGTTGAGTCACAACCACTACGATGTGTTGTTCTATTTTGATTATGAATTCATAGACTGTGAAATATCTGTTACGAAATTCTTCTTGCGTAACGAAAAATAATAAGTTTCTGTATGTCTATATTACCTGTATGTAATATATAGAAGCAAAGATTCTTATTTTGGCATCTAAATTACATTTGTGTCTACGGTGTGTACGAACCCACTATGTGAATTAGATTAAAAGAATAACTCGTTCTCTAAATACCCACAGAGGCATTGATAAATATTAGAGTATTTATTTACCTCCTCTCTAGGAGGTTAGACACAAGGCCATTTTTATCTTACTCCCACAAGGTAAGATGCGACCCAAAGTCGGGTCGGGAAAGTGGGACTTGAAAAGCCAGCGCCCAAGAAGGTGAGCACTCTGACCATTAAAAATTGCCTGGGCAGCCTCGTCGGCATTCCCTGGTAGTGGCGCCTCAGGCAGTAAGCAATAAACTTACTCCTCCCCAAAGAGGGGAGGCAAAGCCTGGGGGTTGACCTCTTAGAACTGCACAGGACAAACCCATAGACCGGCGTTAATCAAGCTCCGAAGGCCAACACAATAGTAGTCTATGGGGTGCAGTATCCATCGGAACAGATACTACACTTTGATCTTGGCCAACCAGTGAGACGGAGATGAGAGAAATACAAAGATAGCTAAGTAAGAGATGGCTGACTTGTTCAGTTAATTACACATTAAGCCGAATTTCAACAGTTAAAACAGGATATTTTTTTATCAAACATAACTCTATCCCAGAACTAAGGTATATTTTAGCATGTAGATTGTGTTTTTAAAACATATAGGTGAAATGCTTTAGGGAAACAAACGTTGATTAACGTTGATTTAGTAACCAGGTGCTACCAGATCAGGCTGTCTGAAAATACTGGCTTCCTGACCTTAAATGCACCAAACATTGATAGTATTGTTTTTGTTCCTTTACCTTTGCAAAACTCAATCATTTTAAGCAAAGCCCAAAACAAAAACAATAATTTTCCATTTACAAAACAACCAAACTAAACACCATAAATAAACATTTGAAGATATAAAAAACTTGGAAGTATAAACACTTTTACCAAATTGACCAGATTTGGCATTAAATAACCCGAAAAGGGTTGATATGCCATATAACAAAACAACCACACCAAACATTTAGTATAATACTAGATGTTCGATTTCCAATTCAATCATATACTCTTTATCTCTTCTTCATCCATTTTGTTATAATCATGCTGGTGCTACCAGATCAGGCTGTCTGAAGATATCGGCTTCCTGACCCAAAATGCACCAAACATTGATCTTGTATTGTTTTTTTCTCTTTGCAAAACTCAATCATGTTCTGCAAAACAATAACAATTTCCCTCCCTTCTCTTCCCCTCCGTCCTCTCCCCTCCCCTCTCTCTCTCTCCCCTCCCCTCTCTCTCCCTTTCTTCCCTTTCACTCAACCAAACACCATGAATAAATACCTGAACATGTAAAGAACTTGAAGTATAAAGACTTTCAAGAAAATGACCAGATTCGGCATTAAATAACCCAAAAAGGGTTGATATGCCGTAAAACAAAACCACCAAACCAAATCATATACCCTTTATCTCTCCTTTTTCCTTTCTTCATAATCATCAGTCATAATATTTTGCAAAGTGACAGAAAAGCCCTCCACCTCGTCTTTTTCTTTTTTGTGTATCCTGACTCTTTCCGCCTCCACTTACTCTCCTTAATTTCTTGGCCTTTTGGCTAAGATCAAAGTGTAGTATATGTTCCGATGGATACTGCACCCCATAGACTGGTATCGTCTTAGCCTTCGGAGCTTATGGGTCTGTCCTGTGCAGTTCTAGGAGGTCCACCCTGCCAGGCTTCGCCCCGCCCCCCCCCCCTCTTTGGGGAGGAGTAAGTTTATTGCTTACTGCCTGAGGCGCCCCTACCGGGGGAAGCCGACGGGACTGGCCAGGCAATTTTTAAACCCCACTTTCCCGACCCGACCTTGGGTCACATCTTACTTGTGGGGGTAAGATAAAAACTGGCCTTGTGCCTAACTCACGGAGAGGAGTAAATCAATACTCTCCTTTCTTTCGCTTTTCATCAGAAACCTTTTGTCTCCCCCCACCTGCGCGATTTTCCTCGCTGTCGGCTTAAATGGTCACAGGAGACACAGAACAAGGAACAAGTGTCGACTTACTGTGTCACATCGGTTTTCTGCAGCGACGGGAAGACACGCTATTATTTTTTTCTAAAAACACTAGGAAAACAAAAGCGAACAAAAATAAAATAGTCTTAAAACGCCGATGCGTCTTGGTAGCGCTGTATTGCCCAGGCTGCACGGGGGGGGGGGGGGTAGTTGTTTGATTTGGAGTGTTCGCAGAAGCAGAGCTCCGAGCTGGTGGCCTCGTGCCAGATTGCATACAAAATGAACTCCTACAATATTTTGTAATAAAAGGATCACCATTTCAAATTGTGAGAGGAAGCGAGAAAGCAAATAGCAGTTCAGACAGCCACCTCAGACTTACACTGCCGCCTGAAATTAATTCGGAAAGAAATCTTCTATTCTACAATAAAAAGTCAAGTGTTCTTTTTGCGTGTTTTTTTTTTAAAATTATAGATTATCAGAAATGAAAATTTATTTAGATATCAAACGAACATTGGCGAAGCATAACCTTTTTGGTAATTTCTTACGGAACGTGCACACGAGTTTATAATCCACAGACATCTGTTTCGTCGTCATTACGAGAGTGTGACCGAGAATGGAAACAATAACCACGAGTATTTATTTACTCCTCTCCAGGAGTTAGGCACAAGGCCAGTTTTATCTTACTCCCACAAGGTAAGATGTGACCCAAGGTCGGGTCGGGAAAGTGGGGTTTGAAAAGCCAGCGCCCGAGAGGTGAGCAATCTGGCCATTAAAAATTGCAAACATCATTTATTTTATTTTTGAAATGAGAGCAACTCATATTATTAAACAGCACTTCTGCCGTATATATGAAGCAGCAGATTTTCTGTCCTTCTAGTGAAAATAAAGAGAGGTAATTCAACCGGAAGTGATTTTTTTTACAACATAAAAAAAAAATGCAAGACTGATTTGTTTTTGGGTAACAAGAAACAATTAATTTTTTTTATTATATGAAGTAAAAAAATTTTACATAAAAAACCCTAACCCCTAACCCTAAACCCTAACCCTAAACCCTAACCCTAAGAAATCAGGCGGTGTGCCTGTAAAAAATCTATTGTTTTTTGCGGCTGGTTCATTAAATTACCAATGTCTCGAAGATTAATCTCATTTAACTCCATTTTCTAAATACTAAATTCAACTTCCGGTGAATTCTGAATGAATGGTACTTGGAGAAACAAAAACGGAACTCTTCAATTTCGATTTCTTAATCGGCAGCTGCTTCATATATACGGCAGAAGTTCCTATTCAACTAAAACTAATTATAATGAAATGTTCATCTAAATAAAACTCCATGTGTTTCTAAACCAAGAGATATTTCCATGCAGCATAACTGATAGTCTTTTCATTCGATGTAAACCAGGTTGTCATAACAATCAACTCAAACATTAAAAATAATGAACTTATTTAAAGATCGAGTATTAAATTAGACAAATTATTTTTCAAAGAAAAATGTTCATGTTTTTAAAATTAAAAAAATTATGACAACACCATTTTATTAGTAAATATTAATTTAATGTTTGCTGTCTAGTCTACGCAAATTACACGAAATAATATATTGTCACTAAGATTTTAATAAAGTAATGGTTTCATTAGTCAGTGAATTTTAATTAATAAATACTGAAAACTTAATTAAAATTGGTTGATTACCTGAATTTTGATGAATTCTTAAGTGAAATGCCCATAGTCTGGCTGTTTGAAAGATCTCGTTTGTTACTTTAGAGCATGACGTCATTTTCCAGTGCTCTGGCCTCCTTTAACGTAGGTCGTGGCCTAACCCGCCCTTCCTGAACTATCATAATTTTCCGTTATCGAATTATTCTTGCTTTGTGCCATTTTTACCTATGACATTTTTACCTATGCTATTTTTACTGAGCACCGTATTTTTTGCGTGTGTATTCGTTTTCTTTAAATTGTAAGTCTGAGAAGAAGACGTCATTGCAAAAAAAAAAAAAATTAAGTATATTTTAAAAATTGAAAAAAATGCACTTGACGAAATGTGACAAAATATGTGAGAGGGGAAAATTGTGCGAACAAGAATATTAAAAGGACTGTTTATTTGAGACGAAGTGTTTTTGAATTATATTATTGATTTCGTTAATATAGTTGAAACGGAAAGGAAAGAGGAGAGAGAAGGAGATAGATAGGGAGAACGAGAGAGAGAGAAGGGGGAAGAAAGAGAAGCGAGATGGATGGAATGGAGAGTGAGACAAGGAGTGAGGGGAAAAAAATGAAGTTGAAGTCGGGGAAAAGAGAGGAGAGAGAGAAAGAGAGAGCGAAAGAAAAGAGAGAGGGAGAAAGAAAGAGAGAGAGAAAGAGAGAAAGAAAGAGAAAGAGAGAGAGAAAGAAAGAGAAAGAGAGAGAGATGGAGAGAAAGAGAGAGAGAAAGAGAGAGAGAAAGAAAGAGAGATAGAGAGAAATAAACAGAAATAAATAAACAGAGAGAGAAAGAAAGAGAGAGAGAAAGAGAAAAAAAACGAGAAAAGCGTAGATGGTGTATGAGATAGAGAGAGGGGGGGATTAGAAATGGAAATTGCATGATGTAGAGGTTGTAGGCGCGGTCTGTGGGCTTGGCATGCCAGGTTCGAATTATGTCTAGGCTACTGCATCACTTTCACTAATACCTTTGGGAAAAGTCTGAATCCATATAATCACCATCCAGCTATGTATTAAATTACAAGGTTGACTAAGCGCCCAAGTCTTTGTTATTAAAACTAGTCTAGAAGAAAGAAGACTTCGAATTAACGCAAGTGTTTCACTGCTTATCCAGACGATTCAGGGTAGGTACTGTTTGCTACAAGATAGACTCTCCATATTTGTACCCTTACAGAGAGGGGGGTATCAATTGTGTCTTGAGACTGAATGGAGGCCTTTAAACAAAGGAAATGTTTAAAGATATTATTATTATTTATTTAAAACAGTCATTTTGGGGGGGGGGGCCTAATTGGATGAAACTTATTAATTAGTCTAAAATTGTATATTTTATCTCAAAATAAAATTCTATTTTTTTTTTTAAACTTTAAATTCGAACTTTAATCATAGCCGTCGTAATATAATGGAATGCCTTATCTTTGAACGCCATGATGGATTTAAAAAAAAAGTGTCTTTCGCTTAAAAAAGAAATACGTTTGAAAAAATGAACAAGTTAACAATTGAATGAATAATCCTTAGGAGGGTGGCCGTGTTCTTCTTAGGGAACTAAAATCACAAATAGCAGGAACAATTTAAATATGATTTCCAAGTGAATGAATAACCCATGCTGTATATGAACTGACTATAGACGAACGCATGCGCATTGATTCTTGGTTAACTTCCGGTCCTGATTAATCGTGGCTCTAAGAACCACGAAGAATGACACCACCACAAAATCTTGAGTCAGTTACAAACCTGCTACTATTACGAAGGTCACGGTTAGACTCCATCTCTTTTAGTTTTAAATACGGGCTAAATCAATATATTTTAGTTTTACTCTGTTTGGAAACAAATAAAATTGGGGACTAGGTTCTCTAACCTTTTAGTTAGAGATATTTTTATTCATTTATCTATTCTGTTTGGAAGCAAATATAACCTTTTTTTCTAAGTATTGTTTTGGGGGGAGGGGGTATCTCGCCTCTATACTTTAAAATAGGGACTAAGCCCCTCCCCCACCGCCATTAAAAAAAAAAAAAGTATTTACTCAATTGTAGTATTCAATAATCTGCCGACCTGTATACTTTCAACGTGCTGAAACTGTCGTTCATATTTTTTTTGTTCAGAGCGGTCTTTAGACACAGGAGAACAAAACAAATGGCTGCTTGTCGCTTACCTCATGAGTGGGTTAATACTTTGAAAAACCCTAAGTCCGAGTTGCAACCCCCTCAACTTAAGGTTTGTGGTAGTCATAGTTTTTACACTTTTTCAGGAATGAACCATTTTACTTTAAAATTAGATCATAGAAAACTCACAATGAGTTAGCTACAGAGATCAATCTTCAACTTTCAAATAGCAGTAGCTCAATATTCATTGTAATGGAGCTGAATATAATATGTATTTTGACGATTTAAACATTTTTTCAAATCTAGTTCCAAATAAAAAGCATACAGAAAGGTGTTATAGTTGTTTACAACTGTTTCAAGGCAGTGTTTATTTGAAGTCGTGAAATCAATCATAGACATTTTTTTAATTCCGAGACTATTTTCAGAACAAAGTAATGCTTTTTAATTGGAACTTGGTTTGAAAAACAATTTGAACTGTCAAAATACTGACACACACACACATATATATATATATATATATATATATATATATATATATACGTCTGAAATTCTTTTTAATATATGTCGTCAGAGAAGACTCCATCCAATAATCAGTTTAATCTGAATTTCTATTCTCATTCAGGGGGAAAAGAAATCCAACCCAATAATAAAAATGATGATGTTTATAGAATAAAGGGAATAGAAGTGTAAAGCCGTGATGGGCCAAACTGATACAGTCAGTTAAGTTAAAATAATGGAGAAGACTCGAAACTAAGTGACAGGTGGACACCGTTCCCTATGGCCACCTGAATAGGGACATGATAATTAAACGTACTAAGAACATATGACGCAACTGACCAGCCGGTGATTATTGGTTGATTGGATTTAATAAATTAATATTAAAAATAATATACATCGTTCGTAGTCGTTATTTCATTCTCTATAAGGATTCATTTATGAAAATCGGACTTGTTTTTTTTGCGAACATTAGAAAATATTTTTTAAAAAATGGAGTGGCATATTTTGGCAAAACAATTTGCTCTTAATGCAAATAAAATAAATAGAAGAAAAATGCATTTTTCAACCAATGGAAGAGTTACAAATATCTTCACTGATAGCAATCAAAGAAACAATAAAGATTTGATGCTAGCCTACTGAAAGCCAACACCCACACTATATCAGGAAAGAATGCAAATTAACAGACAAAACCAGTCCAATCCTGTATATTTATTTATTTACGTCCTCTGCAAAAGAGTAGATACAAGATCGGGTGGGGTTTTGAAAAGCCAGGGCATAAGATGAAGCGCACTACGGCCTACAAATTATGCCTAGGAAGCTTCGTCAGCATTCCTCAGGTGATTAGCAATAAACTAACCCCTTCTCAGAGAGAAAGTAAAGCCTGGGAGGGTGGATTTCCTAGGACTGAACAGAACCATACATCAGCAAAGCCATTGTCGGACTGATCGCCGAGGATGTAATCAATAAACTGTCAGCTCAACAAAATAAAACAATTCGAACAAGCCGCGCGTGCGTGAGTGGTCCCCCTCTGTATGTGACTCGATGTGGCGAGTGTAAAATGCAATAAATTTGGGCAATTTGGGGCATTTTTGACCCCTCCCCCTATGACCCCCTGGGGGCGCGAACCAGAATTTTTCTGAGGTCAAGGATGCTCATTTTATATCCAGAACAATTGCCACTACGTTTTGGCCAAGTTTCAGAGAAATTGAATGGATGGATCAAACGTTATGGGAGAAAAGGGTCATTATTTTTGCAATTCTGGGGGCGCGAACCAGATTTTTTCCAAGGTCAGCGATACTTATTTTCTATTAGGAACAATTGCCTCCACATTTTGGCCAAGTTTCAGAGAAATTGAATTGATGGATGAAAAGTTATGGGGCAAAAAATGTCATTTTTTGCCATTTCGGGGCCTTTTGACCCTCTGGGGGGGGGGGGGGGGGGCTAACCAGATTTTTTCAAAAATCGGAGAATGCCACTTTCTAACCTGACCAAAGTTACAACTCCATGCAAAATTTCAGAGAAATCCAATGAATGGTTGCGGAGAAAAATCCGGACGGACGGACGGACGGAAATGTTTCAAAACATAGGTTCCCCGATTTTATAAATCGGGGGGGGGGGGCAATAACGTACACATTTCTTCTAAAATAAGCACTACTTAAAACAACTGGTGGGAGAGACAAGCAGACACGGGGGACATTTCTTACTTACACATCACGTGCTGGGAATATTTCAACCGAAATATGGCTGGACTTACTTTACCGTCGTACACACTTTTAAATCGTCTATACCTTCTGATGTTTTATAAATAAAACGTGCATAATTTATTTGTATGCACTACGTTATTAACTTATTCCTTCACAGCTTTTAGTTAACGAACATCCTAATAACCTATAATCTTATGTATCTCCATCTCTCCTAAACACCAGCTCAGTTTAATAATACTCAATCAGTAATGCCTACAGCATATACATATACTCTCAATGTATTATCCAATTCTTTTTCACTCATGACTTTCCTATCTTTTTTCTCATCATTCTTTATTCTGTTAATGGCTTCTTCTCGACAATCACTGCTTATTTTCCTGTTTTTCTATTAATCGCATTCATGGATACCTGTCTTAACGTCATCTATTTAGATCTATATTTTATATTCTAGGACTATACACCTATTGTCACTATTGGTTTAATATTATAAGACTGGGCTAGGAGAGATAGAGAGAAATACAGGTTACTAGCTGTACTTACCCGACGTTGTGTATTTAATTGCAATTTGTATTTTTGTTTTTTTTAAACAATGCCGTTTTTTTTTCAAAATATTGTTTTTTGCTCCAATCAAAGGTAAGTAACTATGTATAGACGAATACAGAGTTACGTCCTTTTTTTAAGCTGGCAGCGATTTGAAAATAATTCTGACACAAAGTATTTTCTGGAAGGAATTAAATCGAATAAAATTTAATTTTTCTTCATATGATGCAACGGTCCGCAAAGAAAATCTGATCGATCAGAAACAAATATTGAATTTGTAAAAAGAAAGCTATCGATGAAAAAAAGAACGATAAACGGACTTGAGTCATCCTAATTTCAAAAGTTTGATTTTCATAAACAAAGGTTTGTAGAGTCACTTGTAACAGTAACAATATAAAAACACAAACGTTGATAGTCTTAAGTTGGCTCAATCTGTGCGTTTAGTGATGAAGATACTGTTATAGCTAGTAGCTACTAGCAGCAAAATCCCACCCCTTCACTATAGATGTTCCGAAATACCGCAATTTTCTACTCTAATAGTTTCTTTTCTTGGACCGCTCGCCTTTGGAGTGCCCCTCCCCACTTGCTCCTTGTTCAGATATCAGCAAAGGAAGATGAATCCAAAAGGGACGACGCGGTCAACAACATGGAGAGCGTCAACATTTCCGGTGCTAGGAGCTCATTCCCCTCTGCCCATCTATAATGGGAGTCAATATTACAAGATTATTCTTTTTTAAAACATTTGAATCACTCTCCAAAAATCGGAATTAACGAATGTTCAACATTTATTCGATTAATGAATTATTTTATATAAAAAAACAAGTTTACAAATTTAGCATCAAGTTTTCAAAAGGAGGACATTTTGGCGGGTTTTAAGTGCGCAGTGACGTCTTCTTTTTTTGGGTTAGATACATCAACGCATCTCTGTCCTATTTCAGTTCGAAATAATATTTTGATCGCTGAACACGCATATTTAATGAACGCATCTTATATTAGATACGTCTGTTACGGGACCGAGTGGTCGTGTACCCGGACTATAAACGTGCAAAGTTGAATCAAACCATGTTGCATGCAAAAGACAGAGTAATAATTAATAAACAAAAATGAAGTAGTTCAAATAACGTTTATTGAACGTGTGTGTACGTGGAATGATGAAGTGTGTGATGTATGCATGTGTGTCGATGGAAAAACAGTTCTTGAATAGAATAAGAAGAAATGAATCCGGCGTGTGGAAAGTCTTTGAAAGCCGTACACAAAGAAAACGAGTTGAGAACTCTTACCGTTGTTTGACCAAGTGTGTTGGTAGTTGTTATGCCGATGCTAGTTGAAGAGAAAAGCGTTAGACGAGGCGCTAGTGTATTAGCGTCGTTCTACCGAGGCCAATTGACCAGAAGAGAAGAGTGAAACGGAACGCTAGTGTCAGCGTACTCCTGTCGAGGCTGGTGAAGAAGAGAGATGGATTTTCCGTTTGCAACGGTTTTTATAGTCAGAAGGGCAGATAACTCTGGTGTCGCTTTACAGTGCCACCTGTCGGTGAAAAAGCGACACCTACCGGCAAACCGGTGTAGTTATGTTTTGAAAGGAGGAGGTAACTGCTACACGTCCAAGCATCTCTATAGCATGTCCTTTCCGTCGTTTAGTCTGTCACGCTTCAGAAAATAACTTTTCTTCAACCCAAGCAATGTATATTGCTGCTGTGATAGAGGCCACATTTATAGGGTCAACCTGGGTGGGGAGTCGGGAAGAAAGATGTTTGCTCACATTACAATTTAAATTTCTGCATGTTGGTACTGTCGGAGAAACAAGGAGCAAGGATGGAATTCCAAAGGCGAACAGTCAAAGGAAAGAAGCTATTAGAGTAAAAAAAATATAGGAACCTCTATAGTGAAGGGGTGGGATTTTGCTGCTAGCTTGAAATAGTATTTTCGTCACTAAATGCGCATAATGAATCAGCTTAAGACTATCCACTTTTGTGTTAATATGTAGTTACTGTTAAAAACGATTGTATATAACTTCTTACCGATATTTTAAGTAAGAAGTAAACAAATAATTGCGGCCTCCAGAGCGCTGCTAAAACCTGTACACCCATTTCAATCATGTTTACGAGGGGAATTGATACCACTGAAGTCACTGTGGATAAAGATATATAGCAAAAGCGTATGAAAGAAAATTGACTAATCTCACTCTTTGTTTTGGAAACATTGAACCATTTAACTTCCGAGGTGGACAGTAAATTCTGTTACTGTGATCACCTTACGAATTGTTTTGTTTCTCCTGTGAACCCTAAATGTCACCTATGTTTTTACTGTACACGACGACGCTGATGTCAAGAAGCTATCTTGAGAGACGTTCGCGTCTGTGGCTAAATCCCTCGTTGGCTTGTCAATGTCAATTATCCTTATCTCCCTATAAAATTGGCCACGCCCAGATTCTGTCTGTGATGTGTTCATTCTATTTTTCATCCAGATTATTGGTCCCCCAATTTATAAAATCGGGAGACCTATGTTTTGAGGCATGTCCGTCTGTCCGTCCGTCCGTCCGGATTTTTCTCCGCAACCATCCATTGAATTTCTCTGAAAATTTGCATGAAGTTGTAACTTTGGTCAAGATGATTAAGTTCTTCTATTGTGCAGCCTATGAATGGTCCAGAATATCTTACTAATGAGACTGCCCAGGTGTTTATCCATTTTACTAGATTTTTACTATATATTTTTGTTTCTAAGAGTTTTCGTGTTCTTCTCAGTTACTGTTTCCCAATCTTCTTTCAGTTCTGTCGATTTGATATTATCTACTTCCAGAGTTATTATTATTATTTACTCACTTGGTGTTTTCACATACATTATGGTCAGTGATTAATCACTGACAATAACAAGTCGTGTTCCCTGGTATCTGAGTGACAAAAAGTCTCCATAAATTTCCAGCACTCTTTCGATAATTTTTGCAAACAATTTTGCATTATCGCAACATCCATTAACCTCTGATTTCTCATTGACAACGACCATTGGTTTTCTAAGGGTTTGAGTGGCAACAAGCCCCCAAAGGTCACAGTTATATTCGCAGCCTTCCAGTTGAGGTCTGATTGGTGCTCTCTCTTCTCGATATTTCCATTCTCATTGACCCTTCATGACTGTTTTGTGTGGTACGAGCTGAGGCTTGTGCCATCACTTGTTTGAGTTTATGGGGGATGTCTACTTTTGGGGGATTTCTAGCTTTTTCAGGTCCTTTAATGATTATTATTGTTACTATTAAGTTGAAGTTTTCTACACTAATTGTTAGCAGTGATTGCTCACTAACAATAACAAGTAGTGTTCCCTGGAGCCTGAGTGACAAGTTTTCCAAAATTTCTAGCACTCTCCGCCTCTTTCGATAAACGTTGCAAATAATTTTGCGTTATCGCAACAGCTGTTTACCATTGATTTCTGTCTGGCATACACCTTTGGAATTTAAGTGAAAATAAGCCTCTCCAATGTTCCAGCACTCTCCACACCCTTCCAGCGGATGTCTGGTTGGTGTTATCCCTCCTCAGTCTTTCCATCATCTTTGACCCTTGAGGAACGCTTTGTGTAGTACCCGCGGAGCCTAGTGCCTCCACGTGTGTGTGTTTTTTTTCTTGGGTGTGAGTTTATGTGAGTTGTGGTAGTTTCAGTTCTCTTGGGTTCGTGTAAATCTCTTTTTATATTTTTGGTTCTATTTTTATTGCAACTCATATGTGGCTGGTTTGCGTTCGTTGGTTATGTTGGTTGGTTTCTGAACGCAAGGATTTCCTTAATATTTCAGCTGTTTTCATCATTCTGTGCGTTCTATGGTGTCAATCCTATCTTTTATTCCAATTTCTATTTTTGTTTCGGAACTGTAACTTGTGCTCCTACAATTTTTGGTATTACAGTAATTTCCTCATATTTCATATCCATTTCAGTTCCATGTATTTGCTTATTTTATTACCTCTTCACCCTGTGATATGCTGGAACGGCAAAATCTACAGTTTGGCCGTCGTTTTCGTCTTGCTACTATTATCACGGCTGATCTTTTTGCTTCAGTGAATTATCTGTTTGAACCTCTCTGCCCCAGGAGATTTTATGCTTTTCGTTTTCCAACCTACCACCAGTTTAGATCTGTATCATTTGTGTGCAAGTTCAAAATGCAGCCGTGTGCATAGTTTCCAGTGGACTACCTACCTCATGCAGTCGTGTCTACTTTAGTATTTATTTTGCGATTACTCTAAGCTCTACTGCTGTATTGAGTTCTGTTGAAGTAAATACTAAAACAAAAATACATACGTAAAATTATCTCTCTGTATATAAAGTTAGGTTTGTGTATAAACTCCTAAACTAATGAACCGAACATTATGAATTTTGGAATATATATTTTCGGAAATACGGCGAGTAAAATTGGCACATATTTTTAGTTGTAAACCCTACCATTTAGGGGGTACGCCCACTCAAACTGCCACTTTCTTACCAACACGTTTAAAATAAGTTAGATATTAAACTTTAATAGAGAAAAAAATTGCTCGACATGAAATTTTGAGTTATATTATGTACTACATTTTAAAAAGGATCGGTGCGCATGCATGAACGCCAATAATATATATGTGATTGGTAAAATCCTAAACTATTGAACGTATCATGAATTTTAGAATATGTATTCTAGACAACAGGGGGAGTAACGTGGGCACATTATTTATTTTTGTTTGTAAACTTTATCATTTAAGCATGGCACCAAAATCGTACTAAACGCCTCCCCTTAAAAAATTAAACTTTAAAACTAATGCTATATTTATCGCTTATACCCGTACTGGGACAGGTATTCTACTAGTCTCTCCTCTCTCTCTCCCTCTCCCTCTCTCTCTTTATATATATATATATATATATATATATATATATATATATATATAAATAATACAGGTAAGCATCCACAGGATAGTAATCCAAAGAATTTCAACCGAGTTTATAAAAATTGATATATATATATATATATATATATATATATATATATATATCAATTTTTTTATATATATATATATAGAATAAGAATAATAATCCAGGTAAAACATCCACAGGGTAGTAATCCATAGAATTTCAACCGAGTTTATAAAAATTGATAGAGCTTTTATATATGATTATTTTTATTTACACAGACATGTACAAAATCTGCGACACTGGCATGTCGATGTTATCGATCAACAGCTGTTATAAACTGTTGATCGATAACATCGACATGTCAGTGTCGCAGATTTTGTACATGTCTGTGTAAATAAAAAAAATCATATATATAAAATATAGTAACACGAAATTACATAATTATCGATTGCCTCGATGATTATGTAATTGCGTGTTACTATATTTTATTTTATTCTTGCTCTGTTTTTTATATTGAGCTCTCATACCCGGATTTCCTCCTGAAATTCATTTCATTATAACACACACATATAATGTATATATATATAATGTATATATATGCTATTTAATGATTTTTGTTTTTATAGTATTTTTATTGCATATTTTTCTCATTTTTCTTTGCAATTCCAGAAAATATTAAGAAGACAGAATCTCGTTTGACTTTGAAATAAAATGTTCGTAACTCTGTAGCGCTTAAGTTTCAAAATGACATTTTTACTTCTGTCCACGCAGTTCCATAAGGGCTTTGTCCAATCGTCAGTCTGTCTCGCAACTGTTTGCAATTTTTTTGTTGTTTTCTTTTAGTTCACATCAAACAAGGCAAGTCACCACTGTAGACGTAAGGGGTTACTAAGAATTAGGGTGAAATTTTTTTTCGGCCATCCTAAATTAGGAGCTGTGCAGCGAGATACATGTTCACATTAGTTTTAAATTTCTGCATGTCAGTACAGTTGGGGAAACAAGGAACAGGGAGGGAGTTCAAAAAGTCTGCAGCACGAGGGAAGACGCTATTGGATTAGAAGGCTGTCCGGCATCTGGGGACCTCCACAGTGAATGGATGGGATTTAGCTGATGGTTGGGTTCATCGAGTGTATTTACGTCGAGGGGGAATCAGAGCAGAAAGTTCATCGGAGCACATTCCATTGATGTACTTGTAAAACAAGCACAAGAATACAACATTGTAGCGATGGGGCAGGAGGTTGGTGGATAGTGAAGGACTTATTAGATTAGAGATTCTTTTTTAACCTTGTCTGAGAAGAATGGACTAGTGGATGGTGCACCAGCCCAGATGTGACAACAATACTCCATGCATAGACGGAGTGTGACTTTGTTTAGATATAGGAAACTGTCAGGTGTGAGAAGTGTTCACGCTCGGGAGAGGGAGCCCACTTTCTTTGCAGCAGCTTTGGCAATATCTTCTATGTATTTGTTCTTATTTATATTACCTGTGAATGTTAGGCCGAGGAATTTAAACGTTGGACTCTCAGGTAGGGTGTTATTTGCCATGGCAATCGGTGGTAGAAGAGGTATTTATGTAGTAATTACAAGGAAAGTGTTTTTTCATTACGGTAGTAGAATTTGCATCGATACACTTCTACCTTGAATGGACGCATCTTATTTTAGAGGCGTCTATACAACCCTATACGAGGTGTCGTTACTCTGTCACGCTTAGTTTTAAATAAATGGACGCATCTAAAGAATATCCTGTGATGTCAACTCCATGTTTTTTGCATCCCCTCCTTTGCCAGAAACAAAAAAGTTGAAGAAATCTGAAACTTTTGTGAAAAGAAACAAAAAAAATCAATTTCTAAAAAGGCAAGAATTCCATAAGCATTTTCATTAAGAACCAAATTCTTTGATTTCCTCCATAAATAAAATCATCCTTTTTTGTTATCAAAGAATCCCACTCTCAAACATTTCGCATTTGATATTTCTATCCATATAACCGTAAAATGATGTTCGTGGATGCGTTCGCTACAATAATATAGAAAATATGTATCCAATCGTTTTATATTAATAGGGATACGAATATCAGATACACACTGTCTGATAAAATGAAAGGGGGGGGCGCCCCACATGGGTTGTTGTGAGATAACGACATAGATCTGACAAAGAGGAAGAAAGGATAGGTGTTCTCTGGAGAGAGACGCGTGAAGTTGATACGATAAGAGGTGAACGTGGGTTGTTTTGTCGCATGAGGTGTTTCAAGTGCGGCTCTGTGAAATACGGGAATCAAGGGAGGCGCGAGAGCGCTCTATCCCTTAATAGACCTCAAAAACGGCCTATGCTAGAAATCTCATTTCTTTGATCAATCATAACCTGAAAAACCAATAAACCTAATTAGTTAAAACTTTGCACAAAATTTTTATTTGATAGGTTCTAAAAGTGTGTAGAATTTCAGCATCATTAGTCGAGGCAACCCAGAGATCCAGAAAGTTCAATCATGAAATCTGTGTGTACGTACGTATGTGCCACCCTGTATCTAATCAACTATTTGATGGATTCAGCTGATTTCTGGCAGAGATAAAGGTTCTAGGGTCTAGTTAATGGCATTTAAATTTCAGTTTACCATATACCTTAGTTTCCCAGAAAATTCCCCAAAACCTTAAAAATGACCATTGTATTGAGGCATAGCCTTTACAAAAGTAGTGACATTCCATGATAAATGCCAGTATACTGAAATCATATTCCCTTAATAGGGTTAAGATGAAAATTCATATACACTAAATGTACAAAAGCAAGGAAATTCCCAAATTTTTACACTTTTATTGTCATTAAGGGTATGCGAGCACAACAGGGCTATGTATTTTACTGGTAGGAATTTTTCTTCAGTGCACCTCACACACTTCATCCACTCATGCATAGAGATTTATACTGTAGTGATGTGATAATGAAATGGTTTGGTTGATATGTAGTCATACCCTTAATTAATTACAATAAAAGTGTAAGAATTTGGGAATTTCTTTGCTTTTGTACATTTAGTGTATATGAATTTTCATCTTAACCCTATTAAGGTCATATGATTTCAGTATACTGGCATTTTTCATGGAATAAACTCTGACCACGAAATTCTACAGGTTTTTGTTTGATTAGAAAAAATAAAACGTTTTTGTATTTGATTTTATAATTTATGCTTTTCGGGCTAAATAAAAAATAGATAGAATAACTACACTACATCCTGGGCAACGTCGGGTAAGTACAGCTTACTATGCAGTGAAGTTATTTTATTTTAATTTGTTTGCACATTTTAAAACTTAAGGTAGACGACTCCTATTATATTTTTCAGTTAAGAATGCCTTATATTATGTTGAAATGATTATTTAAAATGTTTCATATTAGCAGTCGTCTGGGTTTGAAATAAATTGTAGCTTAGTACGTTATTTTATTGCGAATAACACTGTACAACAATCACATATAAAAATTGGCTAATCAGAAGCAAAGTTTTATTTGTCAGCTTAAATGCTATTTTGGCCTGACTTTGAAAATCCCACAAAATTACTTTATATGTTAAATGTAAAGTTTTTAAAACAAACTTAGCACTTTTCGAAAGACTACACTATCTTCGTGAGAATTTATTTTTTATGACTAGTTAAATACATCGGAAAATGTCTCTTAAAATAGGTGGTTAAGTGGCCCCCTAAAAGTGCACTTTAAACTCGTTTTTTTTAGCTGTTGCCCCCCCCCCCCCACATCTCCGTCTCATTTGATCTTTACCCTTTTTATTAATTCTGTCACTGTGATCCTTCCTTCCTGGTGAGAGTATACGTTTTAATTTACGACATTGAAATCAACAATAGAAAACTACTTTTTCTTGTTCACGTACTGGATAAGAATACTGAAAGGAGTAAAAAAAAAAAAATGTTGTCATTGCTTTTTTAATTTTTTTTACTTAATTACTAGCGTATGAACCACCGGGAAGTAAATGCTTTCATGGCTAAAATTCATCTAACTACGTTAACACGCATGAAGAATGCATATATTGAATATTCTCATTCTATCAATCGGCAACGTGTTGTTAGTGTATCGAAACGAATCCTCTAAACACAGATGTCATTATAGAATTAAACTAACACTTACCGGCATAAGGGCCTCAATTGGTATCCATCTCATGGAGGAGTACTTGTTATCATGAATGAACATTTATAGACTAAAATGGCCACATGAATCTCAGCCAGTCAGAACACAGAGAATGGACTTTCCCTTCTGAGCATAATGGAACATTCTAGCCTTGTTATAAACAGGCATTTTGATGTGCTCAACAGTTTGACTTATTTTGCTGCTCAACTGGTCGTACAGTTGAGCCCTAAGCATCGATTCTATAGTCATAAATTATTTCGTGCGCTACTTGGACAATATGCACGTGTCAGCAACAAAAAAGCAATGCAAAGGTTTGCGTAATAGAATCTACATTTATTAATAGTTGATCTTAACAAATTATAACGAACCATTAAGGAGGCATACAAGATAGATTGTACATATAATTAATGTAAGTTCCAAATACAATTGAATGCACATAGTTGTAGTAATAAGAAAGTGGCGCAAAGCGCAAACAAAAGCGTGCAGTAGCACCATGGTGGGTTCCTCCATATATAGGCAGAGCCGAAACATGGAAGGTCTTTTTAGTTAGGCGACTCCCAAGCAAATAGAGAAAGGAAGCTGGTCTAAACCTCGAACCTCGTGATGTCACGAGCACCGTGAGTAGATATTGTATTATCACGAGATTTGGGGACTCTGTGCTAACTACGTGATGGGCTGCCGCCATCCGGATAATCGTGGGTATCAAAGAACAATGCTTCACCATACTGTTATATGTGTATATACGATAGAAAGTGTATGAGATTTTTTTTATAATAGTAGGAATGCACTAAGTGGCTAAAAACTATCTGGCATGACACACGGTGGTTTAGGTATTCTCAGGTATTTCTCGCGGGGATTCAAGTCTGACCCCAAAATACAATTTCCTAAAGGGAGGTAACTTAAATTATTTTCGCACCATGATACTACTGCTACTTCCCCACACACTAGGCTTTGCCTAGCTGCCGTTTACACTCAGTAGAATACCTGAACCACCGTGCGCCATGCCAGATATTTTTGAGCCACTTAATAAATTCCTGCTTCTATATCAAAATCCACACCCACACACTTAAGAAACACACAATAACTTTCTGTGATGAAGTGTTGTTATTTGATACTCACATTTATCCGGATAGCGGCAGGTCATCACGTACTCAGCTTAAGTCTCGTTAGTAAATGGCATGCAGCAGTAATTCATTTCCCCCCCTGTCTCATTATAGACCTCACCAACCCCCCTTTTTTTTTGAAAAATAAAAAAACAGCACAAATTCATTTCGGTTTGAATAATCTTTTGGGGGTTTTATTTTCTATCGACAATATACATGTACACATCAATAAACATCCCAGTATCTATCCAAAAACCCAATCGGTCTCTCTCTGCTAATTCAGTTAAAAGAGAAATCTCTGAACTGTCCATTCGTCACGTCACATTAGCTACTTCTTGTCGGGGCACGTAGTCCCACTCGACTTCTAATGGAAAATCCTATTTTACTTAATTCTAACCGTACGTGAAAACTTTCTATTTTAACCTCATTTTTACAAATCCACCCCCCCCCAAATGTATGCAAATACTTTAATCCTTGAAATTCTTTGATATAAGTTTGTCTTATTTAATATTCATTTTTCGTTTGTCTTTATTGTTCGACATGCTGCGCGCTCATTAATTATCTTAAAATACATGACTGTATTCTTTATAGACGTAATGAACACGTGACAGTAGTTGTTTAGTGAGAACAGTTAACATTTTCTTTTATAATGTAACCCAGTTTCTATAATTCAACTTTGACGCGTATTTTTCTTACTTCGTTCCCTCTTAATCTGTATTGCCATTATATATATATATATATATATATATATATATATATATATATATATAATTCCCGAAACAGTTTTTCATGGTAAACAACTGATGATCCCTTAAAATAGTGTTAGAAACTAACTAATATAATAACTGTAAAAAATAAATTGACTTACATGAGTGATTTTCCACTGGAAGACTTAAGACTATAAGTTTTTTTTAAATTTTTTTTTTATATATAGTTTTAATGGTTGAGAAACTTCCGAGACAATATATAGAGAGAGAGTCGGCCTAGCTCACAATACTCTCATTATCAGACAATTGAACATGGCTAATATTGTTTCGTTACACTCTTGTTGGAGACTTGGGCTCCCTAAGTTTGAATATATAGCGTATAGCGGAAGGAGTTTTGGCTGTGTGCCAAATCTTTGTTTGACTGCAGGAATTAAGGAAACCAGAATGTAAAAATCACCACAAGAACAGAAGCGAGGAAAGCAATGTATATATATATATATATATATATATGTATATATAATCTGAGAATTCTCCCTCTTTTTTCCTCAACCTGTTCAGTGTTTACAATAATCTTAGCCAATAATTATTTTCTTGCTTTCATAAGAGCATTGTTCCATCCTGTGTAACATTAAACAATGATGAAGACTTGAAGACTGTTGATAAGAATCTACAAATTTCGACATTTTTAAGGGGGCGGAGATTTTTGCTGTCTTGATTTTTAAAATAAAATGATAAAATTTGCTGTTAATAGTTAATGTTTTGTTTTTAAATTTCCTATTCATTATAACGTTTTATATATAAATAATTAGAAGAATAGCCGTCCCAGGCCGAGTAACAGAAAAGTTTTGCACCACTTTTATGTCACTTTATCAAGATTAAAATAAAAATATAATACTACTAAACCTTATGTTAAAAATCCATATTCCAATTTTTTAGAAAATGTCCACAATTTAAGGCTTAAGCTTAAGCGATCTTAAACAGAAATTGAAATACAGGGAATCTTGCTTAATTAGTTTCTAATGAGTATGTATCAAAGTTAATGTAAATCTGATATATTTGAATTTTCAAATATGAGGTTGTGCCCATATTTGCTGACGACACCACGCTCTACTCTCGTCATGTGGGCAAATCCGACATGCACATATCTGAGGCAATGGCTGAATCCTTAGAAAATGATCTCCAGTCTGTAGTGGATTGGGGTAAAAAATGGATTGTAACTTTTAATGCCGCAAAGACAAAGCTACTTTCCTTCAATAACTACAAGAAACCTCTTCAACCACCGATTGTCATGGCAAATATACCCTACCTGAGAGTTCATCATTCAAACTCCTCGGCCTAACTTTCACAGATAACATAAATTGGAATAAATACATTAAATGCATCGCCAGGGCTGCTGCAAAGAAGGTGGGCTCCCTCTACCGTGCCAGTAAACCTCTCACACCTGACATTATCCTATATCTCTACAAAGCCACCATTCGCCCATGCATGGAGTATTGTTGCCACATCTGGGCTGGTGCATCATCTACTAGTCTCTCCCTCTTAGACAAGGTCCAAAAAAGAGTCGCCAACTTGATAGGTCCTTCACTATCCACCAAGCTCCAGCCTCTGTCACATTGCCGCAATGTTGCTTCCTTGTGCCTGTTTTACAAGTACTTTAATGGATTGTGCTCTGATGAGCTTGCTGCTCTGGTACCCCCACAACGTAAATTCACTAGACCAACCCGACAATCTGCCAAATCCTATCAATTCACTGCGAAGGTCCCCAGATGCCGAAGAGCTTTCTACGCCAAAAGCTTCTTTCCTCGTGCTGCTGGACTCTGGAACTCTCTTCCTGCTCCCCTGACGTTACTGACATGCAGAAATTTAAAACTAATGTAAACAGACATCTTGCTTCGCAGCTCCAAAATTAGGTTGACCCCCTCAAAAAAAACATTCACCCTTTTTACTCAGTAGCCCCTTACGTCTACAGTAGCAGCCTGCCTTGTTTGGGGTGAACTATGTTTAAAAAAAAAATTTACTAAGAGCTTCCAAGCTCTTTTTTCTCTCTTTGCATGAAACTAAATTAAACAAAATATAGCCCACATTACGACATCTGCGTTCCAAAGTGCATAATGATCGGTTAATTAGGTTAGGAATTACATCTTATACATAGGAGTATACAAAACATATACACATACTTAACTTTATATAGCTAGATTTATAAGTGTCTTGTCTTTCTCAATCTCTATTAGGTTTCATAAAATGCGACAGAATTATTTTCCTGAACATTTAAGATAAAATTCCTATACTTCAAAGATGTTTTATCGTAACATTTTTCCTTGTGAAAATAATCATTAATCTTTTGAACCATCATTTTGAACTTGCATTCGACGCATCTGCGGTAGAACTCTTTCGTTTTTTGCAAGAAAAAGACAAAAAACAACATTATTCATCGTCCAAGGATTTCTTCATGCGCACCATAACAAAACAGAAATGAAAATTTAAAAAAAATCCTAAAAGTCAAACAAATAAAAACAAATTGTCATTACCTCGGAAAGAGCGAGTTTGCAACGAGCACGACTATTTATTTAGTATTTTTCTAATCTTTTTCTAAATTTAATCTCTGTATTTAAAATTAAACTGTAAATTTGATGACATGAAGGTCACTTTTTTTCTTTCTTTACTTCAATTTCTTTATTTGGGTGATTAACCAAATTAAAATAATGTTATTTCTATATTCTATGTATTGAAAAAGAAAACATTTTTGATATTCATTTAATCTAATATATAAAACTAAGTCGGTCGTATTTTTTTAAAATTCAGACTTAAATAGCATTACATCTAGCAGATCGGTATTTTATTTTGGCGAGCAATTTTTTTCCTTTTTCTTCTGTCACCACGTTCCTTGTACGCATATTATATATTTCCCTTCATTCTCCTTAAAAAGAAATATTTTTCCAGCCAAACGATTAGTAGACATTTTTTCCAGCCAAACGATTAGTAGACATTTTTTCCAGCCAAAAGATTAGTAGACATTTTTTCCAGCCAAAAGATTAGTAGACATTTTTTCCAGCCAAAAGATTAGTAGACATTTTTTCCAGCCAAAGGATTAGTAGACATTTTTTCCAGCCAAAAGATTAGTAGACATTTTTTCCAGCCAAACGATTAGTAAACAATTTTTCCAGCCAAAAGATTAGTAGACATTTCTCCCAGCCAAAAGATTAGTAGACATTTCTTCCAGCCAAAAGATTAGTAGACATTTTTTCCAGCCAAAAGATTAGTAGACATTTTTTCCAGCCAAAAGATTAGACATTTTTTCCAGCCAAAAAATTAGTAGACATTTTTTCCAGCCAAAAGATTAGTAGACATTTCTTCCAGCCAAAAGATTAATAGACATTTTTTTCAGCCAAAAGATTAGTAGACATTTCTCTCAGCCAAAAGATTAGTAGACATTTTTTCCAGCCAAAAGATTAGTAGACATTTTTTCCAGCCAAAAGAGTAGTAGACATTTTTTCCAGCCAAAAGAGTAGTAGACATTTTTTCCAGCCAAAAGATTAGTAGACATTTTTTCCAGCCAAAAGATTAGTAGACATTTTTTCCAGCCAAAAGATTAGTAGACATTTTTTCCAGCCAAAAGATTAGTAGAAATTTCTTCTAGCCAAAAGATTAGTAGACATTTCTTCCAGCCAAAAGATTAGTAGACATTTTTTCCAGCCAAAAGATTAGTAGACATTTTTTCCAGCCAAAAGATTAGTAGACATTTTTTCCAGCCAAATGATTAGTAGACATTTTTTCCAGCCAAAAGATTAGTAGACATTTTTTCCAGCCAAAAGATTAGTAGACATTTTTTCCAGCCAAAAGATTAGTAGACATTTTTTCCAGCCAAAAGATTAGTAGACATTTTTTCCAGCCAAAAGATTAGTAGAAATTTCTTCTAGCCAAAAGATTAGTAGACATTTCTTCCAGCCAAAAGATTAGTAGACATTTCTTCCAGCCAAAAGATTAGTAGACATTTTTTCCAGCCAAAAGATTAGTAGACATTTCTTTCAGCCAAAAGATTCGTAGACATTTCTTTCAGCCAAAAGATTCGTAGACATTTTTTCCAGCCAAAAGATTAGTAGACATTTCTTTCAGCCAAAAGATTAGTAGACATTTTTTCCAGCCAAAAGATTAGTAGACATTTTTTTCTAGCCAAAAGATTAGTAGACATTTCTTCCAGCCAAAAGATTAGTAGACATTTTTTTCTAGCCAAAAGATTAGTAGACATTTCTTCCAGCCAAAAGATTAGTAGACATTTCTTCCAGCCAAAAGATTAGTAGACATTTTTTTCAGCCAAAAGATTAGTAGACATTTCTTCCAGCCAAAAGATTAGTAGACATTTCTTCCAGCCAAAAGATTAGTAGACATTTCTTCCAGCCAAAAGATTAGTAGACATTTCTTCCAGCCAAAAGATTAGTAGACATTTCTTTCAGCCAAAAGATTAGTAGACATTTCTTTCAGCCAAAAGATTAGTAGACATTTTTCGCTAATTCCCTTAAACAAGATCAGTTTGCGTTATTAAAAAGACAATATCATCATTTCTCTATCTTTTTTATAGTAAGATGCTAATATTCCTTGAATACAAGTTATTTTTGTCCTCAATAAATATTCTATTTATTCCATTCATTGTCTATGAATTTATTACAATTATTTGACTATTATTTATTGAAAACAAGAATAATTATTTATCTGATAGCGCGATGATAAACTTTAGTTTTTAATGACGTAATCTATTTACAGCTTTTCAGGTCATCTTTGAAAAATGTTTCCATTTTATCTCTCTTCGGGCCCGGCATAAGTATTGTTTTTACACACACACCTATATATATATATATATATATATATATATATATATATATATATATATATATATATATAATTCCATGAAAAATGCCAGTATACTGAAATCATATGCTCTTAATAGGGTTGAGATAAAAATTCATATACACTAAATGTACAAAAGCAAGGAAATTCCCAAATGTTTACACTTTTATTGTCATTAAGGGTATGCGAGCACAACAGGGCTATGCATTTTACTGGTAGGAATATTTCTTCAGCGCACCTCACACACTTCATCCACTCATGCATAGAGATTTATACTGTAGTGATGTGATAATAAAATGGTTTGGTTGATATGTAGTCATACCCTTAATGACAATAAAAGTGTAAAAATTTGGGAATTTCCATGCTTTTGTACATTTAGTGTATATGAATGTTCATCTTAACACTATTAAGTGCATATGATTTCAGTATACTGGCATTTTTCATGGAATGTCACTACTTTGTAAAGGCTATGCCTCAATACAATACCTTCACATAAGGTTTGTTGGAATTTTCTGGAAAACTAAGGTATATGGTAAACTGAAATTAAAATGCAATCAACTAGACCCTAGAACCTCTATCTCTGCCAAAAATCAGCTGAATGTATCAAATAGTTGATGAGATACAGGGTGGCACATACGTACGTACACACGGATAACACAAAATCATGCCTGACCTTTCTGGATCTCTGGGTTGCCTTGACTAATGATGCTGAAATTCTACACACTTATAGAACCTATCAAATAAAAATTTTGTGCAAAGTTTTAACAAATTTGGTTTATTGGTTTTTGAGTTATGATTGATCAAAGAAATGAGATTTCCAGCATAGGCCATTCTTGAAGTCTATTAAGGGATAGAGCGATCTCGCGCCTCCCTTGATTTTCCTTTCATATTTCATTTATTTTAATTTTTTCTTAGAATTTTCTTCTACTTAGTTTTGCTCTAAATAGAATTTAGTAACTAATTAAAAAAATTTTTCGTTTGGGCGAGGGATGCAACTCTTTCGTTTCTAAACTTCTTCACTTCGATTAATTCGTTAAATTTATTTCTATTAGTTTATATTTATTTAATCTTTCTTCGTATACAATGAATTTATTTCAATTTTATTTTTAATCATCCGTCGTAAAACAAACATTCAAACAAAATGTCTCCCGAACAAAATCTGGTAGATTCACTGAGTCATATATAAAATTGTTTTCCAACTTTTCAGAGGAAGATATGTTCATTGCTTGAGACGCTTCCATTCGTGAGGGAGTTCTGGCAGTACTTTACACATTATTTTTTCCAGTTCACAGTGCCCCATTAAACACCGTCTTTGTGTCTAACTTTGCCCTCGTGGGGAGACAAGTAAATATGAGGCCACTATCCACCCCTTATAGTTTTAAATAGGGGATAAACCCATCCACACTCGATGTTTAACCAAAACCATTAAAGTTATTTTTATTGTTTTATTAAATCTCAGATGTTAACATATTTTTGTTATTTTGGGGGAGGAGGGGGTTAGTGGTAGGGTAAAAAAGAATTTTGGGGAACATCCGAACAAGGTTGGTGGTAAGGCTAAGGGATTGTTGCTATTTTGGGGGTGTATGTTGCCACCCGGATTTAGGGTTATTCTAGAGTTTATTTTTTATCCCCCCCCCCAAGAAAAAATAAGACACGATTTTTATCTTCTTTAATCAAAAGAATCTCGTTATATGATCTTAAAACACTACTTGATTAGATACTGATTCGGAAATGGATGATCATTTTACGTTATATTTATATGCGAAACTGGTTCCCCAATCTAAATTCTAAAATAATTAAATTTTCTTTCCCCAGGTTTTTCAGTTTAACACAGCATCGCTTAAAAAGTAGAATTTCGTTTTGGGGAGGGGAGCTGATTTAGCTGAGGGTTCTCATCTACTTTTAAATGTAAATATAACTTTTTTTTAAATTGACAATCTGTTTATTTTCCATTCATGCACGATTTTGATGACTCATTGTGAGATTTTCATTTACATTTTTCACTTGTTCCTATTTTCCTATTCATCCACACGTGACATTTTTATCTGTGACATTTTTTCCTATTCATCCACTCGTGACATTTTTATCTGTGACATTATTTCCTATTCATCCACTCGTGACATTTTTATCTGTGACATTTTTATGTGACATTTTTCTTATTCATCCATCGTGACATTTTTATCTGACATTTTTTCCTATTCATCCACACGCGACATTTTTATCTGACATTTTTTCTTTGCCTCCACTCGTGACATTTTTATATGTGACATTTTTTCCGGTGCCATTTTTATCTAAATTCGTTCTTATGATCTATATATTTTAGTTTTCCTGGTAGTTAAATATCAATAAATATCTATAATGTTATCTTTAATGGCAGCAATGGTAAATTAACTTTTAAACAACAACAAAAAAATAAAAGAATCGTTTTTGGAATTGGAAATTAGTCTCAAATGTTTCAGATTCCGATTAATCGTTCCAGCACAAGTAAGTACCAATATGAAGTTTGCAAACCATTGAAGAAGAAACGTTGTTAATTAATGATGTGGAAATCCAATTCCCTGATTTTTCACGAGTTTTCCCCCCAAAGATGCTTCAAAAGATGGAATCAATCCCTTATCCACTCGTTCACCCCAAAACACAAAAGACATCTGACATAAATCCCTAAACACAACCGCAAGGTAAGATAAATTATCAGACCTACGAAATATAACATTTGAACAGTGGCATGCAAAGGAGTGGAAAACGGGGCAGATGCCGCGGGAATCCATTGGAGGGTGGCATCCAAAATGAAAGAAATAAGAAAGTGATCTTAAAATTATAGAACTCATCAATCGATTTTGGGGGCAAAATCAAAATGGCGGCGTACGAAAGTAAATGGATGATTTTGTAGTTTCGTACAAGACAGTCGTTGGCATACTCCAAATAACATGCAATATTTACATGCAAAAAAGTATCAACGGTATTTTTTCTTTGTGACGTCATCCATTGTACACGGTTATCCCCCACCTCTGTTTAAATAGATTGCTTCACAAAACGATGACGTCATTCTATGTGCACAGGAACAAACAAGATGTACAGTTTTAGTAGTATATAGATAGTATGCGGTTTAAAATCAGTTTAAATTAACATGTTTGCTGTTTGCGTGAAATAAGACCGATAAAATCTCGCAGTTTTAATTTATTTATGTTTACTTAGTTCGTGCATTGGCTAAACCGTCTCGTCTTAAAAAAAACTAAAATAGCCAGTCAAAAAGTCCGTTGGCGAAAATGTCTTTGATTCATGCGGTATAAACGTCCGCCCCTCAGAAAATATAATTCAAAAAGAAAGAAAGGTTATATATATTTTTCTTTTGATATATATACGTTTTTATTTAATTTAAACAAAAGATATTATAAATTAACAAAACTTAACAAGACAAAGAAAGGGCGATAATCGTTAATGAAAGGCATTGTTGTACATTGTTATAACGTTTGTTGTTGTGTCACTAGATTGAAAAGAAAGAATCGCCTGCAGGTTTAAAGTGGTTAATGAGCTCATTGTTTCAGTTCTGTAGCGAATATGTTCGTAACAAAGAACATCGATCAACGTTAATCTCTCTAGACGGATTAATTCGCCCTTGTTCCCGTCCATGTAAGTGAACACCCTAAGTGTACGTCATTTTATTATTCATATATACAGGGAAACTATGCAAATAACTAAAAAAAAATTGCTCTTTGATTTTTTTCTTTTTTATAATAAAAAGAAAGAAATCAAAGAGCAAATTTAAATTTTTAATTTTTTTTTTTACTTCAATAAAATTGTAAAAGCAAATAAAATAAAAATACTTTATTGTGATTTACAGAAAAAAAACAAAGATAAATGAGTTAATAATGGAATATTGATCAAATGTGTTACTTTTTTCTGTGGGGAGAGAGAGAGGAGGTATTTGTTATTTGTCAGAGTTTTATAATTGAACATATTTTGATTATTAAAACGGATATTTTTTATTTTTATTTTAATAAAACAATCAAACTCTAAGCCGTTAAGAAACTACTTAATTAAGCCATTGTTTTGCTGACGACAAAAATCGACTTATCATTTACAGTCATCAATATTGCGGCATTATCTTATAGATGTATAGTTTCAAGGAACATGTATGTATCAGTACACACGCACTAATATATATATATATATATATATATATATATATATATATATATGATTATTTTTATTTACACAAACATGTGCAAAATCTGCGACACTGGCATGTCGATGTTATCGATCAACAGCTATTCTTTCCAAATATGATCTAAGGTTAAGATCGGATTCTAACTCTGCCTGATGAGATCTCAGTTTATAATAGCTGTTGATCGATAACATCGACATGCCAGTGTCGCAGATTTTGTACATGTCTGTGTAAATAAAAAATAATCATATATAAAAGCTCTATTTGATATTGAGCACTTTTTATAAACCCGGTTGAAATTCTTTGGATTGCTACCCTGTGGATGTTTTACCTGGATTATGATATATATATATAACAATAAATCGAATACGAAATATGACTTACTATTTATTTTTCCTTTTTTTCTAAAATCTTACATAACAGCAAGAGTGTTTTTAGCTGTTCGTGTGATGTCTGGGTGATTAAAAATCACTATTTGATATTTCGGGAAAAGACTTCCCTTTGTCAAAAATAATTAAACCAGAAGAAATTTTTTTTTCTCCAACTGTGTAGAGAATACTACAAAACAAAATGGCTGCCAGATGTAGACCGCAACGAAAACAGTCTCGCAGGGAATGTAAATTAAATTTTATTTTAAGGTTATGTTACATATATGATTTGGTGTTCAAAAATATTTGCGTAATGTTGGTTAAGTGTATGGTGCTCGATAAACTGTTAGTTTTAATAATATATATATATATATATATATATATATTTTTTTTTTAAATAATTAAAAAAATTTTTTTATTAAGTTTATATTTGATTATTTACTTTTATTTCAGTGTTTTATCTTCATATTTTTATTTTTTTATCTTTCGTATTTTAAGAATTTTAATATAAAGTAAAGTAATCTTTCATTTTAAATATTCTAGATCTATCAAACTTATCGATTATCATCTATTTAAGAAGTGTTACTAATTGTGAGTTTCGTCAAATTAGTTTATCGAATTGACTTGATATATTTACTATAAGATAAAGGATTTTTTTTTTAGGTGGAAATCTGTATTACAATATTAGTATATATATATATATATATATATATATATATATAAAACATATATACACATACATACATATATACATATATATATATACATATTTGTGTATTATTGTTTGTTTAATTGTTTATTTATATATTCTTCATTTTCATCTTGTTTACATATTTTTTTTATTATTATTTATTTTTTAAATTTATTTTATTATTTATTTATTTAATATTTGCATGTTATTTGTATACATTTTATGTGTTTGGATTAATTAATTAATAATGCTAGGTTATGGAGTGACTTATTTTGGTGGGTTAGAAGAGTATGTTGAATATGGTTTTTGGTTTGTGGTTGAAAGTGTGTTAGGATGGAAGTTCATATGGGGAGGGGCCTATTTGATTGTTTGGGTGTGTGGTGATTTATTATAGGAGGTAAGTAATGAGTGAAGTGGTGGAAACGGAGTCTGTTGAGTGTTAGTTATGAGGGTTGGTCGGTGGATGAGGGGTAGATATTATAGAATGAATTGTGAGTGGAGCTCGTGACGCTGATTGAGTGAGGGGTTTAATCTGGAGATGAGGGTTAATTCTGTGATTCTAAGGTCACCAATGTTTCTGACAGACGTTAAGATGGAGACATGAATATCACGCTGAGTGTTTGAGCAAATCTCTGTGTGTTTGTGGAAAGAGGATATACGGGTATTCAAGTGCTCCTTTATGCGCAAGTGTAGCGGTCTTGTAGTGTTGCCGATGTAAAATGTTTTGCATTTATTGCACTGTAGTTTGTAAACACAGTTAGTGCGATGGCACATACTTGTGTTGGGGATAGGGTAA
>OY744522.1:27758728-27803728 GCA_963556195.1 Sepiola atlantica
TTGCGTTCGCTACTCAAGCGGAAGCTCATGGGAGAGTGAAATTTTCATTTTGCACGCTTATTCAATTGGTCTGAAACGTTCGTAGACAGATATGGCAGGTTAAGTTTTCGGTACAAAATCTCTGATGCTTTTGTGTGCATTCAATTAAATTGTCTTGATTTACTTGGATTCACACGAAGGCAAAGTTAAACACAAGGTCGTTTTTAATGAGAAGAGGGTTTCCAGTTCTTCAAATTGAAACACTCACGACGAGACAACAATGAAAATGACAACAGTCAAGAAAAATTTTTTGTCGTCTGACTTTTTTGTTTCATTTTACTTCAGTTGAAGTTCTCAGAAATCAAGACCCCCACATTTCTTGGGGCTAACACTTGCTATCTATATGAGATACATAGGTATTCGCCTGTTTCAATAAAGTACGCTTTTAGCTCACAAGCGTTGATTTAGTAAATAAGTTAAAAACATTAATTTTCCTCTCCCAAATTGACCAGTTGATTATGTTATAGTATATATTTCTTTTAGTCTATTGGTCTTACCAGATTCCAGGACAAGAATTCATCTGGTCTGGTGGAGTATCCAACTAAGTGCTGTTACTTGAGGTAACATCATTAGGAGAATGTGCACCATTCCTCATATAAGCTGATGTATAGCCAAACCAAGGAGATCTTATTTGGGCTTCGAATACTATGTTATTTTGAATGTTTGGTCCGGGTTTACTTGTAGGGTAAAGTATCCTCATGTCAGGTTTTCCTGACAAACCATTTTTACAGAGAGACCGACGACAACCGAGGATAGTGTCTAGTAGGTAATTCATACTCCTCGTCTGACCAATATGTACACATATATATATATATATGACATAGTAAATAGAAATTATATATATATGACATAGTAAAAAGAAATTATATATATATGACATAGTAAAAAGAAATATATATATGACATAGTAAAAAGATATATATATATATAATGACATAGAAAAAAGAAATTATATATATGTATATATATATATATATATATATATATGACATAGTAAAAAAAAATTATATATATATGACATAGTAAAAAGAAATTATATATATATGACATTGTAAAAATAAATTATATATATATATATAACATAGTAAAAATGAAATTATATATATATATATATGACATAGTAAAAAGAAATTATATATATATATATATATATATGATATAGTAAAAAGAAATTATATATATATATGATATAGTAAAAAGAAATTATATATATATATATGATATAGTAAAAAGAAATTATATATATATATGACATAGTAAAAAGAAATTATATATATAATGATATAGTAAAAAGAAATTATATATATATATGACATAGTAAAAAGAAATTATATATATAATGACATAGTAAAAAGAAATTATATATATATATAATGACATAGTAAAAAGAAATTATATATATATATATAATGACATAGTAAAAAGAAATATATATATATATAATGACATAGTAAAAAGAAATTGTATATATATATATAATGACATAGTAAAAAGAAATTATATATATATATATAATGATATAGTATACAGAAATTATATATATATAATGACATAGTAAAAAGAAATTATATATATATATATATAATGACATAGTAAAAAGAAATTATATATATATATATAATGATATAGTATACAGAAATTATATATATATAATGACATAGTAAAAAGAAATTATATATATATAATGACATAGTAAAAAGAAATTATATATATATATATAATGACATCGTAAAAAGAAATTATATATATATATATATATAATGACATCGTAAAAAGAAATATATATATATATATAATGACATAGTAAAAAGAAATTATATATATATATATAATGACATAATAAAAAGAAATCGTATATATATATATATGACATAGTAAAAAGAAATTATGACATAGTAAAAAGAAATTATATATATATATAACATAGTAAAAATGAAATTATATATATATATATATATATGACATGGTAAAAAGAAATTATATATATATATATGACATGGTAAAAAGAAATTATATATATATGACATAGTAAAAAGAAATTATATATATATATATGACATGGTAAAAAGAAATTATATATATATATATATATATATATATATATATGACATAGAAAAAGAAATTATATATATAATGACATAGTAAAAAGAAATTATATATATATGACATAGTAAAAAAAAATTATATATACAATGACATAGTAAAAAAGAATTATATATATATATAATGACATAGTAAAAAGAAATTGTATATATATATATATATATATATATAACATAGTAAAAATGAAATTATATATATATGACATAGTAAAAAGAAATATATATATATATATATATATAACATGGTAAAAAGAAATTATATATATATATATATATATATATATATATGACATAGAAAAAGAAATTATATATAATGACATAGTAAAAAGAAATTATATATATATATATATATATATATATATATATATGACATAGAAAAAGAAATTATATATATAATGACATAGTAAAAAGAAATTATATATAATGACATAGTAAAAAGAAATTATATATATAATGACATAGTAAAAAAGAATTATATATATATATATATGTATATATAATGACATAGTAAAAAGAAATTATATGTATATATATAATGACATAGTAAAAAGAAATGATATATATATATAATGACATAGTAAAAAGATTATATATATATATATATATATATAATGACATAGTAAAAAGAAATTATATATATATATAATGACATAGTAAAAAGAAATTATATATATATAATGATATAGTATAAAGAAATTATATATATATATATATATAGATATATATATATAATGATATAGTAAAAAGAAATTATATATATATAATGACATAGTATAAAAAAATTATATATATAATGATATAGTAAAAAGAAATTATATATATATAATGACATAGTAAAAAGAAATTATATATATATATATATATATATAATGATATAGTAAAAAGAAATTATATATATATAATGACATAGTAAAAAGAAATTATATATATATATATATATATATATATAATGAAATAGTAAAAAGAAATTATATATATATGCAAAATACGGGTAACGACTACTGCAAAAGACCTCTCAAGAAGCCCGGGGAGTACAACGACTGAACCGTTGTTCTTAGGGCCTTACTAACAAAACAAAAAACTTTTTTTTTCCTACCCCCCTCACCCAGCCAATGAATTTTGTACACCCACTTATTTGTAAATAAAAAACGTCATAACAAATTGGGGTTAATATTAGGTAGTCTGCCCAAAGAGTGAATCTGGTATTTTGGTGACTGGAACTAGTTTAAAGAATAGACATAGAGAATGACACACGACACCCACTCACCCAACCCAACTCTGGCCGTGTGCCACATCTTTTGTATTTTTCTATTTTTTTACTTCAAAGAAATGTATCATCTAGAAGATAAATAAATCGGCCTTTTGGTCAAGATCAAAGTGTAGTATCTGTTCCGATGGGTGCTGCAGCCCGTAGACGGGTATTGTCTTGGCCTTCGGGCCTTGATTTACGCCAATCTATGGGTCTGTCCTGTGCAGTTCTAGGAGGTCCACCCTCCCAGGCTTTGCCTCCCCTATTTGGGGAGGAGTAAGTTTATTTCTTACTGCCTGAGACGATCCTACCGAGGAATGCTGACGGGGCTGCCCAGGCAATTTTTAATGGCCAGTGTGCTCAACTTCTCGTGCGCTGGTTTTTCAAATCCCACTTTCCCGACCTTGTGTCACATCTTAACTTGTGGGAGGAAGATAAATAACCCATGATACGTTCTTAAATGAGGACAACAGCCCGAAATATCTAAATTATGTAAATAACAAGAAAAGTCCATCTTGGAAATAGCGTTAAATATTAGATATGATTTGTCTACATATTGAAATAGTTGATATTATTTATGGCGGCGGCGGCGGCGCTGGTGGCGGCGGTCTCATTATTCATTATTATAATTTCTTTCACATGAATGATGGTTATCATTTGTATTTGTTTATTTAACAAAAATGATAAATGGTTGGAGGTTGTTGGGGAATTGTCGATGGTAATAGTGATGGGGTTGGGGAAGAATGACGAAGTTATTTTTTGTTTTATGAAGTTATTTTATTTTTAAATATTTCATTTTGTTTACAAATTCATCTTCCGCTTCACACGTCGTTTAGTTTCACCGACGACTTTTGGCACGAGTCCTTTTGCGTTGCCCAAAGAATCACAATTCTTCTTCTTCTTCTTCTTCTTCTTCTTCTTCTTCTTCTTCTTCTTTTCCTTTTTTAATTTTAATTTTAATTTTTATTTTATTTTTATTTTCTTTTTCTTTTTCTTTTTTCCCTTTTTCTTATTCAGTTTCATTTTCTTTTTTCTTTTTCTTTTTTTTCTTTTTATTTTTTTAAATTTTTTTTTAAATTTTTTCTTTTTATTTTTTTTATTATTTTCCTTTTTCTTTTCCTTTTTCTTTTCCTTTTTTCCTTTTTATTTTTATTTTTATTTTATTTTATTTTTATTTTATTTTCTTTTTTCCCCTTTCCTTTTCCTTTTCTTTTTCAGTTTCATTTTCATTTTCTTTTTATTTTCTTTTTCTTTTTATTTTTTTTCCTTTTTCATTTTCATTTTATTTTTTATTTTTATTTTTCCTTTTATTTTTAAAAATTTATTTTGCCTTTTCCTTTTCCTTTTCTTTTTCTTCTTTTCCGTTTTCCTCATCCATTACGTTTTTTTATATTCTTTACTGTTCCTTTTCCCCCTCTTTTCACATATCTATAGAGCAGACCCCTCACCCCTCCACCACCACTACCTTTGCTTTTCACCCTCTCGTCTTTTATTGCAATCTCCTTTTTTTCTTCTCTGCTTCCTACTTTTGCATCTTTCTTTTCCACCATCGCTGTTCCCCCACTCTCCCTTTTTCTATATCCTCTCTTTTTCACCTATGAGAAAGCACGTATCAATTACTTTGGCCGTCCTGCGCCGCTTTTAATTTTGAAGGGTTCATTTCAAGTTTCGTGCCCCCGAAGAAAATTACTAACGTTATATCATCATAGACTGCCTGAAAGTGTGTAAATGTCATTGTCCGATTACTTCCCTTTCATCTATGTCTCCGTCGTCTTTTTTTGTTTGGTGATAGTTAACTTATCCTTATTTATTATCTATTAAAGCTATCATACAAGATCTCGTGTGTCTGTGTTTCTCGCCTCGAAATAACTTTGATAATGAATACACATCGAATAATTTATTTATTTACTATTAAGCATTTATTTATTTACGAATGAATCACCACTTGTCAAGGCCAACACCACAAGAGGACAATGGTTAATGAGATGAGATTGTTGTCAGTTGAAAGATGGAGAACCTTATGAGGGGATTGAAAATGATTGCTGGAATAGGCTAAGTTCGAATACTTGTGCGGACGGTTAATAACAGGAACCCATTGACATTCGATTTGAATACGACTATGTTGTAATATGCAAGGAAGCAGTCCCGTTGTAATTGTCATAAATGACTTCCCTGATGATGTGGAGTCTGAGATGGGTATATTTGCTGACACCACGCTCTACTCTCGTCATGTGGGCGAAACGGGCTCACACATCTCCGAGGCAATGGCTGAATGCTTGGAAAGTGACCTCCAATCGGTAGTGGAACGTGGTCATAAATGGATGATGACATTTAATGCTGCTAAGACAAAGCTCCTTTCCTTCAACAACTAAAAGAAACCTCTTCAGCCACCGATTGTCACGGAAAATAACACCCTATCTGAGAGTCCAATGTTCAAACTCTTCAGCATAACATTCACAGGTAACATAAATTAGAACACATACATAGAAGGCATTGCCAAGGCTGCTGCAAAAAGGTGGAGTCCCTTAACCGTGCTAGAAAACCTATCACACCTGACATTATCCTATATCTCTGCAAAGCCACCATCCACCCATGCATGGAGTATTGTTGCCACATCTGGGCCGGCGCATCATCTACTAGTTTCTCCATCTTAGACACAGTCCAAAAAAGAGTCGCCAACTTAATAGGTCCCTCACTATCCACCAAGCTCCAGCCCTTGACACATCGCCGCAATGTTGCATCCTTGTGCCTGACTCATAAGTATTTCAATAGCTTGTGCTCCGATAAACTTGCTGCCCTGGTGCCCTGGTGCCCTCTCGACGTAAATACACTAGACCAACCTGACAATAAGCTAGGCCCCATCCATTCACTGTGGAGGTCCCCAGATGCCAGAGAGCCATCTACTTTTTTCCTCTCTGCTCCCTGTTTCCCCGTTTCTACTGACATGTAAACAGGCATTTCGCTGCACAACTCCCAACTTAGAATGACCCTCCCCCCTCCAACTTTACTCCTTAATTCTCAGTAGCCCCTTACGTCTACAGTGGCGGCCTATCTTGTTTGGGGTGAACTATGATAAAAAAATATATATATGCTCCACAGAGAAGTCCTTTATTGAAATATATATTTATATATAAGAGAAAACCAAAACGAATGTATAAAATTCTATTTTAAAAAATATATGACTATATTTTATATAATTTTTCGGAACTATGTCTTCATCCGGGCAACGCCGGCTAAATATGATGGTTCAAAATATATTTGGTTCTCGTAGACGTCGCTGAATTTTACCAAAGTAACATTAAAGAAAGGTATTCTCTTTTTTTAGGACGACAGTTCGCCAGTGGCGTAATATTGGGATTAAATAAACAACCATTTTAAAACTGTGATAAACTATGCATCTAATTTCTTCCCAGTTTTAATTTTAAGTAAATTACGTAGATAATAACATAATTTTACTTCCATATTTAAGAACTATTATTAAATTAAAAGTACGTGTGGGGGTCGTCATACCTTTTTTTGGTGATAACTTCCTCCACAAATAAAAATAATAATAAGAAAACTTACATGCAAAATCAACGGAAGTTTATTTACTGAAATAAACTATTAACAAATAGAATATATTTCTTTTGTAATGAGTTCATGAGTCCTTCCTTTAGTTTCAGGGTAAATAAAAAGAAGAATGTCTTTTCTTTTGTTGAAGTGTTCATATGTTATAAATGTTAAGAGAGGCAATAAGTAATGTTCGCCTGTGAAATTGTATGAAGCGCGCGAAAGGGTGAAATGGAAGAGTGATAGTAAGATGCGTGTAACCTCCGGACGAAAAGTCAGGTGAAAGAGAAAGTTTGATGTTTGTGTGTGCTTAAATACTATTTGGATCGGCTCCAGCGAGCTTAAAGAGAAAAGTTTAGAAAAATATGTCTTTGGAGAAATCTCATTGGACAGAAATATCACGTGGTGTGCTCCCAATTACGTCCGCTCGTTTTGAGTTGATTTAATATATAAAGCCACATCGGAATTTGCGTGGGCGTTATTTTATATTTGTCACGCGCCAATACAACAATGTTCACTCTGCGCGCCTAAATTGTATTTATTCCAAACAACAATTTTTATTCGAATCTTAACCGTGTCAACTGGCACATACGTAAATACAAGAAATGCAAATTGTACCGGACGAAGAAAAAAATTGATGATTTCTTGTTTTTGTCTTTACACAGAAGAGTCGTTGGCGTACTCGTAATAACATGTATTATACATAAAATTAAATAATATATTTACAAATAACTGTACTAATAATTGCACCTAAAATTACATAAAAAATTTAATTATACTAATTAATCACAGTTTGAACATTTGAGTTTTCCGAGGCAAAATTTAACGTTAGTTATGTTGTAAGGTAACGATTAAAAATGTTTTAAAATAGGAAACAAATATTAACTATCTGAAATATTAAGTTTGAAAATAAAATCTTATGAACATAAATTCCTTTTTCTTTGGATCTGGGCGCGTCTATAATTAGAAATAGTAGGTAAAAGGTGATAATAGTCATACTCATTTATGTACAAGGCTATTATTATCTTGGTCTATACATAGATATCTGTGTGCTTAATAATTTCAATAGGATAGGGTTATATATATATATATATATATATATATATATATATATATATATATATATTAGTACTTCGAAATACAAGAAACCACGTGTTAAAATAAATTAGCTTACTGTATTGACAAAACAAAGGATACAGGATATAGGAAAAGCCATTGTTAACAAACAATAGAGTAGACATAGGAGCGTCACCAACAAAGCCTTTGTTCGCGGGAAGCCCAACGATTGGCTGAGGGAACAACAAAGAATCTGATTGGTTAACTAGCAAGCCATGTATATAAAAACACATGACAAAAATAACTCCATGCATTTAGCCTGACGATTCCCCCCGAGGATGAAACACGGGAGCCTCTGTGTAGCTTGATTGCCATATATATTTTCATTGCTTACTATATATATATATATATATATATATATATATATATATATATATTACTTTTTTTAATGGTATTGGGAAAGTTTCCCGGCAGAGTGCTCAATTATTAAAACAAAAGTAAAATTAATTAGGTAATTGATAAGAGTATACTATCTATTTATATGTGATACAGTAAGTTAGAACAACATCCGTACCATCGGTTTCATTAAACCGAACGACTCCGCTGACGAAGGTCTGACTTTCTCAGATCTGAAACCGATGGTACAGATGTTGTTCTAACTTATTGTATCATATATATATATATATATATGAAACAGAGAGAGTAAGATGATACTTTAAATATATAAATAATATATTTAACCAGTAAACTATTAAGATAAAAACAAAGCTCAATATAGTGTATAGAGCAATAATATTAATTGAATGACATAACATGAGAAATTAATGATTTTTTATTAAAGTTTAAAAACAAGGAGTGATACTGCGTCCTTAACTCATGAGTTTTCAAAGAAAATCTTCCCCTCAGAGGACCATTACCGCAATGACATTACTGCAGGTTATAAAAATTAAGGTTTGAAAATATATTAAAAAATATATAAGCCATCAAATATATTGGCCCCAAACAAACTGTTTTGTTAAACTTATACAGTTCATCAAAGTCAGAAGTTTAAAACAATTTCAAGAAAAATGTCAAAGTCAATTAAAAAACAATCCAGGTGGTGAATGGTAGTCCAAAAAACGAAAAAGTTATCCAGGCGGAAAATTTGCTTTCTATCGATGGAGTGTATTCAGGTTGTATGAAAATTAATAATAACACCATAGAAAAAGCAAAATCATAGAAAAAGTTCAGAAGACTCACTCGGTGTTGAATATTATAATGTGCAATTAAGGGTTCTTAGGAACTGATAGTAGGAGTGTTTCAAACTATAACTTCCTGGTCTGTCGTATATAGAGAAAAGGTGATTGCGTAGAAATACGCAGTAAGATCAGATCAAAAAGCAATGGCTAATAAAATAGGGATTAAAAAATGAAAAATATAATATTCAATGTTCGGCTTAAATTTAAAATCAGCAGGAGCCAACTTAAACGAAAACTTAAATGTATTTTAGGTAGGGGGTTCGGGGAAATGGCAGAATACGAAGAGAAAAGAGGGGGAGGATGTGAAATATAAGACAGTGTCAAAAGAAAAAGGGTGTAGCGTTGTAAGGTGGGCATATTAAAGAAAGGTAGACAGTTAATGTTAAGTAAATTGAGAGAGAGAAAAAAGGGAGAGACATAAATACATTGAGGGAAACGGACCGGAAGGATATAGAAGCAGAGTGGGGTGGGACTATTGCCTAGCTATGTGACATCGGCTAGACAGGAAAATAAGGCAACGACGGCGAGAGATTTAAGGTTAATACGGGATGGGGTATCAGGTCCTAGATACATCCATAAATTCGCAGGCATACATACACACAAGGATATGTGCACACATACTCACAGACGAATAAAAAAAAAACACATACTAATACACATGCGTGCATATAAGCATATACACACAGATGCATGCTATATGCCCACACATGTATTTTCATACACACACTTACACACACACACACATATATATATATATATATATATATATATATATATATATATATATTGGGTATTTAGATCTGTATGGCTAGGTTTCCTTCCTCTTATCTACTTGCCTATCTGGTACCTAAGGTACTTAAGCTTTTTTTTCAATGCAACTTTTATTCCTATATAATTTTATTGCTAGCTACCATATAGCAGAATGGTTCTTCGGTGTAGTGTTTGGATATTATTATTATTGTTATAATTAATGTTATTTGATATGAAAATTATCATATCACACGATAGTCTTAAGGGTAATATATTATTATTATATTATTATTTATTCATTCTTGGCCTTTTGGCTAAGATCAAAGTGTAGTATCTGTTCCGATGGATACTGCACGCCTGTCCTGTGCAGTTCTAGGAGGTCCACCCTCCCAGGCTTTGCCTCCCCTCTTTGGGGAGGAGTAAGTTTATTGCTTACTGTCTGAGGCGCCCCTACCGGGGAATGCCGACGGGGCTGCCCAGGTAATTTTTTAAATGGCCAGAGTGCTCACCTCTCGGGCGCTGGCTTTTCAAACCCCACTTTCCAGACACGACTTTGGGTCACATCTTACTTGTGAGAGTAGGATAAAAACTGGCCTTGTGCCTAACTCCTGGAGAGGAGTAAATCAATACTCATTTAGATGCCATTATTTGGCTTGTTAGACAATCAGCATTATGCACATATTCATATGTTGACAACTTAATACAAGAAGTTTTCTGAAATTCTTTCGCATTTATTCATTTAGATACATATATTGTTTAGCTGTGCTTACGTTAAACAAATTGTGGGAATTTAGCTCCCTTCGAAAAGGGGGGCATTTTAGATGGGTGCAAAATTAACCATGGTCGGTAAGTATTGATCTATATATGTAAATAGATACTCCATACCTCTTTCTTTCATACACCCACACAAAATTTTAAATATTCATAAACGAAATAATATCTATTTAACGTATTTCATGCTTTTTGTATTAGTTGCATTTTATTAGTCTCTCCAAGATAATCTTTTGATTGCTATTGTGTTTATTTTTATTTTACTAGAATATACAGTCAACATTTGGATCACATAGTTTGAAAAAAGTAAACATCATTACATAATAGATATATAGTGTTTACTGATATAAAATCCCAAATGAATGTCCATCGCCGCAATGTTGCATCCTTGTGCCTGATTCATAAGTAATATAAATATCATTATTTAATATTTCGGGAAAAGAGACTTCCCTTTGTCAAAAATAATTAAACTAGAAGAAAAATTTCTCCGACTGTGCAGAGAATCTTTTGTTTTGAAGGATTCTCTGCACAGTCGGAGAAATATTTCTTCTGGTTTAATTATTTTTGACAAAGGGAAGTCTCTTTTCCCGAAATATTAAATAATGATTTTTAATCAACCGGACATCACAAAAACAGCTAAAAACACTCTAGCTGTTATGTAAGATTTTAGGAAAAATAAATAGTAAGTCATATTTCGTATGCGATTCATTGTTTTTGTTCCTTACAACTTGCATCTTACCCGGAATTTGCATTGCCCACAGCCTTTCAAAAACTTACTACATATATATATATATATATATATATATATATATATATATATATATATATAAATTATATCTTGATATTATAAAAGCCACGTCAAATGTAGAGAACACATTCTCACAAATTCACCAAAAAATCAGTTTTTATTCAGATACAATTGTTTCGGCCTGTCACTAAGATATATATATATATATATATATATATATATATATATATATATTTATGTATATATATATTTATGTATATATATTAAGTTCGAAATGTTTAAAGCATTTACTTTTTTCTTAAAGAGGGTATCGTCAGTGCTCGTAAAAATTAGGGTAACCCTCCAGACAGTAAAAACTGTATTGCGTCCGCATTCATTTATTTTTTTATATTTTTTTTCACTATATATAATTTCTAAAAAAATTTTTTTATTTTCATTTATTCTTCAAATTATATTGTTCAATGGGGTAGTTTACACCCGTACATACGAATCGTGGTATCTTCTAGCATGTGCTTTATCCTTCAATCGTTTGCCATCAATATCGCCTTACACTCAAACTACAATCCAGTATAAGATGAATGTTTTGACGAACCGTTAATGTGTTGGCCTTAAACCTTTTTCCTTTCTTCTATGGCTTAATCTCATCTTTTTGTTTCGTTTTTTTTTTTCATGCTTCTTCTTCGAAGTTCATAATTACCTTGTTTTATAGTCGTCCCGTACACAATTCCACATCCGGGCAACTAGCCATAAACAAACACTACCGTCAGTACGATCCGTACCACGAATAACTTATTCTAACTATGATTTTTAACTTAATTAAAATAAGGTATTTCCTAATAGTGTAGTATGCAAACTTTATATGTCTTTTTTATATCTTACTAGCAGGACTACTCGGCGTTGCCCGGGGCCATAAAAAAAAATAGAAGAAGTGAAACAGCATGTGTAACATCTTTATTTTATAACTATCTCTCTCCCTTTAGCCGTCTATTTATCTTTCTCCCTTTCTCTTTTAATACTGTAATGTAAGTAAGAGGGCCTTCACAGAACTGCCTAAAGTACCGTTAAAATCAAGGTATGAAGAGAAATGATGGTGATAATGATTATTAATCCCGGACAACGCCGAGTAGAACTAATAGTCCCAGGCAATTCCTAATTTCTTGTGTCCTCACATTTCAAAATAATATGAAGATAAATAGTGTTGAAAAAGACAATAGTCCGAAGAGATTTAAACCATTCCAAGTGTTTACGGGAAGGAAGAAAGCAAATAGCAAGTCAGACCATCCCCATCTGAAATGAATTTGGAAATAAATTTCCCACTCTATTTTCATAATGAGACGTTTTCTTTCTTATTATTTCGTTTTCCTGTACCGATTGAACCGTGTCCTTATTTTCCTTCTTTTCCTTTTTTTCCTTTTCTTCTTTTTTTCCCTTTTTCCCTTTTTTTCCTTTTTAAAAACTGTCCAGTTTAAGAAGTTTTCTTATTTCATTTTTATTTCCCCAATTGAGACGTTATTTCATATGGATATTAGTGCGAACATTGGCGAAACATAATTTTTTGCGTCATTATTTTTACAGTGAGTGTACACTAGTATTGAATAGACTTGCAGCCTTCTCAGGGTTAAAGGCATTATTGTTATTGTTATTATTTGTACCCACTAGGAGTTCTCACACAGATCATCGTCAGTGATTGCTCATCGACAACCGGTGGTATTCCCTGGAGTCTGAGTGACAACAAGTCTCCCCAGATTTCCAGTATTCTAAACTTCTTTTCGATATCCACCGCAAATAACTTTGCAGTATCGCAACAGCCGTTTACCATTGATTTCTCGCTGGTAAGGACCATTGGTCTTCTCTGAGATTTTGGTGGCAATAAGCCTCCCCAAGATCCGAACACTCTCTGCAGTTCCAATGAAGGTCTGGTTTGTGCTGTCCCTCCTCGGTCTTCTCAACTTCCTTAACCCTATGCAAATATGTTGTATGGTGTCAGCCTAGGCTGTTACCATTTTTAAAATTAAATTTTTTTTTTTTTTACTTATCTTTTATTTATTTTGTTTTAGTTTTTTGGGGGGAGCAGAGGAGCTTATGGTGTTTCTTGCTATTTCTGTTCATTGTTGTAATTTATTGGGGTGGGGGGGGGAGCTCATAAAGTGATGTTTCTTGCATTTTCTGTTCCTTTATTTGTGATGTGGTGTTCTTTCTGTGATTTTGTTTTCTTCCTGTTTAGATTCCATGTGACCCTTCGTAGCTTATGCGGGTTGGTTTCCGCATTCGAGGATTTTTCTTAAGATTGCAGCAGTTTTGATCATTGCCGTCCTTTGTATAGTTTCAATGATCCCTTTGATTCCAATTTCTCCCAATCATTTTTCCATGTTTTTGGGAGGATTGTTCCTAGTGCTCCTACGATTATTGGTATTATACTGACTTATTATTGGTGTTGTTGTTGTTATTGTACACTCTTTTCACTAACTTAACCGTATCTCGGATTTTCCCGGGACACGTATGAGATATATCGAGAACATATTTGTTACAAAATGGATAGCCAATACTAAGTTTAAGGGAATCCTAAAAAATGTCGCTCGATACTATTTATAACAACTAAAACTATTATATTTTTTTAATAGTAAGTTATAGCAATTTGAATCAGGCACGCGAACCGGCGAAAAAAAACAACTTGTCATGTTGGATTTAAAAATAATATGGCCGATGTAAATAAATTGTTCAAGACGAAAGCGAAATAAATTTGTTCGTAATATGATACAAGGTTAATAATTCCCATTGGTTGATCCCTTTTTTATTACGAGACGCGGGTTATTTCCCTTGCGTCATAGTACGAACAGATTTATTTCCCTTGCGTCATAATATGAACAGATTTATTTCGCTTCCGTCTAGCATCATTTATTTACATCTTTAAAAAATCCAATGTGACAAGATGATTTTTAACCATTTCGTCTGTCCGATTTAAATTGCCAAAACTTATTGGTTTATTTTTTTAAAAGAATACATTAATATAACTGTTCTATGTAATACTACGCAGATTTCAGATAGCTTTTTAGAGTTTCTCCAAAGTTAGTATTTAACAAATGGACTAGTAACTTGATACCTTGTAGTTTTCCTAGCGTGCTTCATCATTCAGACACACAGAGGAGTTGCATAGAAAATTGTATAGTGCTGGTAGCGAAGTGTATTTTTGTTAGTTTCCACTTAGAGCCTTCACTTGAATTTAACAAATAAATTCGATTCAAAGTGAAGCATTGGAAATGAGTGAATGTAAAAATATCGGATATCGTTTCAAAATCAAAGATGGCGTCCTTTTAGGTATGTTTGAAAGTGAAACAAACAAATGCATAAATGAATAAATAAAAGTTTCGGAAAATCTGCTTCGAGTATTTTGGCACTTTTTAAAAGAAAATGTATTTATTTATTTATTTAAAAAGTCTAAAATGATAAATCTTAAATTCGCATCCATTGTCTTTCTTGAACCATCTATATCAAAATGGCGACGGCTAAGCTTTGTTGAACACAACCAGCCAATCAAATCTCATCTGTTGATCTCAGCTTTTTTTATCACTTGATACTTATTCTAATGTGTTGTCTTCGGTTCATCTAAGCTGAAAAGGAAAGCCAGCTTGCCAGAGATTAGCGCGTAGCATTTATATATATATAAAAAAAGGCAAATGAAACAAAAATTTTTTTTTTTTTTATTCTAAAAAAAAGAAAGGCAGAGAAATGAAGGAAAGAGAGCGAAAAGTCTGAAAAATTAAGAAATCCTTCGAGCGGAATCTTGTGGAAATTCCACGGTGCTTTTTATACCAATGTGTATAATTTATTGTTTATAAAACTACTTGTTTTTAAATAAACGTTTGCCAGGGTAAATATTTTTTTTTTTTTTAAATCACTCTTACTTCTTCCGTAAAAATAATTGTAATTGTCAGCTAAATATTCTTTAAATAAATCAAACGAATATAACTTTTCTTTATTTATTTAAAATTGTAGCAATTTAATTCTGTCTTCTTACCAGAAAAGATAATTCTCAGCTTAATATTCTTCAAACCAATAACACGAATGTAACTTTTTTAAATATATTTATTTAAAATTGTACGGTTTTAGATGACATAAATTGATTTTGGAACAGTTCATTTTAAAATGGGTAAAGTCGGAATGTTTTACCTTTGCGCCACCAGATTAATCACTAATCATTATTTTTTTTGCTAATCGGACGATCTTTTATTTTTATGTGTGAAAGGTGATAACGTACGTACGAACATGACGTGGATTAGCATGTTATTATATAGATTAGAGGAACCAGTGGAAATTCCAGTCGCATCCTTCATATGTTGTATATTTCTGCTGTTAGCTCCAAAACTGGCTGCCAAATTTTATCGACTAGTTTTTTTCTTGTTTATCAAACGGCGTCAGGGTAAATCAATCCACTGTATTAATTTGCTGTCTGATTTTTGCGGATTTCTTTTTCTTTTTTTAATATGAATTTGTTTTCTGTTTTTTTTTTTTTCGGATTAAATGGTATTTTTAAGACAATTTCCTCAGCAATATTTGATATTGGATGCGTCATTATTATAATATTTCAATTTCATTTTTAATAAACATTTTTTGATTTTATTAATTGTTTCTTACAAAAAATATCCTATCCTTCAACCTTTGCAATAATCATAAGTCAGAGTGGCAACATGTTTAAATAAAGAGTTTGTATTTTATTATTCAGTTATTAATATTTGCCAAATAAAAATCAAAGAAAAAAAATCCACAGAAATAAAACAAATTAAAACGGTGGATTAATTTGCCCTGTCACCGCTTGACAAATAAGACAAAACTAGTCTATAAAATTTGGCAGCTGTTTTAAGAGCTAACCTTTTCAATATAACCGTTTAAAATGAAAACACATGATGAGTTAGTTTTAAATGATAAGTTAGTTTAAAATTAAAAAAAAAACGATAAATAAGTCACTTTAAAATGAAAACAGACGAAAAATTAAAAAAAACAGAACAAATGAAATTCAAACAAATAATTTCAATATAGACAAACAAGAAAGTTACTCGTGTAGAAATGAACTTCAATAACTCAAACGTATTCAAAAATTCGGGTATATGTTACGACGCTCAGCAGAGGCGCGAACGGGGTCCAAAAAAAGAACGAGAAAGAGTTTAAAAACATAAATTTGCAACAAGTAAAGTTGACTTATGTCTAGAATAGACATTTTTCTACTTACCTATGTAATTTGTTTGTATTTTTACGTAGTATAAATGGCTTTTTATTAGATGTTAAAAAAAATTTCTTGTTTTTTAAAACATTTAGTTTCTCAAAGAAAATGCCTCTATATTATTACGTAGAGCGGCCATTTTGAATTCTTCGAAAACCCTCTGTCGAACATAAATTTCTAATAAATAGCACTTCAAACGGGTTTAAAATACAAACAAATAGCACATGCAAGTTTGAAACTAACTTTTACAGCTTACAGTTACTTTTATTTGTTGTAAATTTGTTTTTTTAGCGTTTTTACTCTGCTGAGTCTCGTAAAAGATGCCCAAAAATTCTGTTGGATAACTTCGTTGAATGTTTGAGATTTTCTTTTACTGTTTAATTTATTCTTAGTAATTTTATCATTTTTCTTACCACAAAAATTATTTAACAGAGAATTTAAAGTGCACCAGACAAGCATTCTTTCTATTTTTTTTTTCAATACTGTGATCCCGATCACGAGTCAACATGAAAATACATTAAAGAACCTCTATTAATCCCCTGAAAATAGCAGTTCATTTCGAAGTCTCGTTAGACGACGGCTCGCACCAACTATTGTTACGTCAGCAGAAAAATGAGACTCAATGGAAAGGCCTTCTCTTTACGAAGGTTACGGCTGTAACTGTTTTATTGTTAGTGTGTTGTTACTGTTAAAATGTAATCCAGTTAATTTTTTCCTTAACATTTTTTGAACAAAAAATACAACTAAAGATACGCCCTAAGCTTTGTCGAAACAATCCCTTCGCGAGCTGTCAGTAGTGTGGGGGGGGGTAGTGCCAGTTTACAGTGCAACGCTATACTAAAACGAAATCAGAGAGGAACTTCATCCTAGGAAGTACTTCGGAATTATAGAGGGATTGGATTATTGCCTAAAGCGTTCTTACTTGTAAAAGAATGCGGAAAAGACTCACTGGCATTTTTAGGCCATGGACCACATTTTCACCATCGCCACACACACATATGTGTTAGGATTGCCTTTATTTCCCTACGGGGAAACCCAGACCTCCTAAATACGCTATGAGAAAACACGAAATAAGGGAAAATACACCCAAGTACAATATACACATTTATTTACATATTGAGAAACATAAAAGGGCTACGACATAACATTACAGTACATACAATATTTCGTTTACTCACCACTTGTGGTGGAGGCCTACTAGGACTGGTAGGGTGTACATCGTTTCGACCGCGTGGTATCCTGACCAGCGCGGCGAACTTCAACCTTATTCTTCTCTTTGTCCGTCGCTAGTCTCTTTTTCTAAGGGGACACTACCCACCGGTGCCCCTAGCAACCGGTGTCATTCATCTTATTCCCCTACATATGTATATATTAAAAAAACAACTTCGTATCAAATCTGGCCTTCAAGAAGAATCAGTTCAACTCGAACATTCCAAGTCCATAAAGCCAAGGTTACTTAAAGTCACCTCGTTTTTAAAGGTGTCTCATTGATTCGTCCTTGGCTTGGTTCGCTAATAATGAATTGATGTAGACCTGGCGTTGAATTTCTACGGTAGCGTTTCTGAACCGGATTCTACGGAACCCTAACGTTAGACAAAAGGTCCGTAAGGGTTCCACAAGAAAAAGTGAGATAACCTAATGCACTTTTGACTTTTTATTTAATTTCATATAGTAATATTACTAAACAGGCACACTATATGCTTCGTTAATTTAATATAGACATTATCATAACTAACCTAATATGTTATTTAAAGATATAACAATCACTTGGAAAACATTTAGTGATGTCTGTTCGGCGTCAGTGTGAAACCGCATTCTGCAATCATTGCTCATTTGGCGGACACGACCTGTATGTGATTAAAATGACGATGTAAAGATATTCATGTTTCTTTATCTCAGTAATTCAAAAAAAATATATACTATAATATTTAACACGTGATCTACGATGAAAATAAAATGAGCAAGATGTGGTATATAATTTTGTTTTTATGCAGGGGTTTCTTGAGACATGTAACTCTTTTTAAGGATCACAAGGGGGAAAATGTAGAAAACATGTGCTTTAAAGTTTGGACGTATACCTAAAGTTCATGAAGGTACGAAGACGGATGCCTCATCAAGGCATTGACAACAGACTAAACTGAGACGCGTTTACTTGGTGATAAATATTTTTAGACAAGAACATGAGTCACTCATACATGCACCTGGCAATATAAGTATGGACAAAAGTCTTATATGGGCTTTATTTCTTAATATTTATTAAGTATTCTCGAAGTTATTCTATTGAGACGTTGATAACTCACAATTTATTCATCTGATCAGGCTGAAATTTTGAATGGTGGTAATTGCTATCAAAGAGCATCAGATCCATACATTAAATTAGTAAAAAAACAAATCGGAAGTTGAAATTCCATCCAAATGTCGACCGTGATTGAACTTTTCAAGATCAATGTCATATAAGATACGGGAATTGATTGGCTACAATACGAGCCAAGTAGTGAGTATTGATTTACTCCTCTCCTGGAGTTAGGCACAAGGACAGTTTTTATCTTACTCCCACAAGTAAGATGTGACCCAAGGTCGGGTCGGGAAATTGGGTTTGAAAAGCCAGCACCCAAGAGGTGAGCACTCTGGCCATTAAAAATTGCCTGGGCAGCCCCGTCGGCATTCCCCGGTAGGGGCGCCTCAGGCAGTAAGCAATAAACTTACTCCTCCCTAAAGAGGGAAGGCGAAGCCTGGGAGGGTGGACCTCCTAGAACTGCACAGGACAGACCCACAGACCGGCATAAATCAAGCCCCGAAGGCCAAGACAATACCAGTCTATGGGGTGCAGTATCCATCGGAACAGATACTACACTTTGATCTTAGCCAAGTGAGTATCTATGATGAACAGGACCGAAGTTATCGCCAACAGTTAAGTTTTACCATTTCCATGACCAAGATATACCAAACTGAAACCAGTTCTAAATTATTAGACTATACCCCGATATTTTGACCAAGTTTGGTGACGATTGGTCAAACGATGTGCACGCTAAGCTGTACACAAACAGACTGACCCGAAAAAATAACCCCCATTGATGGAGGTAAAAAAAAACCCTGATTAAACGCATTGGAAAATGCTGGATTATCTCCCCTTAATTTGAATTCTTCAAATAAAGATTGAAAACGCGTATCTGGCTTTAAAGTGTAGTTTAATGTATTCTGTTTGAAGTAATCTCGACCATCTTTAAAGTTATTTGATTGAAATTTACTTCTCTGTGCAAATCTCTTGGGTTGTGCTGATACCGGAAGAAGTTCTATTAATTTTTTCTTGATTTCTTTCATGTTAATATAATTTTGGTGTTATCATAAGGAATAATTTATATTTTCTTCTTTTTTTATTATTTAATATCTTATTTTTTGGTCTTTTTGAAGGTATTTCTTTTCTGTTTGAATCAGCGATTTATGCATATTAAATCATTTCTCGTTATAAAGATACACATGCTAAAAGGCGAGTAAAAGGATGCTTCATCTCATCAGAAAAAAAGATAAGAAAATACTTTTTTGAAAACTGAATCGTAATTAATAATTGGGCCGCAATTTTTTGAAACGACAGTCAGATTAAAGCCTAAACAGACTGAACACCGTAAAAGTTTACAATTTTAAGGGAAGAAATCATTTTCTGTTTGGCTGCATTGACATCTAATATAAATAGAAACGTCTTCAGTACTTGTGGGTTACATGTCGCCACTTTTTAATATAATGATGACGATTCTCTGGAATTTACATGACGGAAATGTTAGGGACGGAAACATGGCTTTCTTTAACATTAACACTAATCATAAGTCTAGGTTGGTGATAAGAACACCGGAATCAGGGTCGGGACCTAAATTCGGCCTCGCCTAATAATTAAATAAAAGGTGGCGTAGATACTCCACAAGCAGAAGATATTTTAACCACGAATTTTGATAAAATAATTCAAAACGATAATTCAACACACACACACGCGTATATATATATATATATATATATATATATATATATATATATATATATATATAAATAAATATTTGTTATTGTTTATATTTTTTATCTATGGACGTATACGTTTCGTCTCTTTTCAATCAAGACTCATCAGCATAGAAGTACGACTATTCACCACCGGTCACACGATTCGAAACCCTGGACTACAAGTATTTTTCAACCTATAAGTGAAGGAACGATGCATAAAGCAAGTGACGCTGTGTTTACCATTTTACAGTGCTCTACTTTTTTAACGAGGAGCTTCAAATATAAATATTTGTTATTGTTTATATTTTTATCTATGGATGTATACGTTTCGTCTCTTTTCAATCAAGACTCATCAGCATAGATGTACGACTATTACCCACCGGTCACACGATTCGAAACCCTGGACTACAAGTATTTTTCAACCTACAGTCCAACGTCGCTAACCGCTAGGTCAGTTCTGAACAGCTTATAAACAATGATAATTTTAACACATTAACGGCGGCGAAAGCGTACAGGCATTCAAATTTCTATAAGTGAAGGAACGATGCATAAAGCAATATATATATATATATATATATATATATATATATATATATATATATATATATATATATATATCCCTACAGCTACATATCTAAAAATGGAGCTGCTAAACCTGACATTGTAATATGGGACAAAGGGAGAAAGTAGCAACCCTAGTTGAAGTCAGTGTCCCTAATCATGCAGAATTGGACAGAGCAGAAAGGGAAAAGATTACGAAATACCAACGTCTTATGTACGACATGAAAAGAAACTGGAATCTTCGGAAAATCTCCATCATACCAGTAATTATAGGAGCAACAGGACTAATGAAGAAGAATTTCAAGAGCTATCTGGCGAGTATACCCGGTGAACCGAGTGCAAGAGAAATACAAACAACTGCACTTAAAGGGACGGTTAGAATCTTAAAACGATCTCTAGGCTGGAATGTCTGAAATAGCCGGTGAATGTCTGGCATCCGGTAGGATGGCCCATCTCCAGCAAAAAACAGAAAGATAAGGAAAATAAATAAATATATATATATATATATATATATAGTTTGAATTACCTACTAGACATCATCCCCGAATGTCTTCGATCTATCTGTGCAAGTGTTTGTTAGGATAACATGACATGAGGATACTTCCCCTACAAGTAAACCTTGACTAAATATTCAAAATAACATAGTATTCGCAGCACAAATAAGATTCCATCGACACGGTTATACACTGGCTCATACGTGAAATTGTGCACCTTTTACAAGTAATGTTACCTCAAGTAACAGCACTTAGCTGGATACTCCACCAGACTCGATGAATTTTTGTCCTGGAATCCGCTAAGACCAAGAGACCACAAGAAAGATATACTATAACATAGTTCACATGGAAATTGGAGAGGAAAATTAATATTTTTAACTTCTTTACTAACTCAATGTTTGACAGGTAAAGGAGACCATTAATTTTATATTCGGTGGGCGTGGGGATAGAGCGCTAGCTTGCCGAAACTAGGCTGATTCGGTAACTGGGTTCGTGCCTTCGACCGTCTGAAATTATCACTTCCTACACTGATGAAAGAAAAAGCTTGAAACGCCTGCGTCTCTAGGTAAGTTAATATTTACTAAAATATATATATATATATATATATATATATATATATATATGGTACACGTATTGTATTAATTTCTGTAGATGTAAATCCGTTGAAACTCCAGTGTTTATTAGAAGTGCTCAATAACAAGAATTTTTTATTTATACAAACATTATTGGTTACATATGTGCATACATGTTTCGGTTGTACTCTTCAAAGAGACTCAACCTCTTCAGACCAAAGAAGACATATATATATATATATATATATATATATATATATATATATATAACTGGTTCCACAATTTTACTGCCTATATATGATGACCTCTCCCATCGAGAACAATATATAGGTGTTTGCATATCAGATCATCCCTACATTTGAATTTGATAGCTAATCATGCATTGTAGAAGAAAAACACTCACTCTCACCGCCAGGCAAGTAATGATTGTACAGATTCCCCGTGTGCCATGAATCAGAGACATACTTTGATGCAGGTATCATTTCGGAGTTTCCCTTCTCATAGACTAGTTACAATTTCTAGGGGAAGGAATAAAATGAGGTGACCCTAACCCTAAACCTAAACCCTAACCATTTGTGCAAATGATTTCTATTATAATACTTCATTGTAGCTCCCAGAAAGTATTTAAAGCCTTTAAAATAAATAGGCTGTTTAAAATCTCTAAATCGGCATTTAAAATTAAAGACATTGGCAATGGCAAGTGTTTCATCTCGATCCTATCAGTTTTCGACTAATTTTAAATCTAGCTTTAAACACACATTTAAAATAAAACAAAAAGTGAAAGTACAATTTTTGAACAAAATATCAGCGATATGATTGCGTTTACACGCGTCGTTTTCATATGCCAGAAAATAGGCTAACACATATTGAAGGTTGTTTTCTTTTCGGGTTATTTAATCCGGAATTTAGTTATTTTCGTGAAAGATGTTATACTTCAAAATCTTAATATCTTCACATATTTATTTTCTGCTGTAAATGCATATTTTGCATACGTTTGTTTTGTAGATTAATTTATTTTTTATAGGTGTATATTTTGTAAATAAAAAGTTTTGATGAGGCGCTGACAGTTATTAACTGTCTCCGGCTCAGAGTGGATCTGCGATTAATAGAATTAAAACGTGACTATACGCTACCCCAAACTCCTAAATTGGCACCGCACCACCGGGTGCAATTTGACCGGTTATGGTTGAGAACACTTGAGTAGCTGATAAGGTTGGAAAACAGGGACGGAAAAATACATTAAAAAGAGCTGGGAAAGATATACTTCGAGGTGGTGTAGAGGGCAAACACATCTTGCAAAAGGATGCTAAAGGCAGGTACTGTCACACCTGAAACAAATTCAATTTAACTCACAGATGAGACATTTACTACGAGTTAGAATAGGCATGTGTCTAATGACAACTAAGAGATGACTCCAAACTCCCCAAATTGGGACCACACAACCAGGTGAACTTTACCATATCTCGGACCCGATAGAGTTGCGGTGGCGTTGAGAGGAAATACGTTGAATCGTAAGGAGTTAATTTACGATTACCGAGACGACAACTGTGAGTTCAATTTCTCTTTGTATTTAAGTACGAATAATTTTTAGATTATTTAAAAGAAAATGGGGAAATTATTTCTGTTCTTTTTACGAGTTAAGTTTCGTTGTGACTTTGTTGTATCTTCATTGTATCCTTAATTCACTCAATTTTGAAAGAACCGACACACCGTGTTTTAAACTGTAATTAACATTTTTTAATGTCTTAATTTTACCTTTTTTTAATGAAAAGAAAACGGGACGAAAGTTTGTATTAACAATAATAAAACGCAACTTTCAACTCGCAGGAAAAAAAATTAATCGTGGCGTCTTCAGTCATTAAACGCTTGTAAAAATCGTAATTACAAAAGATTTCGTAAAAATAGAATGTTTATTAAAAATATAGAATTTCTACATTAATTTTTAGAGTTCTGTAGTTTGCTTGAAGAACTGTGTGTATTAAAAATGTGATGTATCGAAGACAGTGACAATGCGATATAACGTTGAAGACATTGTTTGATAGAAAATCATACGAGGTAAAGGTAGATAATACGCGAATATTTATGAATTCGATCATTTTCGATTTAATATTTACCTAACGTTCAATGTTTATTATATTTCGTGGTTAAACCTCCTACAGAAATCCAAATTTGCTTCTTCTAATAGGAGACATTTTCGTCTATAAACCGGAAACGTGTCTTTAACCTGATATCGCATTGTCACTGGCTTGGATACCCCGTGGTCTATATTGAGTTTAATCAATCTGCCACTGAACTAAGCGATTAGATCGGCAAATATCGACTTAAAATATATTTAAAAGGATCTTTTTTCATACTTGATACATACAAGAATTAGTGATTTGATTTTGCGGCAGGGGTACACTTATACAAGATGACAAAAACAAAAATCAAGCGACTATTTTTTTTTTAAATGGATTGCCTTTCTGAATCTATTCCTCTGTTCACACAATATTTCAGAATGGAAGAATATAAATAAATGAACCGACCGCTGAGTACACAGTGATTGATGCGCGTCATATGTCGACATTTCCGGGTTAATACAATAAACTTTTGTAACAATTATTGAACATTTTGGTTGCAAAAAATATCAACAAAAAAATAACGTTTTTCAACGGAGCCGCTAAATTATTACCATAAACACATGTCTTTGCGTTTATCGATAAAGACTGTTTTATTTATACAAACATTTAGATCGTGCTGAACACATTTAAAATCGTAGTAAAAATCAAGAGGTCATGCTGTGCAACAGTTTTATACAATACAACACTAGAACGTCCACCCAGTGTTTATCGGTAATGAATGAAGACTTATGTGTACACTTGCTCCCAGCACTGAACCCTACATTACGATTTCTTCTCTCTGCTCCTCTCATCACTTCCTCTCATCTCACCACTTCTCGTTTCAATCGCCCCTCACCCCATCGCTTACAGTATTCAATGTGCAAACAAGTAAGCGAGCCAAATTACATTATTATTATCATTATCATTATTATTATTATTATTATTATTATTATTATTATTATTATTATTATTATTATTATTATTATTATTATTATGTTATTATCATTTGTACTCACTAGGAGTTCTCACACAGATCATCGTCAGTGATTGCTCACCGACAACAACCAGTGGTATTTCCTGGAGTCTGAGTGACAACAAGTCCCCCCAGATTTCCAGTATTCTCAACCTCTTTCGATAACGATGCGGTATCGCAACAGCCTCTTACCATTGATTTCTCGCTGGTAAGGACAATTGGTCTTCTCTGGGATTTGGGTGGAAATAAGCCTCCCCAAGGTCCCAGCATTCTCTACACTTTTCCAGTAGAGGTCTGGTTTGTGCTGTCTCTCCTCGGTCTTCTCATTCTCTTCGACCCTCTACAAATATTTTGTCTGGTGTCAGCCTAGACCGGCACCAGTTAAAAAAATAAAAAATAAATAAAAAGTTTTTTTTTTTTTTCAGTAGTTTTTACATTTTTTCCTTTCAATTCCTTAATTTTTTCCATTTCTCTTTCCTTATTTAAAAAATTATTTTTTATTTTTTTTTTCAATTTCTTTTGGAGGTGGGATGGGGAGAGAGGGAGAAGCTTATAGTGTTTCTTGTAATTTCTGTTTCTTTGGTTAATTTTTGTGTAGTGATAGCTGAGGCCGGTGTAATTTATTATTATTATTATTATTATTATTATTATTATTATTATTATTATTATTATTATTATTAAATAATAATAATAAAAAAAAATAAAAGAAGAAAGTTTTACGGCCCAGTTATTAAAAATGGAGAAAAATAGAGTCGGGGTTATTTCCCTTTAAACTTGCATATTTAACTGAATCTGCTCCTAAAAGTTGAACTCGTAACTTTTTTCCGAATTTGATTTTATAATCTTTCAACTTGATGCTATATCGATAGTATTCTAGAAAGTTTGAATTAAAAAATTCAATATTATTTGTATTATTCATCTTCGGTGTTATTCTCACAACATTTCGGTTAGTGCAACCTAAAACCTTCTTCGGTGCATCTTGTTGAAAACCAAACCCTTTATTAAATCCACGGGGTTAGTTTTTCTCGTTCCGTCAGCCATGACCAAGTAGGAGTCTTAAGTAATTCTTTATTATATTCTTAGTATCGCCTGTGCTGTGGATCGAACTCCCAACTTGCTTTGCTGCAGGTAAGACAATAAATACTCCAGGTTTATCAGGTTCTTCCTCAACAACCTAATCATATAAACAAAAATGACATCAAAAATAGGAATATGTCTTTACGGGACTTTTCTCTTAAAAAGGGTAAAATATAATTTATTTACGTTACGTGCAAAACATTAAAACAGTAATGTTTTCTGAAATGCTACGATTGATCAGAGTTGTAAAAAGGAAAAAAAAATACTTATCTGTTTAATTAGTAATAAATCGTTCGTTTATCGAAGTATTATTTTAGTGTAAATCATTTATGTACGGTTTCAGCGTCCTAAATGTGAAATGAAATTGTGTTTTTGGTCGATGGATTTGATTCGAAAACGCGTAATATATATATTATGTTGTGAAGTGTTATTGAATGTGATTAATGAAACGATCTTTTTATTTGTGAAAGTTTTTAATGACTAACTTCGGGCAATGCACGACACGGTCGGAATGAAATATGCCTCATGCCTATGTAAGTTGATCGCTGATTGGCTGTTTCATAAATTCTAAAGCGGTGAAAGTGTCCGCGTTAAATAATCGCAGAACAGTGTTTAAGGAATGTAAGAGTTGATAATTCATAGAGAGAAATTAGCGTGCTGCCCTCACTTTAGAGCATGCAGTTAGGAGAGTTAGTCGTATGGGATAAATAATAAGAATTAATGGCAGATGTTAAAATTATGTGTAAGTTGCTGAAAACAAGTTCGAAGTAAGGGTGTATAGGTAGTGTTGATTTTCGATGTGTTTGATGCATAACTTTTCTTGCCTAACATAATTGATTTGGAAGGGGAAAAACCAACTCTATTTTATTTATATATATATATATATATATATATATATATATATATATATATATATATATATATATATATATATATATATATTATGATAAGGCATGGCTAAATAAAGTTTTGATATAAATTCGTCCAGATGAGATATTTTCTTTATTCGTCTAGTTGAGACAACACCTACTAAAAACCTCACCACCATAAGTACTTGAAACAATAGATTCAATGTCTTTGTCTATCTTTAAGATGCGTCGAAGCATATGAACATAGACTCTGTCCGTCGGTCGGTCTAGAACGCTTAATTTAAAAAACAAAACAACATTTTCACTGTAGTTGGAAATAACATTTTTGTCGGTTGGTCTGTCACGCTTATGGTTGAAATAGATATTTAGATGCGTCCAAGCAGTTCGGTCCGTCAGTTTGTTCGTCAAACTTTTCTTTTGAAATAGTATTATTTTTTATCTGCCACACTGAAATTTGAAATAGCATTATTGTTGGTCTGTCACACTGAAATTTGAAATAGCATTATTGTTGGTCTGTCACACTACAATTAGAAATAGCATTATTGTTGGTCTGTACACTGAAATTTGAAATAGCATCATTGTTGGTCTGTCACCCTGAAATTTGAAATAGCATTATTGTTGGTCTGTACACTGAAATTTGAAATAGCATTATTGTTGGTCTGTCCCACTGACATTTGAAATGGCATTATTGTTGGTCTGTCACACTGACATTTGAAATAGCATTATTGTTGGTCTGTCACACTGACATTTGAAATAGCATTATTGTTGGTCTGTCACACTGACATTTGAAATAGCATTATTGTTGGTCTGTCACACTGACATTTGAAATGGCATTATTGTTGGTCTGTCACACTGACATTTGAAATAGCATTATTGTTGGTCTGTCACACTGACATTTGAAATAGCATTATTGTTGGTCTGTCACACTGACATTTGAAATAGCATTATTGTTGGTCTGTCACACTGACATTTGAAATAGCATTATTGTTGGTCTGTCACACTGACATTTGAAATAGCATTATTGTTGGTCTGTCACACTGACATTTGAAATAGCATTATTGTTGGTCTGTCACACTGACATTTGAAATAGCATTATTGTTGGTCTGTCACACTGACATTTGAAATAGCATTATTGTTGGTCTGTCACACTGACATTTGAAATAGCATTATTGTTGGTCTGTCACACTGACATTTGAAATAGCATTATTGTTGGTCTGTCACACTGACATTTGAAATAGCATTTTTTAGATGCGTCCACGCTCTGCTCGTCTTTCTGTCATGTTTCGTCGGTCTGTGTTTTTTAAATTTGAAATATTTTCGATGTTTTTTATAAGAAATTCTGTTCGTCTGTCTGTCACGCTTTGTTTATCAAAACCGTTTTTATCGCAAAACTTTCAGATTAAACGGATGCCTCACAAGAATATTCGTTCGTGCTTTATCAAACGAATATATATATATATATATATATATAGATATATATATATATATAGATATATATATATATATATAGATATATATATATATATATAGATATATATATATATATAGATATATAGATATATATATATATATATATAGATATATAGATATATATATATATATATATAGATATATAGATATATATATATATAGATATATATATATATATATAGATATAGATATATATATAGATATAGATATATATATATATATATAGATATAGATATATATATAGATATAGATATATATATAGATATATATATATATATATAGATATATAGATATATATATATATATATAGATATATATATAGATATATATATATATATAGATATATATAGGTATATATATATATATATAGGTATATATAGGTATATAGATATATAAACTCAAGATTGTTTTGTCTTTTCTTTGTTACAAGAATTAAAAGCTTATTATATATATATATAGATATATATATATATATATATATATATATATATATATATATATATAGATATAGATATATATATAGATATAGATATATATATAGATATATAGATATATATATAGATATATAGATATATATATAGATATATATATATATATAGATATATATATATATATATATATATATATAGATATATATAGGTATATATATATATATATATAGGTATATATAGGTATATAGATATAGATATATAAACTCAAGATTGTTTTGTCTTTTCTTTGTTACAAGAATTAAAAGCTTATTTTTGTTTTGTTCATTCATCAGATTTTCAACCAATTCTTAACGGCTTTATTCGATTCTACATTTTTACATTTTCATTCTTCTTTTCAAGGTTTCACATTGTAATTCCGTTATATACATCATTTTGAATTTAAAAGAAAATAAAAGAAAGATTTCCTCCCCATATTTTTATTTTCGGTTTCCGTTTCACTTGATTAATTATCGCGTTATATCTTTTCACCCCCATACTTTGTTAATTTTCTTACTTATTTATTTTTCTTGGAGACTTTTCCATTTTCTCTCAATCTGTCTGCTGAAAAGATCAGAGAGTAAAAATGAGAACGAGAGTGAGGGAAATAGAGAGAGAGGGGGGAGAGAGGGGAAGAGAGGGAGAGAGAGAGAGGGGGGAGAGGGAAGAGGGGGTTCCATAAGTCAATTGTTTACTTGACACAAAGAAGACGGTCAAATAAATCTTTAAAAAAATAAAATACGCAAATAAAAAAATGGAGAGAAAATAAAGATTATTTAATTCCTTAACTTAAAAAGAAAAAAAAAAAGACGAAATTTGAGAAAGATGGAACAACACATCCAAACAAAACAAGAATGTCTGCCTAAATATCCGACAATACATCAGAACGTTAACAACTTCTTCAAAGACAAGAAGAAACGACACCGGAAAAGTTTTCAGTTAAATCACAAATACTTCCCGAGAAAGCATTTCCGGTTTTTATTTTAATATGAAACTGATTATCACCCAACTTCCTTTAATGAACGAATTAATCTTTTGTTTTCCTTTCTTTCTTTTTTTTTTAATTTAAAAAAATGTAATAAAACGTTCAACGTCGTAATCTATTATGTGAAATTGGAAACCATATATTTGCATATATTTTTACCTTTTATCGAAAGAAGTTTTGGTTTTGTAGATGCTTACACAGCGACCCCCACTATATATTTGATCGTACAAGCAACACATAAAACGAGGAACAAAACGAAGACGATACGTTTAAGATACCACATTTATTTATTGCGATCTCAGATAGGTTTATTCACAGCTGAATCGTGTGCGTAACAAACATACATACGCCCAGAAAAGAGAGAAGGAAAGTGTGTGAAAAAGTTGAGGAAATATGTCTCACATAACGAGGATTTTGTGCGTACATTAGGTGTACGTGTTTTCAGGGATACGAGTGGCTAGAAGTTATCCACCCAGCATTGTGTCGGCGAGAAAAAAGGCTTTTATAGTGTAGCAGTTGCATTACTGAACTATTTTGTGTGTGTCTACGTGACCAGCGGTGAAATATAGTTATGCCGATGATTATGTAATCATCGCCTCTTCACCGCATGGACGAATAACACGCCTTTGTGCAACGAGATTCCTACGCGATGAATCATTTATGCGCGAAAACCAGACCACGGGTTTATTCTTGCTTAATTTTAATACGCTTGTAAAAACATCACATATTGATAAATTGTTAAATGATTAGCCAACTAAAATGGAGAATACAAAGTGGACCTTTCGGTTTACTTTCGGCACCCTCACAACTCTCGCTACCCTTATTTTGTCCTTTAGTCATCACATTCTATGAGCGATGTTTCTGACAAAGTGGAGATAATTGCTGTTTTCTGGGTCGACTGCTGTTTGCGATGGGTGGTATGTGGACATTTTCAATCCTCTCAAAGTATTCATCGTCACTGACCTGTCAATCAACCGATCCCATTAACCCTTATCCTCAAGTGTTTTTTAACCTTCGTAAGTGGTGACTTATATGATAGATATATATATTATTAATATATATATATATATATATATATATATATATATATATATATATATAATCAAGGCTGTAGTAGACCATGCAAATCAAGAATTGGTCTCTACAGTCACACAAAAAGATGCACACAAACAACTTCCCAATACAGCGCTGATCCATAGTCGTTGCGACTGACGGATGCCAATACATATATATATATATATATATATATATATATATATATATATATATATATATATATAATGTTAGGTATTTGTATATGTTTATATATTTGCATGCACAAAATTCATTCCTAAACTAATTAACTGATCATTAGTAATTTTGGAAAGCGACTGATAGTCGTGATTGCTCGTAATGTGAGTTATATTTACTTTCAGTCTTTAGTTTTAGGCAAGGATGGTGTCCATGTCCTTTTTGAAAATTCAGATACTGTAATTGATTTTGATCAAAATTCAAATAAGTATTCTTGACATTAGGTTTAATATCATATCTTTTAATCTTTGTAAAGAGACATAAAAGTTGTGCAAAACTGTTCTTTTCAGTCAAATAAAAAATTAAAAAAATTTTCCCTCGTAAGGAAAAGAGTAAAACAAAGCAGAAGGATTTGCAAGCAATATGATTTACTAATTCGACTTTACCACTTCGATTTACTAATTCTCATTGAAATAATTCGAGAAAGCTGATTGTGATGCCATTGACTAATAACGATCCTTAAAATGATTGCAGTTAACGTTGCTGGTCAAAATTCCTCATAAAAAATATCAATGTGGAATAATGTCACACTAAGAAATGTGTAAGAATATTGGGTCAAGATTAACGAAGTTTAGGCTCTGTTTCATCTGCTAATGTACGTAAGGATGGTTTACACGAAGGCTTCCAATACCATTACAAGCAAGCCACGTGTTGATGTGAAAATTAGTGACATGGATAATAAAATTGTTGAACGAAAAACATACGCCTTAATTAAACCCTAACACTAACCCTAAGTCTGGGTGACAATACGAAGAAAACAAACAAACAGAAACGGTTGTCGTGCAGTAGGCATAACGAAACCGTTGTCAATCCAGAGTCTAAAAGATTTATTTAAACGTTAGTGTAACTGCTGATATTAATCTTACAAGAGATGTTTTAAAGCAATCAGATTACCCTTTTTAGGTGCCGATAAAGATTTTACATTCTTTTCATTTTTTTCAAACGTAATAATAATTGTCTTTCGTTCCAGATTGATTATCAAATTTCAATTTAAATTTTAACCAATGAAAATAAACTGATTTTTTGTCATGTTTATTTTTTACCGTAAATATTGCAAATGAGGTCATTATACATGATGTAAATTCAACATTAGCTGTAAAAAATCATTTATTCTTCAATTTAAAAAAATAGATTTTCTGTCTACTAAAATTATCCCTTTCCATTTCTAATTATCATTTCAAATAACGAAGTAAAAAAGTTAATACTGATTTTGCGCCATTTTTATTTTGACTAACATATTAATCATAAAATAAATTTTCTTTGTGAAGAAAAACTTTAAAATCTTCAAAAATATTAAAGCACATATTTTCAAAATTTTGTATATAAAAATTTTTAAAATATGTGCTTTAATATTTTTGAGTACTTTTAGTAAATCATATTGCTTGCAAATCTTTCTGCTTTGTTTTACTCTTTTTCCCTACGAGGGAAAATCTTTTCAAGTTTTCATTTGACTGAAAAGAACAGTTTTGCACAACTTTTATGTCTCTTTACAAAGATTAAAAGATATGATATAAAACCTTATGTCTAGAATACTTATTTCAATTTTAATCAAAATCAATTACATTATCTGAATTTTCATAAAGGACATCCAAACCATCCTTGCCTATTTGCATAAAACTAAAAACTGAAAGTAAATATAACTCACATTACGACCAATCACGACTATCAGTCGCTTTCCAAAATTACTAATGATCAGTTAATTAGTTTAGGAATGAATTTTGTGCATGCAAATATATAAACATATACAAATGCCTAACATATATACATATATACGTCACCACTTATGAAGGTTGAAAAACACTTGAGGATAAGGGTTAATGAGATCGGTTGATTGACAGGTCAGTGACGATGAATACTTTTAGAGGATTTAAAATTAGAGAAAAATATAAGCAAGAAATTTAATAAATTTAACAAAACTATAATAATTCATTCGATTTCTCCATTTTCTGTGGATGATTTCACGTGTTTGAAAGAAAACTGTAAATTAATTTAAACTTTCATCTGCATCATCTTTGAGTAAAATTTAAAAAAGTAAACGTCCGTTCCTTCTATCATAACTTTTCGCGGAAGCAAAATGTCCGTAGATAATTTTCTTTTCTATGTATACAGTTCATATTTTTTGAATGAGTTTGTAAAATGTAATACAATCGAGTAATTATTTGATTTTAAAGTGTAATTTAAAATTGTTCCTTGATTTCTATCTTACGCATTAATAACGTTATGCCGAGTTTTCAACTTTTTGGCGCCGAAAATATATTAAGAAAATAAAAAAAATTAAAAAATAAATTCAAATAAATAATTTTCAATTACAATATAGAAATTTAGAAAGTCAAATAACGATGTGTTTTTTCTTTAAAATAAATTATTTATTTAGAAAATTAAACATTTTAAAAATATCAAATAAATAATTTTTAATTACAATATAGAAGTTTAGAAAGTCAAATAACGATGTGTTTTTTTCTTTAAAATAAATTATTTATTTAGAAAATTAAATATTTAAAAAAAATTAAAATAAATAATTTTCAATTACAATATAGAAATTTAGAAAGCCAAATAACGATGTGTTTTTTCTTTAAAATAAATTATTTGGAAAATTATTTAGATAATTGAACATTTTAAAATAAATTCAAATAAATAATTTTCTATTACAATATAGAAATTTAGAAAGTTAAATAACGATGCGTTTTTTTTCTTCAAAATAAATTATTTATTTACTATAAAGACATGTACGAGCTTTCGACTTAGATGAGATTTTCTCAAGTATAGACAATGGTTTTGTTAATCATCTTTCCTGTCGCAGATATAAACATTTCTTGTGGATAGTAGTCCGTTCAGATGTTCATAACGATTTGTATGGGTGATCAATTGAGGTTATATAGCCCTTCTTGTTAATACAGCCAAAATTACGTTAAATTATTTTAATTTTATGAGTTTTTAAATTTATTGTAATTAATAACACGCTCATTGATTGATCGCTGGTTGTCCGCCTTGTCCCTTAAAAGTCACCTGGATTGGCCAACAAGTAACCAAATCACTGCTCCCTTAAGAGTCACGTGTGCCCGTCTATATAAACTAAAGGCACACTTGGTTCCACCGTAGGTATTTGTCATGGGTAGTCCTATGAAGTCCACACTCCCAGACTTTACCGTCTATCTGAGAAGGGGTTGGGTTTATGGCTAATCGCCTGAGGCACCGTTACCGGGGAATGTCGACGGGGCTGCTTAGGCATTTATTGCAAGACGAGAGTGTGCCTACTCTCCGCCACCTTCCGACCTTGTGTCACATCTTCCCGTGGTGGGAGGGAAGTAGAGACCTTTTATCAACAGGATATCGGTTGATTGCTTAGTGACAGAAGGCATAGATGGAAGTCACTAACAGCCAACCTACTCCTCCATCTTCCCAGTTACCCACCATCTCGAACATGGGTTGACTACCTCTCTACGATGTTCCTTAGACGATAGTTCGATTATAGCCATTACTCCTTCTATAGACGTTGAGTGATATCGGCTTGACTGCATTTGCAACAGAAGCCCACGAAGGCAGTTCGCGTGTAAAAACCTTTATTTTTATCACGAAAAGAACTAGAATTGACGGACTCCAGTGTGCAAGCAGTTACCTGAACAATCTTTCTCGGATGAGTTCTCACGAAAAACGTATTCGCAAACCTCGTCACTTCTTTACCCACCCCATCTTCTGTTGGGTATCGTTCTGTACTGCTTATACACTGGAATTGTCTCTTCTCTCCAAAAGCTGGCACACTATTTCAATTTCAGCTTTTATGTTCAAGAGTTTTCCTACATTTTCACGTGCGAAAAATGTTAGCCCTGCCTAGTGTATTTAAATGCAACTTTTTAATTTGAAAAGATAAATTTATTTTTATGTACGTCTTCACATAACATTCAAATACACTGTCAGTCCGTCGGTTTTTCACGGTAAATTTTGAAATATCATTTCCATCGTTAAACCCGCAGAGTGAATTATCGTATCTTCTTTGAAATTATCTCTAAAAGCGGCGCTGTTGTCCCGTCTGTCAATCTATTTACACCACCAGTTCTTCGTCGCATATTGTTCAGTGAAATTTATTTTTGGGTGTAAATTGAAACTAAAATGAAAATGTATTTCCATGTGCAGGGGTATAATATATTAAGTGAAGTAAAAATTAAAATATCCTTTTGGTTGGAAACCAAAATAATATTTTGCAGAAAAAAAGTGTTATAGTTAAAAACAGAGAAAAACAAAATAAATAACAAGTAAATACCGGGCAACGCTGAGTCTGGAAAGTTAGCATGCAATAAAAAGGAAATACATGTTAAAGTGTAGTGAATAATTACTCGGGAGATATTAAATCCAGAGCTATCATTTTACGTTATACATATATAGTAAAAAACAAAAACAAAGAAAAATAGTCGCCTCTCCCTCCTCACAAGGAAACCCGTCAAAAATCATTAGTTTAATATATTAGAATTATTGGCCCTCCAGACCCACATTCTAGTATATATTAAATTGTTACAGAAAAATAAATTGTTTTAGACTATTAAAATAATTTCCACCGTTATTGATAATATTTACTCATTAATTTAAAAAAAAATTATCGCTTATGTTAAAATTCGTGTTTGAAACATCACATAAATCATAAATCTATGACATAACGCCAATGCTATAATTATTTTGTTAAGGTAATGTTCTAAACTCTATTAGAAAGTCCAAATATCTTAGTTGGTAGAACCCCAAACTGAAGACCTCAAGGTTTCGGTTTCCGGTCATTGATTATTTACTATTAATGCAATATTTTAAATTTCTAAAAGTAGTTAAGAATTCTGATATTTTGAAATGAGACAAATCCGCAATGTATTAATTACGTTTAAAAAAATTGTGGCTGGTGGAAAAATTGTGACTGACAAAAAAAAATCTCCATTTATATAAGATGATGTGACAATTTTATGCTTAATCGATAGTTTGATTTAAAAAAAACATCGAAAATTGTAGAGGGCGTTGGTGAAAAGAAATAAACTTTATTTTATATCATAAATACTTTTATGCAAATACTGAATTTGATTCAATAAGTTTATTAAACAAAAAAGATTCACACCAATGAGGGTTCAACCCGGGTTTTTTTTTACCCCGCTTAATAAACCGGTATCGTCCGGGTCTTTGGGTCTGGATTTACGCCGGTCTATTGGGGGTTGCCGGTCCTGTGCAGTTCTAGGAGGTGCACCCTTCCAGGCTTTGCCTCCCCTCTCTGGGGAGGAGTAAGTTCATTGCTTACTGTCTGAGGCGCCTCTACCGGAGAATGCCGACGGGGCTGCCCAGGCAATTTTTAAACAGCCAGAGTGCTCAAATTCTCGAGCGCTGGTTCTTTGCCACTTTCTCGACCTTGTGTCACATCTTATCTTGTGGGAGGAAGATAATTAGAAAAGATTCCCACCAATGACGGAAATTAAGGGTTTTTTTTTCTACGGTCCACATGAAAAACTTTTGTGGTTCGAAATAAGTTTGAATTATTATTTATTCAGCTTAAAATGTGGATTAAACATTCAAATAAAAGTGGATAAGATCCAAATACAGATGACAAATAAAATCCAAAACATCTGGAGCTAAACAAAATATAAACACTTTATTAAATTTAGTAATCAGTGCTCTACTAATCAGACGGTTGAGCACTGACTACTTTATTGTGTTTATATTTCGTTTAACTCGAGATGTTTTTTAAACATTTTTATTTGTCTTCTGTATTTGGTTCTTATCCACTTTTCCCTTTTATTTTACTCTACAAACAAATAAACTAAGAAGAACAGTAACACGCCGGTTTATAAACATTTGATTTTACACACTTGAGAAGGGGATTATTTCGCGAAATATCGTGATATACGGGCTTTACACATGTAAACCTTGTAAACAAAGTGAAAACCAAAATAAAATAAGATTTTTAAAATAAAAAATAAATAAGGTAAAACGAAACAAAAAAAAAATGTTAATCTTATTTTCAATACTTCTTCTAACTACCCGGTATATTTTCGGTGCCCGGAAAAATCGTCAAAAATAACCCGGTCCAAACCTTTAATTTCGTAACGTAATTACGAACCGGGTTGAAATAACATTATTTAGAAAGCCATTCTTAACATGGAGTGAGGGGGGGGGGGCTTTGTTAACTATTCTGTACTTTCACCTAACAATTAAATAAACAAAATATATCGTAAAAATTTAATTAAACTTGAAAATCTTATCTAAAAAAATAGCCCGGTTCGTAAACTGCACAAGTACCAAAAAAATAATATAAAAAATGTTCTTCACTGGGGAGGGGGTAGCTCCGTATTTACAGGTATATCTCCTGTAAAAACGGTTCTAAAATCTATTTTCAATTTAGTAATCAGTGCTCTGCTATTCAGACGGTTGAGCACTGACTGTGCTTATTGTTTATTTATTCCTAAATTCATATTTTCGTATTGTTAAATTGTCTTTCTATATAAAACAATATTGTTTCACTATTCAAAGAATTTTTTCAAAGCAACAAAACTGACATTCTTGATCACTTTTATGCGGAAGATATATTTTATGGAAGAAAGTAGGGGCCGTCAGAGAAAGGGGTGGTATTGGAAAGGGAAAGGGTTAAGGGGGCGGAAGGTAGGGTGAAATCACCTTAAAATGTATACACTCTGTAGTCTCATAAAACGGGTAAAAATATGCTGAGAGAGCATGTATTTGCTAGTATATATAATTTTAAAAGGTTTTCAAATAAGAACTCATCTATGTATATGTATGGTAAGAAACGGCATTGTTCTCTCTTCTTCCATCTTTCTCCTTACGTATATACATATGTGTATTATAATTAAGATGACAATTTTATATTCTTTGATGGCACAACAAAGATAAGTGATTATTTCGTATTGAAGCACTTTATCCGAGAGGAAATATTTCAATCGAAGAATATTGTTTCTGCCCTGTCGCAGTCCGCGTTCCAGCCGCAAAACTTTGATAAACTGAAAAAAAGGTGTGGGTGAGGGGAGTAAAGTTCGGTCGGAACGACGTGAGATAGGGGGTGGGGCGGGGGGGGGGACGAGTTGTGTAAAATTGAAAAGTTGTTCAAATGATCGCATGCCACTTTGGCTGTTAGGTCCAGCAGGCACCACACAAAGGAGGCTTATTAGGCGAATATTGTTGTTCTCCGTCGACAGACTTACTTTGAAACGCCAAAATGGATCCGACATCGGCAAGACAGACTTTGTCTTCTCGGGACATGAATTTTAGTTTGGGATGGAGACAGGCAGGAGGAGCGTGTTTGAAAGGCAAGGCGGAGACAGACGGTAATTTAGACCCGAAAGAATGAACTACCCCCGCTCCTATCCAACCCCTCGCTCCCATGATCCGACGACAGGAACCCCCTTGCTGTCTATTGTTATTTTCGTCTTCTTTTTTCATCTTGATGCTTTCAGTCTTTATCACGACACCCCCCATCTCTCTGTCGGGGTGGGTGATTAGTCTGATGGATGTCATCGTAGACTATGGAATCGGCTAATCCTCCTTCCCGGTCTTCGGACTAGAATCAGAGTGAAGTATCTGTTTTGTCCTAATTCGAAGGAGAGAACACAAGAATAGCTCATGTAATTGTATTAATATAGAGTAGATGCACATTCACGTTGACACACCGGTTCCCGTTAGATTAAGCGGCGTCGAGCCTGGCCAGTACTAAATGGGTGACCATTTAGGAATACCAGGTGCTGTATGTGCTCTCTGCTTATCTCGGCATTGTTTCCAGTCGTCTTGTACTACTACTTGCCATTGGAATCAAGCAATGCTGACCCAGGAGAGCGGTTGTTGGAGATTGCGCAACCCTTGCAATTACAAATTCCCGCGCGGGCAGCCCCAGGCGGGGCACTCATACGTCGAAATCGACAGGAGAGAGTCCATCAGATGCGTATCGACATGCAGGAGATGCCCGTAAATATTCATCACTAGCTGACTTCGCTACTCGAAATACTTGAAACCGAGACGTTAAATAATAAACATTCTATTCATAAGTTTCTTGTAAACACGAGACTAAAACTTTCGCATTTATTCGTATAAATAGATACACATTAAAATGTTGGTAATTTTTATACAAATTTATTTATCTTTTAAATAAGACGGTGTATGTGGGGCGTTTTTTTTTTTTTTTTTTTAACTAACTTGATTTTCAACAACTAAATTGTAAGTCTCCCTAAATTCTGGAAACGAACTTTTAAACACAGATGCGAAACAGGAATATCCGGGGTGGCGCGGTTCCCTGGATGAGAAAATAAAAGCGCTTATAAAAAAGTGTGTAATCTCCGTCTTATAAAACTTTCTCCGTCACATTACGTTTTGAACACCCCCCCTCCCCCCCCCCCGACTGCGTATCTTTAATTCATGCGCAAACCTTTGCAACTGCTTCGACATAAAAAAGAAAGCAAGTTAAAGGTAGGCAAGAAAGAAAAATAACTCAGAAAAACGACGTTTTTACCCAGTGTCAGTGTTGCTTTTCGAAGTAAGAGAGGCAAAAACATTTTTTTGTATTCCAGTCCCTCATCATGTACGAATTTGACCCTAAGTGACCCGAAGTGAATATATATAAGTTTTTGTTTTTTTTACTATAACCTACCCAAGGTGATACTAAATCAGAATATGTAAGGTTTGTAAATGTATTTTTTGTAGATTCCGAGTTTTAATCGGATCTACAGATATATGCCTTTCCTTTATATGCTGAATACGTTGTTTTGCTTTTGTCTTTCTATTGCCTCTCTTCGTTTCTTCCAATTCATCATCGACTCGAATGTCCATTTAGCAGAAGCACTCATCTTAATTAAGTGGTTGTTACAAAGTTTTATGTGTACCTTGTCAATCACTTTCAATGATCACAATCGTGCTTTCTTACAACTGGGCTATGCGCGATTCGATTGGTCAAATTCATACTGCACCACCAACAAACACACACACACACACACACATATATATATATCATTTCTCTATGATTAAGTTTTATTAAAATATCTGAATTTAAGCGTTTATTTCCGAGCGACTAAACATATTTTGTTATGTATACTATCAAAGATATGCTGCTTTCGATCGCATATTTGTGCTAGTATACATAATGTGGTGTTGGGTTTGATAACTGCCAATTGTGAGAATTTCTTGTTGACGTACACGTTCCCACGCAAAGGTGAAAGTAATTCATGGGAGTATGATCTTATGACAACAAAATAGATACTCCAGTAACCCACTAAAAAGGGAGGTAATTCCTGGGAATGTTTTAGTGAAAACAGAACAGATACTACTCGGCCGTCCCCATGAATCGAACATTGAAAGATAGTAGAAATAGTAATCAAGTTTCGGCTTCAGACAAATACCAAATATCTATAAGTAATATATATATATATATATATATATATATATATATATATATATATGAATAGGTTTTTATAGGTACAACATTTTAAAATTGATTTTAATAATAATGGCGAGTTAGCCATAATTACCAAGGACGGAGAGGCCTATAATACTAAAGCGAGAAAGAAAAAAGAATAAATTATTCATTCCTTACTCTAGTAAAACGGTTAAGATATAAAAAAATGTGAATGGAGGAGAAAAAAGGAATTTAGGAAAACTCGTCACAGGAAAATTCGTAAACGGTAAATTCGTAAACGGAAAATTCGTAAATGGAAAATTCGTAACCGGAAAATTCGTCACTTTTGGCCAAGTAGGAAAATTCGGCAATTATCGAATAAATATCGATTGAAAATAGATTTTAGAACCGTTTTTACAGGAGATATACTTGTACATACGAGGCTACCCACCTCACCAGTGGAGAACATTTTTTCGGTGCCCGGAAAACTCGTCACAGGAAAATTCGTAAACGGTAAATTCGTAAACGGAAAATTCGTAAACGGAAAATTCGTCACTTTTGGCCAAGTAGGAAAATTCGGCAATTATCGAATAAATATCGATTGAAAATAGATTTTAGAACCGTTTTTACAGGAGATATACTTGTACATACGAGGCTACCCACCTCCCCAGTAGAGAACATTTTTTCATATTATTTTTTTGGTACTTGTGCAGTTTACGAACCGGGCTATTTTTTAGATAAGATTTTCAAGTTAAATTAAATTTTTACGATATCTTTTGTTTATTAAATTGTTAGGTAAAAGTACAGAATAGTTAACACCCCCTCCCCAACACTCACTCCATGTTAAGAATGGCTTTCTAAATAATGTTATTTCAACCCAGTTAGTTCGTAATTACGTTACGAAATTAAAGGTTTGGATCGGGTTATTTTTTACATAAAATTTTCAATTAAATTCAATTTTTACGATATCTTCCGTTTATTAAATCGTTATGTGAAAGTACAGAATAGTTAACAAAGCACCCCCCCCCCCATTCTCCTCATGTAAAAAATCGTTGTCTAAATAATGTTATTATTTCAAGCCTGGTTCGTAATTAAGTTACGAGATGAAATCCATCATAATTCATTTTGATTTATTCGTAAACAAGTCAGCCATTTTAATTGACAAAACAGCAATTACTTCGTGTGTTTGCAAAACTTGAAAGGAATTTATAAACTATCGCGTAACTGGCTTTAAATTCTTAGAAAATTTCCATGTATTTAAAAAAGCAAAATTGTTTTCTACCTAATTCAGTGTTTTTATTTCATCTTGCCTAAAACTTGTTTTAACTAACAACTTTATTTAATACTTAAAAAAAGAAATTCTTCTTTCAAATAAATCGTTGTATGGTCGGAACAAAAAAATCAGAAAAATACAGCCAATTCATTGTCTGCCATTTTAGTTGTGAAACGATGGATTAACCACTTTTTCTCACAGTGATTTTGAAGTAAAAATTTAATTTAACTTGAAAATCTTATCTAAAAAATAGCCCGGTTCGTAAACTGCACAAGTACCAAAAAAATAATATGAAAAAATGTTCTCCACTGGGGAGGTGGGTAGCCTCGTATGTATAAGTATATCTCCTGTAAAAACGGTTCTAAAATCTATTTTCAATCGATATTTATTCGATAATTGCCGAATTTTCCTACTTGGCCAAAAGTGACGAATTTTCCGTTTACGAATTTTCCGTTTACGAATTTTCCGTTTACGAATTTTCCTGTGACGAGTTTTCCTAAATTCCATTTTTTCATATTATTTTTTTGGTACTTGTGCAGTTTACGAACCGGGCTATTTTTTAGATAAGATTTTCAAGTTAAATTAAATTTTTACTTCAAAATCACTGTGAGAAAAAGTGGTTAATCCATCGTTTCACAACTAAAATGGCAGACAATGAATTGGCTGTATTATTCTGATTTTTTTTGTTCCGACCATACAACGATTTATTTGAAAGAAGAATTTCTTTTTTTAAGTATTAAATAAAGTTGTTAATTAAAACAAGTTTTAGGCAAGATGAAATAAAAACACTGAATTAGTTAGAAAACAATTTTGCTTTTTTATTTAAATTTTCTAAGAATTTAAAGCCAGTTACTCGATAGTTTATAAATTCCTTTCAAGTTTTGCACACACACGAAGTAATTGATGTTTTGTCAATTAAAATGGCTGACTTGTTTACGAATAAATCTAAATGAATTATGATGAATTTCATCTCGTAACTTAATTACGAACCAGGCTTGAAATAATAACATTATTTAGACAACGATTTTTTACATGAGGAGAATGGGGGGGGGGTGCTTTGTTAACTATTCTGTACTTTCACGTAACGATTTAATAAACGGAAGATATCGTAAAAATTGAATTTAATTGAAAATGTTATGTAAAAAATAACCCGATTCAAACCTTTAATTTCGTAACGTAATTACGAACTGGGTTGAAATAACATTATTTAGAAAGCCATTCTTAACATGGAGTGAGGGGGGGTTAACTATTCTGTACTTTTACCTAACAATTTAATAAACAAAAGATATCGTAAAAATTTAATTTAACTTGAAAATCTTATCTAAAAAATAGCCCGGTTAGTAAACTGCACAAGTACCAAAAAAATAATATTAAAAAATGTTCTCCACTGGGGAGGTGGGTAGCCTCGTATTTACAAGTATATCTCCTGTAAAAACGGTTCTAAAATCTATTTTCAATCGATATTTATTCGATAATTGCCGAATTTTCCTACTTGGCCAAAAGTGACGAATTTTCCGTTTACGAATTTTCCGTTTACGAATTTACCGTTTACGAATTTTCCTGTGACGAGTTTTCCGGGCACCGAAAAAAGAAAAAAAGATGGTGGTGAAATCGAGACGTCTTTCGAGTCGACTCATTTTCAAGATATCTCGTCGACTAAAATAGGGTGTTTGAATAGCGAATTAAAATCGTGGTGAATACATGGATTATCGAATGAGTAAAAAAAAATGTACCCATTAGTTCCAAACTGTGGGTATACTCCTTCTGCTTGCACAGAGACGGTTTTCGTAAGTTGATGGTGACCGCTTCGAGAATCTGAAGGTGATTCTTCGAGCGAGACTTGTGTAAGACAGTGAAGGCCTCATCCGAATATCCCTCAGTGCATAATTGGCACTCCAATATATATATATATATATATATATATATATATATATATATATATATATATATATATATATATAATTTCTTTTTTTCTTTCGCGTTTTCTTAACATTCGGCTTTCTGCATTGTCAACAACTCGGTAAATCAGCAATAGATTAATCCTATTTAAAGGCAGCTGTCGTAGAGAGTTCGACTTTTGAATAGAACATTGCATTTAAGCCACGATGACCACTTAGCACACACAGACACAAACACACACACACACACACACATATATATATATATATATATATATATATATATATATATATATATATATATATATATATGCTAAGCGGTACCCGTGTCATTGCGTTGCCTGGAGAAATTAAGGAAACCAACAAATTCCTGCTCCTACTCCTCAACCCCATATAAGTAACTATAGTTGAAGTTAGTTTAGTTTTTCGTATCATATTAAAGTTTGAAATATAATATTAGGTATTTTTTATGAATGTTGTTTTATTTAATCACTAATTTCATAAATGATAATGAACAGTACACCGTCTCTCTCAGTAACACACCCTTTGAACTCTGTCGGCGATCTTCTTGACAACCGTACTATTACTTTTTATCTTCTCTATGATTGAAAAAAATATCTATTTCCAAATCAACCGGCGCCCGTACTCTCCAAAAGCTGAATACTACTTTGTGCTGTTTTTTTAATTCTCAAAGACTATGCTCCATCCATATCGAAGCATAATTATTTCTTAGACGCATGTTACTGTCTTGTAGGCTTGCGTTGCTCTCAAAACCCACATTTACCTCAAAACCAGGCACATATTTTGATATTTTGCATTTTCGTTATCTCTAAAATCCATATTCATCCCAAATCAACATTATCCCTTTTCCCCGACATTATCGTATTTGTTCTCCCTTATATTCTGCATTTTT
>OY744522.1:27808728-27811228 GCA_963556195.1 Sepiola atlantica
GATAAATAATAAAGAAAGATAAACAAAAACATATAAATAAAAAACGGTAATTATTGGAATATCGATTATAAGCTGACCCACACGCCGTTACCTTAATGTCAAATATATTGAACCTATTTTATATATACTAGCAAAAACATAGATACATAACAATCTCTATATGAAGAACACTACGGTCGTCTATTTTTGCTAGGTTGCCGCGTCAGAAATGAAAGCTCACGCGTAAACCGATGGCGCCCAGTCATATTTCTTGGGTGGTTAGACATTGATTTTCTTTGTTCCGGACATTTAAAAAAAAAATCTTTCAGTCCCCCATCCCCTTAAAACAAAAAAATTTAGCCCACACCAAGCCTCCTACAAATATTTATTTTTTCTAAGAAAGCATTTTTTTTTTCAAACCCCCCCCCCAATTTTTTTTTACCTTTCCCCACCCAAAGAAATATTTTTAGTTTAAAACAAAACAAAACAAAAAAATACCCCCCCCCAATTTTTTTGACTGCCCCACCCAAAGAAATATTTTTAGTCAAAAAAAATCCCCCCCTAAAAGTAAAACAAATTTTTGACCCTAGCCAAGCCTCTTAAAAATATTCATTTTTTGTAAAATAACATTTTTTCCCCCCACAAAAAAATTTTTTTACCCTCGCCCACCAAAGAAATATTTTAGTTAAAAAAAAAATGTTACCCCCCCCCCCCCAAATGTTACTCTCCCCCACCCAAATAAATATGTTTGATAGTTGGAAGCAAGAACAGAAAGTACACGATCTCTACACCTAAAAAAGAAAGAAAGAGTTAATGCCTAGGATGAATGTATCATGTCAACAGAACAGATACTACACTACCTCCACACCTCTCAAAAAGGAGGGGGTAATACCTCGGAGGATGGTATCATGACAACAGAACAGATACTACACTACTTCTATACCTCTCAAAAAGGAGGAGGTAATGCCTCGGATGATGGTATCATGACAACAGAACAGATACTACACTACCTCTACACCTGTCAAAAAGGAGGAGGTAATACCTCGGAGGATGGTATCATGACAACAGAACATATACTACACTACACTATGCCCCCTGAATTGAGCATTTAAAGATAGTACATTAGTCTGAAATAGTATATACTATACTGTTTCATTATAAGTATAATAGTCTTAAATCGTAAAGTTTCGGCTTCAGACAGACAGATACATAAACTCCATTATTAATAGATTGTGTGTATATTTCTGTGTCGTCTGCGGATGAGTGCGTTCTTCTCGTATGTACGTGACTTACTAATTATTTTCGAGTAAGCTATGTATATCGTTTCTTAAAGTTAAATAACAGGCGAAAACATTACTTCGTAACTCTTCCAATTTTGATTTATATAGAGATTTACATCGAGTAATTTTAGGCTTTTAAACAAGTTATATTTACATCAAGTAATTTTACTATTTAACCAAGTGTGTTTGGCATATATATATATATATATATATATATATATATATATATATATATATATATATATATTGTGTGTATTTAGGCAGCATTTTCTCATTTATGCAAACATTGCTAAAAATAACAGAATTCGTGTTTAATTATACCTTGTTTTAATTTATCTGATGGTGTTTTTTGTGTTAAAATAAAAAGAAATTAATAAATGTTCCATAGGTTTCACAGGTTTGACGAACGTTTTCGATTCTTCGTCGAATCATCCTCAGGTGTCAAAAGCAAATGAACAAAAAAGCTGGGGAAAGAAGAGAATTAAAAATTTAAAAAACGGCGGAGAAACGCGCATAGAACGTTTTTCGCATTGCTACCGTCGTTGACGATTTAAATTCAGCAATAATAATATTATTATTATCATTATAATTATCATTATTATTAATAAAAAAATTTTTTTTAAATAGTTTTGTAAAATTTCTAAACATGACCATTAATGATGGGCATTTCTAATTCTACTACAAAATAATGTGACCCGTTTAGTGCCCCATTGAGTTCGGGTTATATTATTTGAATCGGGAAAAAAGTGAGTTTGCAAGCCAGTTAAATTAAAATAATAAATAAATAAAAAGACAAAATACAAAATTCGTCTCTTACTGATTGCTATATAGCCCCCCCCCCTCTCTCTCTCTCTCTCTCTCTCTCAAGCTATGGGTTTAATATTATTAAATTATATTTTAATATTTAATATTACTAAATTATATTTTAATATTAAATATTATTAAATTATAAGTTAATATTTAATATTATTAAATAATTATAATAATATAATATTATTTAATATTAATACTTGTGTTTATATTCCCACTTGTTTATAATGGATTAATCCAATCGTTTTATTTTCCGGTTCTTTTGACCCGTTGTTAATAGAGAAAAAAAAGAGAGAGAGAGGGAGGAATACTGAAGCGAGAGTAATAGACGTTGTATAGAATAAGAGCAGGGAGTCAAATAACATACAATGATAGATGGAAAATTCGTAAGGAGTCATTTGATGAGTTATTTGCAAATTACGGCTAATTAG
>OY744522.1:27816228-27863728 GCA_963556195.1 Sepiola atlantica
CATGGAATGAGCTCTTAAAACTATCTTCAAAATGTCGTCTGTTACACAATGAATTGGTACAATTATGATAACCCGGTAAAAAATGTTAAAGCTATCTAATATTGTTATGTGCTCTAGTCTTATAAAAATAATAGGTTCGTTAACTTATAAAAATACCAGTAGTTGCGTCTTTCATATCTAAGGAGGAAATAGAGAGAAGACTAGTGAATCTATTTGTTTATGGAGTGATGACCAGATTATTTCCTTTACCAAAATGAGTAAACCACCTGGTCTTCACTTTACTGCATCACTATACAATGGTACATCTATTTAACTACACTTATTTTATGTAAATAACTATTAATTTTAAGTTTACATGGATTTTGAGCGAGTATTAAGGAGGTGAATTTGAGATATTTTCAAAACATTGTCATTTTGAGACATTTTCACCTTTTGGGGGACAATCTAGAGTTTTAGCGAAAAAATTTGGCCCAGACAGCTTTCTGATTCTATGATCATAGAACTGCATAGAGAATTTCTTGAAAAACTAATTTCAAGAAAAACATGTCAATTATAAAAGGAAATTTATTTAATGAAATATTCTCTCTCTCCCTTTCCCTCTCTCATATATATATATATATATATATATATATATATATATGAATTAGTATTTGTTATTGTTTTTATTGGCGATAGAAACATGGCTGTTCTTTTTAGTATTTTTCCACTTTCTAAGCGGTAAAAAATATTGCATCAAGTCGCCCTTCTTTAATAGGACGTATAATTATTTTTTATTTTAATTATATATTTATTAATTAATTTTTACATACATATAAAATGAATCCATGGACACGTGTTTCTGGCTATCAGCCGTCATCAGCATGGCAAACCTGGACAAAGATCGAACCTACGATATTACTGTTTGCGGTCTGGCATTTTACCACAAGACCACAAAAAGAAATAAATTAATAAATATATATTAAAATTAAAAGATAAATACACGTCCTTTAAAACAAGGGAGACTCAATGCAATATTCTTTACCACTTCAGAAGTGGAAAAACACTAAGAAAACAGCTATGTTTTCATGGCCAGTAAAACAATAACAAAGATTGCGTAACATTATGGCGATAAAAAAATCGTATATATTTCGACAAGGTGTTTGTGGTCTTGTGGTAAAACGCCAGACAGCAAAAAGTAATATCGTAGGTTCCATCATTGCCCAGGTTAGCCATGCTGATGACGGCTGATAGCTAGAAACACGTGCTCATGAATTCCTTTTATATGTACGTAAATGTTTTTAAAATTATCATAACAGAAAACCACGACTAGACATCGTGGCCTTTTAAACTAACATTTCTCCTTACTTCCTCATTCTCCTCCTCTTCCTCACAGCGACCAATTATCAACGATACTTTCTTTTTTCTTCCATTTTTTCCTCTATTTTAAGACGGCGTGTAACGTTTTTTCTTATCATTCAATTCCGAAATGTGGCGGTTTACGCGTCTGATGAGACCCATCTAGGTCGAAATAATTTATTAAGCGGACATCCCTAATGTGTGTTTAGTTTATTTACTTTAAATTTATTCCTGCTCTGTTAATAAGTACATTGAACTCTTTTACTCGGATTCACATTGAAACAATTCAACTCTGCACACACACACATATATATATATATATATATATATATATATATATATATATATATATATATAATGTGTGTGTGTACGTTGACCTACCCAGTATTTAAAAAATACTGGAGATCGGTCTTCTGCATCTCAGTCCGGACAAAACAGTCTCATGTACGTCATGGGTAAGTGCTGACTGTACTATCGCACAGGATCAATGGATCTATTGCTAGGTATATTTATCTACCTCCCACAAGGCAAGATGTGATACAAGGTCGGGAAAGTGGGATTAGATAAGCCAGGGCTCGAGGTGAGTATTCTGGCCATTTAAAAATTGCCTGGGCAGCCCCGTCGGCATTCCCGGTAGGGCGCCTCAGACAGTAAGCAATAAACTTACTCCTCCCCAAAGAGGGGAGGCAAAGCCTGGGAGGGTGCACCTCCTAGAACTGCACAGGACCAACAACCCCCAATAGACCGGCGTAAATCCAGACCCAAAGGCCCGGACGATACTGGTTTATTAGGTGGGGTAAAAAATGCTAGGACTGTCGTTTCTAGAGCAATAGCTCTTGATACATCAAAGGCCTTTGATAGTGTTTTGCACAAAGGTTTACTTTAAAAGCTTGATAGCTATCGAATATCTGGAAATGTCTTCTTAACCATCAGATCCTTTCTCACTTGTAGGTTTATAAAAATAGTCGTTGATGGGCAGACGTTTGAGGCACATAGTGTCAACGACGACGTGCCTAAAGGATCCATTCTGGGTTCAACCCTCTTTCTGATCTTAATCAATGATCTCCGAAATAACATCCTAATATCATTCGTTGACATTTATGCAGATGACACAACCGTCTATGGCAACACTTCGAATAGCATTAATGATCAAGATCGTTCTGAGTCTCTCTCTCCCGAGCTGGAGCACGTCGTGCAGTGGAGAAAAGGTGGTAGTTTACTTTTAATACCTCTTAAACCAAGGTCCACTCTTTTCACCATCAACGCTCGGACCTTCACTTTACCCCAATTGAAATGAATGTCTCTCACCTTGAGGAAACCGTCTGCTTTGATAAGCTTCTAGTACTGATCTCAACTCTGGACTGGAAATGGACGGCTTACATCAAATCTGTTCCTAAGATCGTTGGAAAATGGTTGGATCATTTTACCGCTCCAGAAAGTATCTAGATCCTGACGTCAACCTCTACCTGTATAAGAGTCAAAAACGTTCTAAGATTGAGTACTGTTGCCACACCTAGGGAGGTGCCGCTCAGAGCACCATTTCTGTCTTGCAAGAGTACAAAACCGACTTAAAAATCTAGTGGCGGATATTCTCTTCTCTTCCTTACAGCCTATTTTCCACAGAAGAGAGGTTGCTAGTCTCTCTCTACTCTATTGTTATTTTTATGGCAAGTGCTCGGCTGCGCTTCAATCAAAGGCCCCCTGTAAAACATTCACAACATTTAGTTACAACCACTATAAATAATTGTCCAGTCTTCCTCTGTGTATTTCAAAATTAAACGGAACTTTTAGTAACAAAGTTTCTTTCCAAGAACTACCCGTCTGTGGGACACAATACCACGGAGCTGCTTCCCAGATTACTACAACGGTCGTTTTGTAGTTCAATGTAAACACATTCTTCTTGAGCCGTCATCTTTAAATAATAAAATTCTGCTCAGTTTCAACCACCGTTATAAATCCTAACGGTGTTCTATCACCGTCCCCCTGACTAACTCAGTAACCCTCATCCTCTAGTAGCCTTTTGGTCTTGATAAGCGATGACCCGTTGGTAGATAAAAAAATACTTCTGTTGATACAATAATTTCGTTATAATTAAAAGTATATTTTTTTGTCTTCGTTTATAATTTTATTATGTCTATACACTGTTTTCTTCTATATAATAAAGCAAAGTCAGTCGGATTCGTGAAGTTTAACGTCGATACGTTCTCTCCTACAAAATTTCATTCTGACTAGTCAGTCAGTAAATGAAAATTATCAGTATGTTTTCTTTACCAAAAATAGATAATCCAATCGATTTAATCGATTAAATATTCTATCCGATAGAAAAAAATATTTCAGTAACAGACAATTCTCGAGATTTATTCATGTTATTAGATAGTCAACAATGAAATCGCCCAGTTTGTTACAATTGAAAATGGCCTTCCTAATTCACTGGGACACATCTTTAATATGCTTTAACTAATATTAACATTTAAAATATCATTTAATTAATATAGACATTTTAATATTATTTAATTTATATTTTGATAATATAGTTATTACTCTTTTTGTAGTTATTACTCTTTTTGTAGTTTCACTCAGCTCTTGGCCTTTTGGCTAAGATCAAAGTGTAGTATCTGTTCCGATGGATACTACACCCCATAGACTGGTATTGTCTTGGCCTCCGGGGCTTGATTTACGCCAGTCTATGGGTCTGTCCTGTGCATTTCTAGGAGGTCCACCCTCCCAGGCTTCGCCTCCCCTCTTTGGAGAGGAGTAAGTTTATTGCTTACTGACAGAGGCGCTCCTACCGGGGATTGCCGACGGGGCTGCCCAGCCAATTTTTAATGGTCAGAGTGCTCACTTCTCGGGCGCTGGCTTTTCAAACCCCACTTTCCCGACCCGACCTTGGGTCACATCTTACTTGTGGGAGTAAGATAAAAATAAAAAACTGGCCTTGTGCCTAACTCCTGGAGAGGAGTAAATAAATACTCTTTTTATAGTTATGAATATTTTTCTTTTAAAGATTTTAAAACTTACATTTAATTCGTACGGTATCGTAAGTCGTTCGATTCGACAATTTTAATGCTTTCTACTTTCAAAGGTTAATTTGATTTCATTTCCTAATTAAATTATTTCTTATTGAATGGGGAAATTAACAGACATTCAAAGGTGGATAGTAAAACTAATCGATTCTTTCTTCTGTTTCCCTTGTGTTGATTACGAAAAAATAAATACAAAAACGGATTAGTTAAAACAAGAAAAAGCCACTAAAACAAAAAGTTAAGTCACCATTCGCTCATGCATGGAGTATTATTGCTATATATGGGCTGGTGTACTAACTAATAGTCTCTCGCCATTCGGGTGGGGTACAACAAATGTCTACAAAGCTCCAGCTTCTTTTCTTATCGCTGCCATGGTGCATCCCTGTGCTTCTTTTACAAATACTTTTTCTATAAAGTTCCCCAGATACCGGGAAAGTTTCTGCTCTAAGAGTTTCTTTACTCGGACCACTTACCTTTGGAATTCTCTCCCTGTTTTCCCGACTCTATTAACAAGTGTTAACATGCAGAAATTTAAATGTAATGTGAACAAACATCTTGCTGCACAACTCCCCCACTTAAGGTTGCCCCATATAAAATCATGGTACTTATATCGATCTTGACCCAGTTTTCGCAAGTTACTTGTCGGAAGCGTTCGGCTATCCTACGCAAACGCCCGAGATGACGAGCCGACTTGTACCAGACGACAATTTTTATACGGTGCTGCGTCCTGTGATTTTACGTTATATTTTCAAGAAATTTTCTAAAAGAAACAACAAGAAAAACCCAAGTAAAACATACCGAAGTTACTGTTATCAAATAAATATTTTTTGTTATTTTGATACGTTGCTGCGTCCTATAATTTTTAGTTATAGTTGCAAGACATTTTTTAAACAACAAAACAAATAAAACAAGCAAAACAGAGCGAAATTACTGTTATCAAATACATATTTTTAACCCTAAACCTAAACCCTAACAACAAAAAAACAACAACAACAAAAAAAAACAAGCAAAACATTATAATCATAGGACGCAGCACCGTATCAAAATTGTCGTCTGGTACAAATCGGCTCATCTCATCTCTCGGGCGTTTCCGTAGGATAGCCGAACGCTTCCGACAAGAAACTCACGGAAACTGGGTCAAGATCGATATAAGTACCGAAAATCATAGTTACTGGGAGAGTGTTGTATGGATTATTTCTTTTCGGCAAACAATTTCGGGAATTACTTTGAAGGTCGTTTTCTACGCTTTTGACATGCTGAAATCTCATAAACAAAGATAGTGTTTCGGATATGCGGACCAGATGCGGCTGTATCCGCAGATGAATTTTGTAAATTAAACGAGTGTCCGTTTACAAACCCAAAATACCAACGTTCTGTAAACCCGTTTAGTTCCATTTAATGGCACTGTTGAGAAAACATTACTTTGTAACCTGTTAGGATCGAGGGTCGTGTTCCCCGATTATAAACGTGTTCAGTAAATCAAGCAATGTTGCATGCAAAAGACAGAGTAATAATTAATAAACAAAATGAAGTTAGTTCAAATAACGTTTATTGAACGTGTGTGTACGTGGAATGATGAAGTGTGTGATGTATGCATGTGTGTCGATGGAAAAACAGTTCTTGAAAAGGTATAAGAAGAAATGAATCCGGCGCGAGGAAAGTCTTTGAAAGCCGTACACAAAGAAAATGAGTTGAGAACTCTTACCGTTGTTTGCCCACGTGTGTTGGTAGTTGTTGTGCCGATGCCATTTGAAGAGAAAAGCGTTAGACGAAGCGCTAGTGTATGCGTCGTTCTGTCGAGGCCAATCGACCAGAAGAGAAAAGTGAAACGGAACGCTAGTGTCAGCGTCGTTCTATCGAAACTGGTCGGTGAAGAAGAGAGATGGATTTTCCGTTTGCAACGGTTTTTATAGTCAGAAGGGCAGATAACTCTGGTGTCGCTTTACAGTGCCACCTGTCGGTGAAAAAGCGACACCTACCGGCAAACCGGTGTAGTTATGTTTTGAAAGGAGGAGGTAACTGCTACAAACCCTTATATAAACTATGTCTAGTAAACTCTATGTCTAGAAGCCTTATTTCAATTTGTATGAAAATCCATTGCGCGATTATGATTCTAGAAAAATGTTTAAAAATGAAAGTTTAAGCTTAAGCAGTATTAAAAAGAAATCGAAATTCGGGGAATCTTGCTTAACTGGTGTCTAATGAATACGGATCAAATTTAATGCAAATCTGAAATATTTGAATTTTCAAATGGGAGGTTGCGCCTATATTATGTCCCATACAAACCCTTCAAAATATTCCAAAGATACTGAACTTTAAGAAATATTTATTAATTGATGTCCAATACTTATTGTTAAATTTAAGAAAATTTTTACTTATTTACTTATTAATTTATTTACTTATTTATTTACATATTTATTTGCTTATTAATTTATTTGCTTATTAATGTATTTACTTATTCATTTATTTACTCATTTATTTACTTATTAATTTAGTTACCTATTTATTTACTTATTTTTTCATTTATGTATTTATTTATTTACTTATTCATTTACTTATTTTTTCATTTTGGTTATTTACATATTTATGTGCTTATTAATTTATGTGCTTATTAATTTATGTGCTTATTAATTTATGTGCTTATTAATTTATGTGCTTATTAATTTATTTGCTTATTTATTTATTTACTTATTTATTTACTTATACATTTATTTACTTATTCATTTACTTATTTATTTACTTATTAATTCATTTACTTATTTATTTACTTATTTTTTTCATTTATGTATTTATTTATTTACTTATTCATTTACTTATTTTTTCATTTATTTATTTACATATTTATGTGCTTATTAATTTATTTACTAATTCATTTATTAATTTATTTACTTATTCATTTACTAATTTTTTCATTTATTTATTATTTATTTATGTATTCATACATTTATTTATTTACGTATTTATATATTTCTCTACACATTTATTTATTTTTTTTACTTATTTATTCATTTTACTCATTTCTGTTTTTTTACTCATTTATTTATTAATTTTTGTTTATTTATTTACTTATTTACTTACCTTTTTAACGTTTGATTTATTTGTTTTTGTTCTCATCTTTGTTACTTTTTTTGTTTGCGTTTTTTTGTGTGTTTACCGGGCAGGCAGACTTTAAAAAATAATTCACAATATAGTCATGTTTACAATTCTTAAAAAAAAAGGATTTTGAAAGTTTCGTTTTAATTTTTCCTTATTCAATTTTTTTATTAAAAAAATATTCGATTAATAAATAAAGGCAATAACTCAATGCGTATTTATCAAAGTTACGTACACACGATATTTTGTTTTATATCGATTTATTGATTGATTTTTATTACTTTTGTGTTAGTGTTACGTTATCGTTTTTTCTTTTTCTTCATCATAAAATTCATTTTCTTCTTTTAAAAATTTTTTCTCCTTTACTATTCTCATATTTGTTTTCCTCTTTTAAACTTATTGCTTTTTCTCTTCTTCACATCTTCCTTTCTCACTTCCTTTCTTTTTCTTTCTCTCTTCCTTTCTTTTTTCTGTTATCTTTTCATTGTTCATCTTATTCTTCTTCCTTTCCTCTTTTTCTCTGATTTCTTGTTCTCTTTCTTCATGTCCTTCCCTCTCTCTACTTTTTCTTTTCTTTTTCTCCCCTTATCGTCTGTCATATGTCACTCGTGATTAATACTCTGATACACTTTTTCAAAATGAATCCCTTTTCTTACTGTTTTAAGACTATTGTGTATTAGTACTACACAACGATTATACTAAAATACATTTATTCTTTAATATAATTATTCTAAATAAATAATTCATCGAAAGTAATCGAGCTACATTTATAAGCGTCGGTTTGTGAAAAATATGAAATCAGATGAAAAAAAAAAGTTTCATTTATTTGAAAAATAATCTCGCATCGTGTAATCTCGTTTTCTATTTTAATCCAAATATTTCGGCAAAATTGATTTTCTCAGTGGCACAGGCATTTTTCATTTTCATTGTTGAGATCTATCGTCGTCGTCGCCGTCGAAGATACCCGATTCCTCTCTTCTTTTTACCTTCAAAAACGGGTCTTAGTAGGTTAATGAGTAGCAAAAGCATGGATGGGTACTCCTGCTCCCAACACTGAACCCCATATTATCATTTTTATTACTTTTCTATATTTCTAAAATGTTCAGTTTCTTTTAAAGTGATAAATGACATAAAATAAAATAAAAATATTTTGTCTTTGCTGATTATGTATTTAAGCCGAAAACGCTGATCCCACGTTAGAAATTCTAAAATGTTCAGTTTCTTTTAAAGTTATAAATGACATGAAATAAAAATATTTTGTCTTTGCTGATTATGTATTTAAGCCGAAAACGCTGATCCCACGTTAGAAATTCTAATCCAAAATCAATACTACCGTTTGCTTCTTCGTAAAATTTTCCCCAAGAAAAGTTGTTCGATCTTGATATAGAACTTTGTTTACAATTGCATCCAAAACAGACAGAAAGACAGATGCACAACATTTATATCATAGATCAGTGGCACTAAGTGTAAAGGCCCTCATTATACAATCAGCTGAAATGAACGAACTTAGCACGACACCGTACCCGACCTAATTCAAACGCTCTTCTTTCCGAGCATAAACGAAACAATAGAACGCCTATTTTCAAATCGACTTGGTTTCAGAATATTGTTTTTTTTTGGATAAATAAAATCAAAAATCCAAATATATATTTTTTGTAAGAAGTAAGTATAATTTTTCCTGTGGTTTTGTAATTGAAAACAGACTATATTTAGCCCCACCTAATTTGAAAATATGTTTACGTTTAGAAAAGCATGCGTTTGCATGACGTAAGATAGTGTCGTGCTAAATCCGCTCCTTTCTTTTCTCTCATAAATTAATTCATAGGGAAAACAAAAAACTCAGCTGAAAAGTAATTAGCTCGAATTGTAACGACATTTGGGCTATAATCAGATCATAAAACTTATTAACTCCGAAATTTAACCAAACTTCAATCGTTTAAATACTCCTTAATGAGGGCTTAGCTCTATAAACCTGAACGTTAGCCAATCTCATGAACTCATTTTATTTTTAGATAGTAAATTTAATCGTCGATTGACGAACGTAATTCGCTCCTCAATCGTTATTTACAAACAGATTTATTCGTAAATTTTTCTTCTTTTTTCTCTTCTAAATGAACATAAAAACGAAATTTTTTAAACCCTACACTTAAACTAACCCTAATTGTTTTTTGTTTGTTTGTTGTTTTTTTTTCGTTTTAAAAATTGTTGTATTGCTTTTGTTCTAAAGAAAAACACAATTTATCTTAAATAAAACTTTTCACTTTTAACTTTTCCTTGATCAAATACAACATATTTCATTGATTTTTTTACTCCTCGTCAAAAAATAAATAAAATAAAAAAATTGTCATAAAAATATACATATGCTAAATGATTTTTCGTTCATTACTTTGTTCATGGTGCAAAGTGGCATCGTTTTTATTTGGACGCCGGTTCGTTTTTCTTCGGATTTTTCCGGCTGTTGACGTAAAAATCCGGAAGATGCCGAACAACGATGGAACAACTAAAATGCTATTTAAAACTTAGTCGCGACAGACAGAGAGACCGACGGGAAAATTGTTTTTACAAAGATACAAAATCATATCTAAAAAAAAATGGAGAAGGAAAAACACTCGAAGTATTTGATCTCTTTGAGGTTACCATCATCTGATCTCTATCCTCTTGTATATTTGTTGCGTTGCATCTTTTTACCCTTTCATTCTCTGTCCTTAGACTTTGTCCACTCAATTCGCCATTCAAATCCTTCGACTATTTATTTATTCATTGATTTTTTTTATTCTACTCGCCTCGTTATTTATATTTTATTTTATGTTTTGAAAACAGCTTGAATGTTGTTTGTTAGGGTCGGGTAATATGGCAGACGATGAATCTGAACACTTTTAGTCATTTCTGCTACGGTCGCATCGCACTGAAGAGGTCTTTTCTTTTGAAACTATTCCGTCTCATCTTGGCCTCTTCTCTTATTCTTGTTGACAGAAAGTGGCGGGACACTGTAGAATTTTCGCGTACGCGTTCTTTCTTGGAATGAATTTGTTTTTGAAAGGTTATTTATACCCAAATTATGATTTTAAAAGTTAGCAATCAAAGAATGAAGTTTTATAGCTAGTCTGTAGACAAAATATCTGATACCTAGTGCGGTATTCACCTTGTGCAGGCTGAGCCGGCTTTCTCGAAAGGAGGAAGTTTCTATAGAATATTAAATCTACGAGCTAATTGTAAGCAAGGCGGGTGATAACAAGACCAGAGGATATAATAATCTCGTTTTCATTAAATCTTTACTAAAAAAAATGAAAATGTCTCTGATTGTAAGTTGGACCACACAGAATCTTATTTCTCTTTGAAATAAAATAAGTTTCTCATACAAACAGAGATTCAACCAGGGGTTTTTACCCCGCCTAATAAACCGGTATTTTCCGGGCCTTTGGGTCTGGATTTACGCCGGTCTATTGGGGGTTGCACCCTTCCAGGCTTTGCCTCCTCTCTTTGGGGAGGAGTAAGTTTATTGCTTACTGTCTGAGGCTGCCCAGGCAATTTTTAAATGGCCAAGTTGCTCACCTCTCGAATCTAATTTTGCAAGTCTGCTGTTCAACCTGAAAATACAAGTATCATTTGTAACCGCCAACAAATAAACCTGTTACTTGTTTATAAACTTTACTTGTGGCCTTACGTGAAATGGGGAATTCTTAATTGCAGTACTGATTGCGTCGGACGACCACTTTGGACCAGCACAGCGAGTGGCACGATCGCGGTCTGTGCAGTGCACTCATGCATGTTCATAATTCTAGATTTCTTTCTTATCTAGTGTTAAAGAAAATGATGTGTTTTTCGTTTTAATTATTCGGACTACTGTTTTCATCTTGGGTGGGGGTTTTTTACAACGTTTCTGCCGACGTAACCTTCGACCTTCTTCAGGCACGTCTTGTCATTCATTAAATAAACGGTTTCCGTTCGAAATTCCCAAGCTCGACAAGATGCACCTGAAGAAGGTCGGATGTTACATCGACCGAAATGTTGTGAGTAGAACATCCTAGATGAGAACAGTAGTCCGAATAAGCAAAATAATCAAAACTATCAATCATCATCTAAAAAAAATCCGAAATGTTTTATTTAATTCTGCAACAAAAAAAATTCTTAGTTGTATTTAAATATTGACATGATTTAGTTAAGTTTTACAATTTATTTTTCTTTGAATTGAATAATATTTATAAGAATCACCAGTTCAGTCAAGCTGATTATGCAGACTTGGTATCTAAACAAAAAACGGGTGGGGTGTAACACCCCACCGCCGGATATCTCCCAGATGTTTATAATAAAAATAATCAAAGTAAAGTATATTTGTTAATGGATAGTTGCAAATAATTTCATTTCAATCTCATGACTATAATTCTTTGAGAACCTCTGTGGAACATTTTCTGGTCGCAAACAAATGCGCACAATTTTGGCGATTCCTATATAACTTGAATAGGAAGGTTAGGCAAGATTAATTGGTGACAATAATACGTGACTCTTATTTACCGGCTTGCCCACGATGACTGGATGTGACACAAGGTCGAGCTTAATGTCAAGAGTGGTCATTCATGGCTCTGTGTCGTTCTAGATTGGTGAGCCTGAGAACTCATCATTCCGAGGCGAATAAAAATGGCTAACTATCGTATAAATTTGTGCCATCTCAACAAGACAAATAAGGTAGTAATCCGAAGACAAATCTCATTTGAAGAATTCATAAAAACAATCTGTATGTAGTTATGTCTTATCATATTTCATATGGATATGATGATGATGATGATATAAATGTTAGTATTTATTTTCATTACCTTCATCACTTTGTAAGGTAAAAACATATATACTAAACTCAATGCTATGGGACACACAGAATAAGGGGAAAACACGACCAAATACAATATACACATTTTATTGACATATTGACAAACTTAAAGTGAACTTGTAAAACAACATAAAAGAACATACAATAAGAGAGCTTGTTACTCACCACTCGTGGTGGTCTCTGACATACATGGAAAGGTACGAATCTAAGACGGAATGTCTCAGCATGGTGAATTCCCCTTTCTCCTTTTCAGTAGTTCAGGTCTCTCTAGCAAAGGGGAAATAACCCACCGGTTTTCTTTAGAAACCGGTGTCATTCGCCTTTGTCCCGCTACATAAATATATGTACAAATACAATATATATATATATTAACGTAAATTCACTAAACCAACTCGACAATCAGCTAAATCCCATCCATTCACTGTGGAGGTCCCCAGATGCCGGAGAGCTTTCTACTCAAATAGCTTCTTTCCTCGTGCTGCTGGCCTCTGGAACTCTCTCCCTGCCCCCTGTTTTCCCGACGATACTGACACGCAGAAATTTAAAACTAATGTAAACAGACATCTCGCTGCGCAGCTCCAAATCTAAATTGCCCCCCAAAAACCTTCTCCCTTTTTCTCAGTAGGTCCTTACGTCTACAGTGGCGTCCTGCTTTGTTTGGGGTGAACTATGTTATATATATATATATATATATATATATATATATATATATATATATATATAATGTGTATGTTTGATGATTTTGGCCTGTTCAAACTTGAAAACATGAAAATCTTATTTTCATTAAAAAAAAATCATAGATTTTTTTATATATATAAAAATATACGTTTAGTAAAGGTGTATTTTGTTTTAAAAAAAATAATACATTTTCACTAAGATTTAAAAAAATGTTTCACTATATCTCCTCTTATTAATAAATATTGAAAATTTCATTAAAATTGGTTGATTTCCTTAATTTTGATTCCATTATAAAACAGACAGTTAACATTGAACTTTTTTTTGTATAATTTTTAAACAAATTTCAAAGTCTGAATTACTTACGGTTGATTGGGTTAGAAGTTTAAATAATGGTAATTCATAATTCAGTTTTTTGCAGTATTTGATGGTGAATTATTATTTTCTTTAACTTTATATTGAATAAAGATCAGTTTCAAGATGAATCGAATCGTGTTCTTTTCTTTTCTTTTTTTACATGCAATTTTTAAAGTTTTCTAATGCTTTGTTTTAAATATTTACAATATCGTATGGTCAACATGTTTTGATATTTTTAATAACTTTAGTAAAGGTGTTTTTTGTTTACAAGAAATAATACATTTGCACCAAGCTTTATAATAAAGTAATGGGTTTATTATATTCCGTGATCATTAATTAATAAATACTGAAAATGTTATTAAAATTGGTTGATTTCCTGAATTTTGATGGATTATTTAGTGAATGGAGAAGTCGAAATGCCTTCTTATTGTTATTACTACGGTCCTTGTTTTGACACGGAATGCAGTGACGTCAGAGGGGGACAGGAAGTTAGTTGATTGGCCTTGTCAACTCTCGGTGGCCATGGTGCGGTGGGTAGCATGCAATAAATCAAGATTTACCCTGATCGCTACTGCCAACAACTCCGTACAATCGAACTAAATCAAATGAAACTGACATTGTCACTACAAGATGGAGATTAGGAAGAAGTCATTTGATATGTCGAAAGTGAATTTAGGTAAAAATAGCAGAAGTGGATGAATAAGGAAAATAGCAAAAGGGCAAAAATATAGACGAAACTCTCACAATGAGTTTATCAAAATCTTCGATACAATACATAAAAGGGAAAACATTTAGAAGTTTGTCAAATTAAAAAGAAAATTATATCTACATTTAGAAGTAGATGAGAAATCTCAGCTACCCCTCTAAGATTTTACTTTTTTAGGCTATTACGTGTGAAAACCCTTTAAAAATTATTTTACAATTTAGAGGGGGTAAAAAAGGGAAGGGTTGTAGGGGTCATAAACATAGACCTATTTTCTCCCTTCGAAAAAATGTCCCCATTGAGTGAGCGGGTCACACACTGACCAATCAGCCTGCAGGGCGCATTGATTCCTTCTGTCGACTGAAGAACTACTTCAGCCCTTGGAAATCACAGGCGGTTACCAGAGAGATCCTGGCAAGCAATGAGGAAATACTTCATTCTCTCTCTCTCTCTCTCTCTCTCTCTCTCTCTCTCTCTCTCTATCTATCTATCTATCTATCTATCTATCTCTCTATCTCTCTCTCTCTCTCTCTCTCTCTCTCTCTCTCTCTCTCTCTCTCTCTCTCTCTCTCTCTCTCCTGCCTTTGGCCACTGGACGCTCACAGCAAATACTATCTTCGCCTGAAGATAGTTTCTGACAGACCTCAGGCAGCTCTTAGAACTATTAATTTCCTTTTCCTCTCTCGGACACTGTCTAAGTTTCCTTTTACCTATACCAAACGGTATAGGTAACCTTTTTGAATAAACCCCTTTTCGTTGTTGTTATACAGAGGCTTTGTTCATTTCGTGTCTGAACCCTAAAATAGGGACAACGCCCCCCTTCTTAACAGGTTTATGACTTCAGGCATGGCTGTCGCTGGTTTTTGAAAGTGTTTTTATTAAGACTCAAAGGGGGGGGGGGTATTATATTGTTTTAAAGTGTGCGAACCCCTGTAAGTAAAAAGAAAAGATGTTGGCGTACGGTATAAACCAATTACTTTTAATTTAATATATTTTGGTACGACGGTACACTAAATTATTTTTTAATCATAAATCATAAATGTACACTGTAAGAATTCTAATTTACATTTCTAAGACGAATGTTAATAGACGAAGTTTAATTCCATGTTAAATGAAGTTCAGATTGATGATAATTCTTTTTTAAAGCATTGTTGAAAATTTGAAATATGAAAAACAAAACCGATAGAAGACAGAGAATTCAATTTTTTTTTAATTGTAATCTTAAATTTTTAGGCGATAGACGCCTTCATTAGAGAAAATAAGAGATGTTCGATACTTTTTTAAAGTCTTTTTTGTTGTTGTTGTAAATTCGCGATCATCATTTTTTTCTTTAGTAGTGCTGCCTTAACTAAAGCTTCTCTTCTTGATACCGCTTAAAAAACATCTCGCGGATTTACAACAACCAAGAAAAATAAAAGACTTAATAAAAGTATGAAACATCTCTATTTTTTTCTGATGAAGGCGTTTATCGCCGAAAAAATAAGATTAAAATAAAAAAATATTTGCATTGATTGGCTTTAAACGGCTTTGTTTTTAATATTTCAAATTTAAACAAAAGTTACTTATCGCAACGATCCGTTTAGAAGCGCTTTTTTTGCTTTGTTTTAGTGACGTATATTAAACATTAACGTCTTTAAGTATCGTTCCGGTATATTGTATTTAATATAGACAAAAATATATTAATTTAATATAGACAACGTGTTTGACACAACGAAAGATTGTTAAGAATGAGTGTTCAAAATGCTCAAGGAACGTTTTTGAAGTAAAGTTGTTTTGTGTAAAATCGATTTAAGTGTTCTTTCGAAGAACACGGTTCTTGTATTATATTTTCCAATTATTATTTTAATACAAAAAAAAAAAAAGTTGTAAATTAAAATCGTATTACGAAATTAAATCCATCATAATGCATTTCGGTTTCTTCATAAAAAAGTCAGTCATTTTGATATGTTGTTAATGGTTTAAAAAATCAATTACTTCGTGACTGTTCGAAATTTGAAAAGAATTTGGAAGTATTTAAACTAACGAATAAAAAGTCATTTAAACTGGCTTTAAAATTATTAGCAAGGTCGTTTTTTTTTGGGGGGGGGGGAGTCTAGATCCCCTAAAAGAGGCACTCTGGATTAGAACAAAATTGAAAATTGTCTCGGTCTAAAAGGATTTCAAACTCACTGACTGAAGACATACAATATTAAGTGTAGTACCAGGACAGATACTACACTGTGATCTTAGCCAAAAGGCGAGTTGAGTGTTTAAGCAAAATAAAAAAATTGAAGTCGAAACAAAAGGACAAAGAGAACGAAAAGAAAAAGACGATTTATTCAAAGAGTAATATTTTCTTTTTTAAGATTTTTTTAACAAAAAGAAGAGAAATCATTCTAGACTGAGGCAATTTTCATACAGTTTTATCCTATTCCAGAGTGCCCCTTGGGGGGAAAAGAGCTGGATTTTCCCATTAAAAACTGACCTTGTGTCTACTTTTGCCTTCGCGAAGAGAGGCAAGTGAATAGAGGACTATTTTTTTTTTAATTCGATATAAAGAAAATGTAAAATTAAACAAAAAAAAAAATGATAAAATGAAATTGACTAAAAATAAAATCGCTTAAAAAAAGAGACAAGGTAAAAAGTAAAATAAATAAATTCATAAAAAAGGACTCCGCTGTTTTTGATTGAGCGCGGGGGGGGGTAAATAAAGGAGAGAAAGGCTTTTTGAGGGGGGAAGGAAAAGGGTGGCGAATGTTGAGAGAGAGAGGGTGGGAGGAGGGGGAGAGAAGGATAGAGGGGTATATTAAGCAAAATAACTAAAAATTTAATCGACGTTTAAATAAAATCTTTAAAGGAAAATAGGGGAGACGATGGGCGGGGCTGAGACTGGATCGGCGGATCAAAGGGAGGAAACCGCGCCGCGTACTTCGCTTCTGTAAGTAGTTCTTTGTTTAGACGACAAGAGAAGCTGGTACTGCGTTTCTCTGGTGGGATGGGGGAGATTGGTCTTGAGACGATGAAGAACCTGCTGGGTTAAAAGGATAATAAACAATGGAGATGAAGGCCATAGCGGGAGAAGAAAGGCGGAGACCACCTCCCCCCCCCAAACAACAACAACAACGACGATTACGACAACAAACGACTCCTGTAATGAACGATTGGAATGGGAAGGACGAGTTACAGCCGATCGGTCTGCTACTTGGACAAGTTCGAAAAAAGACAAGAGGGAGCCCATCGTATTATCAAAGGAAATATTTTATGGACTCTTCAAAAAGTCTCGGAATAACCATTTACTAAAAAAGCAAAAAAAAAGGAAAAAAGCCGACTGTTAAGTTTAATCAACTGAATATAGTTCCACCTGACCAAGTAGTGACGAGGTCATTGACTCTAATCTTAATGTTACGTGATGAAATCACTACGCTACAAGAACTACCACGTAACATGTAAATAGTGCCAAATTAGGCGCCAAAATAGATTCAACTGTTTTATATTTAGTTCGCAATAAAAGTTCGTGCCTCGTGCACGCGTATTAATTTTTTCCTCATTGATTCTTGTCTTTTCTTCCTTGTTTTTGTGGTTCACTGCCTCCCACTATGTCTCACTCTAACACGCATAGTTTAACACCGACGTACGTTTAACACTGACCGTGTACTCAGCGGAACCGTTACGTTGACAGTCGTATTGTTTATTTGGCCAGAAGGTTAGCCACAAGGTCAGGTGTGGTTTTGAGAAGCAAACGTACTAAGATAAGCAAACACTGGTTTACAAAAGAAATACTTGAGCAGCTCCGTCGGCATTCCCTAGTAGGTATGCCTCTGGCGATTAGCAACAAACCCACTCGTTCTCAGAGAGAACGTAAAGCCTGGGAAGGTGGACCTCCTGGGACTGAACAGAAACAAAGTCAGCGTCGGACTGATTTTTATCATAATTCTATCATCCAAAAATTGACAGTCATTAATCACTGTGTACCTAGATTATTTAATTCAAACTGTCATTGTTTCTTTAAGTAACCAGAGAGTGCACCACACAAAAAGAAGAAATTTAGTGCAATTAATGTACGCATAAATCTGTAATTGTTGAAAATAGAAAACAGTTGTTGACACGAAAAAACACACGCACGCGCGCGTTAGATAAAATGTTCAATGTGCTTTCTCAGAGCAGCTACACAACGACGTAGACAATCTGACGACCAACTTCCATTCCTTAAGCGGGATATTTTTCCAAGCTTCCATCAACAGAGCTTGGATCTTTTAAAGAAGATCCCCGTCACTAAATAAAGCCCCGCCATTCAAGGGAGACAACTTTTCAGCCACTTTTGCTTTTAAAAAATTTTAACAAAATAAGAATGTATAAGGCATGTTTTTTTTTAAATTTATTGAGGGGGATAAAATTGTGTTATCGTGGACCAGGGTTGTGAGTTTTAGAAAATTCATAAGGAAAGGTGCGCTCAAACACGTGTGAAAAGGGTTAACTTTAGCACTAGTGGCGGGGATCTTCTTAAAAAGATCCCAGAGCTTTTAAGTATTTTATATCTGTGACGTCTCTCCTCTGTAATTGGAGTTGCTGTAATAGTAAATTCTAAACGGTAAAATCTGTTATGTTGACTTTTTGTGGGCCATTCGTTTCGTTCAATTTACTTACAGGTATTGATTATGAGCATTTAATCCATGCTGGTGTCATGTCTATTTTTCTCCTAAAATTCATGCGCATAGTAAATTACATTTTTACATCGTAAAATGCGTGTGTAAATACATAAAGTACGCCTAAATCTAAACGACCTGTGTTTTCTTCTTGTGTGTGTGTGGGGGGGGGCACCCTCTATATAATAATCCTGTCTGCCCCTTCCTTAGTTAGACGGACGACAATGCTGCCAATGCACAACTTTTAAATCAAAGGGATGTAATTCATCAAAACTAAATGCCGTTGCAGTAGTAGTATTAACACAGCTTTGTATATGTAAACAAGCCACAGATGACAACTGATTTTTCCAAATTAATTTAATTCCAAAGTTTTGAACAAAATTACTAATCAAAATTTGTAGATAAAAGATACGTAAAAATCGAAGTGAAAATTAATATTTTTTTACTTCTAACATATCAAATTATCTTGTCGGATTTTTTAAAGTCAAACCTGCTGACAAATCAAACTTTACTTCTGGCTAGCCAATTATCATTTGTTATTATATGCCATGTTATTAGCAATATAACATACTTCGCTACAATTTACTTTTAAAATTATTTAGTCTGGCCCAGACGAATGTTAATATAAATCATTTTAAAATAGTCAACTAAAATATCAGCAAGGGAAATAATTCATAATACGAGCTGTTTACCTTACATCTACAATTTCATTTCTTTTTTTTCTGTATCAGTTTAAATTATCTCATGCTTATAACATTTATTTAATTCAATAATACGACACAATATATTTTGAAAAGAACAAGAGCGTATTAAGAATCAACCGCTGTCGGACTTCTCCCGTTGGGCTCCCACAAAATGAAGAATCTAGGTACCCCCGGAAATCAATGTTCCTATCTTAAAGTAATAATAAGAACTAACTACTTCTTATTGTTTTGTACAATGTATATTGCGCGTATTTTATAATTGTCAATCGTAAATAAATGTGTAAACCGCACTTTTGGTCTTAGCGTTTCGTTCTGATGATGGATATGTTTGGAATATATGTTTAGTACATGATCTGTGAACTACAATAACGTATATCCTAACTGTGTAAATAACTACTGTATTTGAGAGGATTCTAATTTGGCATAGCCGATTCCAAAGTCTACGCTGATGTCCATTAGCCTAATCACGCATCCTACACTCTTTTATGTATAGTTATACGCATTTGGATTTAGATTTCAAACACCGACATTATTTTCTTACCAACCTAATAATTATGAAAACTAAAAACTGTAGGGGGGGGGGGGGGGGCTTCCTCTGTTTATGAAACTTTTGGTACTTATTTCTTTAGCTTAATTGCGCATCCTGGGTCGTTAACAAACTCCCCTTTCTTTTGAAGTTGATATTGGAACGATGACCCTATGTCGACTGACTGCGTTCAAATTAATTAAATGTCTTTGAAATAAACTCCTTGCATTTACCCCTACCAAATTAATTATTTGATACACTTGTAGATACACTTGTAGTAAGCAAAAAACGACATTCTTTTCAAGCAATTTATTTTTTATTAAAAGCAAGAATTTTAATAATCCCGTGCGTTTTTTAAAATTTATTGACAAAAAAAAAAACAATCGTTTTATCTTGTAAAAAAAAAAGAAAATTAAAAATATTAAAAAAATCAAATTTTATTTGAATAATTAAATAAATAAATATATATATTTATGTATAACCAACGATAGATCAATGAAAAAGTAGTCATGGACAATATTCTCTGTATAATATTCGATCTTGAATAATCGATTAAATACTATTAAGAAGGGCATTATTGATTGTAATGGAAGAATATTATTCAAAAATATAAATATTCATTATGAAAATATATTTTTGTATGAAATTATATATATATATATATATATATATATATATATATATATACGAACAATTACTGGGAGCTCAAAGTAGGCGGACGCTCTCCATTAATCGAATGAAAAATAGTACGACAGGCCAGTACATGTAGCAATTTAGACGACCCGTGTAGATTATGTCTGAATGAGGAATTTAAAATCCTTAACTTTGAAGACCGTCAAAATCTATTAAACTGTAGAAGTGAAATAGCAAACAACAGCTTAAACAGAATAAAATTTACTTTAGGATAACAATACATAAGAAATAAATAAATTAATTAAAAACTGAACTAAACTAACACCTAAAAATAGAAATACAAGTACGTACATGTAAAAATAAGGTCACCTTTTAATTCGACACAACAAAGAAACAGGGATGAGCCCCCCTATACAAAACAGAACAAAAGAATAGGAAGTAAAATCAACCGAACCTTTGTTTGTCAGGAGTCCTACTATTGGCTAATAGAAACATTAACCTGTTAGAGGGAATAACAAAGTATATGATTGGTTAACTAGCTAGACTAAACACCACGTGTATATATAAACACCTGGCAACACAAACTCCATGCATTACAGCCTGACGATTCTCTACGGGGATGAAACGCGGAAGTCTCTGTGTAGCTTAATTGCCATAAATATATTTTCATAACTTACTACCTAGCTCTACTCACATATTAAGCACCATTAAAGTATATATTGAACATCGATACATAAAATATTATATCTCCTTATAACATTTTATGTGGATACATGAAATAATAAATACATATATATGTAGCAAATCATTATTTATGCAAGTCTGGTTGAATACCACGGAATTTTCGCGGTTTTTACATTTCTTATGTTCTCGATGCGGCGAGCAAGCTTTCTGGTCTCCGGTGGTAGTTAGTATAATATGGCTCGGAGGGTTATTTTTTCAGCCATCTTTAGCACTTTTGATTGTGGTGACCGTCATCAGAAGTAGGTTTGTTTTTAAAAGATTCATGTCATTTTTTATATTTTTTTCGAAAGTTGGGCAGAGAGAGAAAAAGATCGATAACGCAAGCGATGTATAAATAAATAACCCTCGGAACCATATCATACCAACTACCATCGGAGACCCGAAAGCTTGCTCGCCGCATCGAGAACATTACTAAGAAAAGTAAAAAAAACAAAAAAAACGTGAAAAGTCTGTGGTATTTAACCAGACTTGCACATATATGGTATCCACCCAAAAATGCCACACTGCAATCGTTAAACTTCATAACCCTGTCTGCAATGCAAGCATATTCAATACAAATACACTCCAGCTGCAATCTCTTGTCGGTTTTGGTTTCAAGTCGATTGATGAGATGACGCAGTTAACGCTTCTAGAATGGTTCGTCTCAGACCGATGGAGTCATGAATTTAGCGAGTATTTGATGGGAAATGCCTATAGGTTTATTATGTAGATATATTGATCTTTAGGGAAAACATATATGGCATATAAGGCTACAGGAGGTAGGGATTCGCGTCCTTCTGGCTCGAGTCTGTTCTCGGCCAGTGAAGGAGAAATTCTTCTCGATTGAGACAATATTTTCCCTACCATCTAGAGTACCTCTTTAGGTTGAGCTGGTTATCCTCCAAATTAAAAATCGACATTGTGTCTCAGTTTCCCCTAATGGCGAGGTAAGTAAATAGTGACACATTCGTAAATAAGTCATTTCAATAGATATACAGCATTGCAAGTTTGTTAATATGTTAGTAATGGAGGGGGGGGGGTAGTTTTAATAATTATGTTTTTCGCCTTTAGGTGTGTCTTCGTATTAATACGGGTTGTTTTTTTAGTTCGTCGATCTGTTACGCATCTGTAAGAAAGGTCTACTTCAAAAGCTTGCTAGCTATGGAATATGTGGAATTGTCCTCTCAATCATAACATTCTTTCTCTCTGATAGGTTTATAAAAATAGTCGTTGATAGGCAGAATGCTGTAGAACGTAGTATCAATGCCGACGTGTCTCAAAGATTTATTCTGGGCCAAACCCTCTTCCTAATGTGATACAATGAAGGCCGCGAGGATAGGAAGTGACTCATCGACAGAGACAAAAGAAATACGGGAGTGGTCAGTAATGAAGGCCGCGAGAATAGGAAGTGACTCATCGACAAACAAATGCGGGAGTGGTCAGTTTCCATTGTTCAGAACAGGTGACTCAGAAAAAAATACCGGACACGACATTTGGGGGTGATGGTGTTTTGCGACAGTGGGGTAGGTTAGTTTTACGACAGTTTGACGACAGTAGGGTTTATGACAAAAAGTTAACGAGTTTGGAGTTCGAAGAAAAGCCGGGCAGTTAGAATCGAACCTCCCGAGAGAGCGGATCGGACCGGAAAAACGATGAGATGAGCTGACGACTTGAGCAACGACAATGGGGGTCTCGACAATCCGCGACGGTGTCACACACTCTCATAGTTTCAACTAAATTATACACAACGTATATGTGTTTCTGTTCTTTCTCGAGAGTTTTGTTTCTTTTATTTAACTTGTGGACCAGTGCTGTGCCCTCGACAATTCGTCAGTGGATAGACGACTCGGCTAGACGATGAAGACAAGAAAAAGGCCACAGACACACAACGTTAGGGGTTGACGCTCGTCGAGTGGGGCAACATTGTTCTACACTAATATTCATCAACGATCTCTACAAATCCCATTTTAAGATCATTCGTCGACATTGATGCAGATGACACAATCATCTATGGCAACACTTCGAAGATCATTAATGATCAACATTTTTCTGATTCTCTCTCTTCTGGCCTGGCGCATGTCGTGTAATGGTGGAATGTTGACTGAGTGCTTTTAATGCATAATGCATCGATAACCATTTTTTCATGGTAGGTGCTCGACTATATGCCCCCCCCCCTGTAAAAGATCACAACAAAAACTCGTCTAGCTACAACCACTGTCAATAATTTCCTTTTCTCCCTCTGTGTACCTAAAACTTAACGGAACTTCCATGAACAGAGTTTATTTCCTAGAATAACCCGTCGGTGGAACACAATACCGCGGGAATGTTTCCCAGCTGACTACAACATAGTCATTTTCAAGTCCAATGTTAACAAATACTTGTTGAGCCGTCCTCTTAAGTAATAGATTCTGCCCAGTTTCAATCATCGTTACCAATCATTACGATGTTATCTCACTGTCAACCTGACAAACTCATTAACCCTTATCCTCAAGTGGCTTTTTGGCCTTGATAAGCATTTTGCCGTTTTGTCTTGATTTTAATAGGACTTCCTAGGCCTGCCACGCTTAATTTGTATTATTTGGATTATTCATGCTACTGGTCTCAGTACGGAATTCAAAAATAAACCTTTTTATTTAACCCACGGGGATATATTGTGATCCTTCCGTTCGGGTAGAAGTCTTACGTAATTCTAAATTATATTTTTAGTATCGCCCGTATTGAGAATTGAACCTTCAACCTTCGGAAGACTGTCACTTGGAACTGATCATTAGCATTTTATGAGTGACGGGTACATGTGGACAATCCGAGTATGAATTTTGGAAGCCTTAAACCTATTATTGTTTTAAATGGCTAGTGTTACGTCTTAATACTATATATATATATATATATATATATATATATATATATATACAAATTCCTGTTTCATGTATCTACTTAAAATTTTATAGGACATATTTTTTTATGTATCAATTTTCAGTATTTACTTCAACAGTGCTCGATACGTAAGTAGAGCTAGATAATAAGTTATGAAAATATATTTATGGCAATTAAGCTACACAGAGGCTCCCGTGTTTCATCCCCGAGGGGAATCTCCAGGCTAAAAATATATATATAATGGTGTTCTAATCTATTATTTATAATTTGCATTAAATTTTATACTAGGTCAACTTAGGAGACCATTGTGCTAAGATTATAATTAAGAATTGATATTCCGTACAAATTCCTTAGGTCGACAAGACATACTTGAAGAAATTTGGAGGTTACATCGGCTAAAACGTTATGAGAATATCATGCAAGATTAGAACAGTCGTCCAAATCATACAATTTATAAATCCTTATCTCAAAACTTCGAAACATGTCACGCTTGAATTTGAAATAGTATTTGTTAAACGTGGAAATTGAATTGATGCTCTTCACGAATATGCGCTTTTGTAACTATTGTATGAGACAAATTGTATCCCGTTGGGTCAACGTTTGTACATTGTACATTAGTTTATATGTAGTTCGTGCCCTAAGCCTATTGCGAAGGTAACTCAATATATATTTTTAAAGTATATTTATTTATTGCCAATTTACTGAACATGAATTAGATCTGAAGAAATTGTATATAACTATTAACAAAACGTTCTTTTTTACAATTTTTTACGTTTTTTTTCACTATTAACAAAACCGTGAACATTATTTGCATTTTACACGTTTCTTCATTATTAACAAAACCGTGAACATTATTTGCATTTTACACGTTTCTTCATTATTAACAAAACCGTGAACATTATTTGCGTTTTACACGTTTCCTCATTATTAACAAAACCGTGAACATTATTTGCATTTTACACGTTTCTTCATTATTAACAAAACCGTGAACATTATTTGCGTTTTACACGTTTCTTCATTATTAACAAAACCGTGAACATTATTTGCGTTTTACACGTTTCTTCATTATTAAAAAAAACGTGAACATTATTTGCGTTTTACACGTTTCCTCATTATTAACAAAACCGTGAACATTATTTGCATTTTACACGTTTCTTCATTATTAACAAAACCGTGAACATTATTTGCGTTTTACACGTTTCCTCATTATTAACAAAACCGTGAACATTATTTGCATTTTACACGTTTCTTCATTATTAACAAAACCGTGAACATTATTTGCGTTTTACACGTTTCTTCATTATTAACAAAACCGTGAACATTATTTGCGTTTTACACGTTTCTTCATTATTAAAAAAAACGTGAACATTATTTGCGTTTTACACGTTTCCTCATTATTAACAAAACCGTGAACATTATTTGCATTTTACACGTTTCTTCATTATTAACAAAACCGTGAACATTATTTGCATTTTACACGTTTCTTCATTATTAACAAAACCGTGAACATTATTTGCGTTTTACACGTTTCCTCATTATTAACAAAACCGTGAACATTATTTGCATTTTACACGTTTCTTCATTATTAACAAAACCGTGAACATTATTTGCGTTTTACACGTTTCTTCATTATTAACAAAACCGTGAACATTATTTGCGTTTTACACGTTTCTTCATTATTAAAAAAAACGTGAACATTATTTGCGTTTTACACGTTTCCTCATTATTAACAAAACCGTGAACATTATTTGCATTTTACACGTTTCTTCATTATTAACAAAACCGTGAACATTATTTGCATTTTACACGTTTCTTCATTATTAACAAAACCGTGAACATTATTTGCGTTTTACACGTTTCCTCATTATTAACAAAACCGTGAACATTATTTGCATTTTACACGTTTCTTCATTATTAACAAAACCGTGAACATTATTTGCGTTTTACACGTTTCTTCATTATTAACAAAACCGTGAACATTATTTGCGTTTTACACGTTTCTTCATTATTAAAAAAAACGTGAACATTATTTGCGTTTTACACGTTTCCTCATTATTAACAAAACCGTGAACATTATTTGCATTTTACACGTTTCTTCATTATTAACAAAACCGTGAACATTATTTGCGTTTTACACGTTTCTTCATTATTAACAAAACCGTGAACATTATTTGCGTTTTACACGTTTCTTCATTATTAACAAAACCGTGAACATTATTTGCGTTTTACACGTTTCTTCATTATTAAAAAAAACGTGAACATTATTTGCGTTTTACACGTTTCCTCATTATTAACAAAACCGTGAACATTATTTGCGTTTTACACGTTTCTTCATTATTAACAAAACCGTGAACATTATTTGCGTTTTACACGTTTCTTCATTATTAACAAAACCGTGAACATTATTTGCGTTTTACACGTTTCTTCATTATTAACAAAACCGTGAACATTATATGCGTTTTACGTTTCTTCATTATTAACAAAAACGTGAACATTATTTGCGTTTTACACGTTTCTTCATTATTAACCAAGCCGTGAACATTATTTGCGTTTTACACATTTCTTCATTATTAACAAAGCCGTGAACATTATTTGCGTTTTACACGTTTCTTCATTATTAACAAAACCGTGAACATTATTTGCGTTTTACACGTTTCTTCATTATTAACAAAACCGTGAACATTATTTGCGTTTTACACGTTTCTTCACTATTAACTAAACCGTGAACATTATTTGCGTTTTAGCCTCGACTCCATTTATATAATAAACCTGGCGCTGTGTCTAACCTCTTGTAGAGGAGGTAAATATACTCTATATCATATTAAAATTTATATTTTGGTGCGATTGAAGATAAAATAAAAATGTACTGCTCTATTCAGCGATTAAACTCCCAATCTTTTCCTCTTCTCCTACTTAATAAACCTACTGTAACAGCAAGCAAGATTTTAGTATTAATACACTTACCAGAATAGACAAGCGGACATTTGTGTTTAAATTTTTTTGTTTTGTCGAATATAGAGGCAAATATCTTGAGGAAAAAATTCTTAGAATGCAATAAAGAAAAAAGCAATCGCATATAATATTTTAAGATTGAATTGGATGAATTCAGAAAAAATGGTAAAAAGAAATAATTAAGGGACCAGTTTTGGAACTATCGATTATTTAATAGAAATTTATTTTGGTTTTTTAACGGTTGAATTGAGAAGATAGTTGAAAAAGTGATCAGCCAAAACAGATAACACACAAAAACCAAATGAAAATAACAAACAACTCCCCCCCCCAAAAAAATAACAAATAAAAACCTTAAGAAAATGTAAACAACCCCTCCAAAAGAAATAATAATAATAAACAAAAACCAAAAGAAATAATAATAACAAACAAAAACCAAAAGAAAATAACAAAAAAATAACGATAGAAAATAACTATTATGTTACCGTATCAAAAACGGACTTTGTACTCTTCCATTCACAAGAAATTCTGGAAGTATATGCTTCTTAGTACTGAGTAACCCCAGTCTATACTGTATTATACTTTTCTTTAATATCCTTGTTTTCGCTAAACCCTGCGTTCGTGTTTTCATTCCTGGCTCTAAACAGGTCCGCAACAACTGGCAACGAGATATTCGAACTTACACGGGACACAACTGAAACATTAAAGATTTTTTTCTTGAGAACCTTTACAAAAAAATACTCCACAAAAACCGATGACGTGGGGTTTTGAACCTACACCACTACAACGACTGACGACGTGGTTACAGTAAAAGGATTCTGGAGAACCTTAAAATGGACGCCACAACTGGCAATAAACTATATGAAGGGTTTTTTGGAGAACCTTTAAAAAGGACAAACGTGGAGAAATCAACGACAAAATTCACCAGACGACGTCCTAGTTCTAACAACTGGCTTTTACCGGTGAAAATAAAACAATAACAAACAAATACCAAATAAAAATAGCAACCAGAAATAACAAACAAAATTTTTTAAAAATAAAAGAACAAATAAAAGAAAACATTGAGAATTAGCAGTACTTACCTGGCGTTGCCCGGGATGCAATTAAGTAATATTTGTTTTTTAATTTGTTATTTCTTTGCCCATAAAGTAGACAATATTTATTATATTCTTCCATCTTAAATTTTAGTTTCTCTACTTAATAGTTTTCATTATTTAGTGAATATTAAGTCTTTTGGGATAACTACGTCATTTTTCAAAAAAATTGTAGTAAAGTGCATTACCCATAAGACAGTACTACACTAATAAACGAAAATTGCCTAGTCAAAAACAAGGTTTGATTTGTCAGCTTAAATGCTATTTGGGTCTGACTTTTAAAATCCGACAAGATAACTTTTTTATGTTAGATTGATAACAAACGACTGCTTATTTCAGACAATGTCAGGTTATTTTGCAAGGATACTAATTTTACAATAAAAATCGCGAGAGTTTCATGTAACTTAGTTGAGATTTTAGTTTTTTTGGAAAAGGAGGTTTGCGAGCGTCTATGAGAGTGTTGGGCATTCTTGGATGTAAAAAGAAAATGATTAGATTTTTTAAGCTGTTTCTGTCTGTCTTTTCTTCTCCATTACTCTCTTTTTACATTTTTTTTATAAAACTTTGTTCATCTACAACATAATGGATGAAACTTTATCTACCAACAAGCCTAAGTTTCCGGTGGTAAGCTGACTGCACATTAAACTTACACCCCATACCAACCCCAACGCAAAAAAATGGATAAAATAAAATACAACATAAAATTAAAATATAGCAACTGTCTAGTGTTTTTATTTTTATTGTCCTTTCTTTTTATATCACGTTTATTTAATGAATTAATTTATTTAAAACAATAAATTCTTCTTGAGTAAATTAATTAAATATTGTTATATCAAATATCGGTTTACCTGATGTAGATTTGCTTACGAAAAACAGTCGGGCGGATACTTTATAGACAATGAAAACGAATCTAAAGTTTTTCTTCCTAACCTGTATAAACGCTAAAAAAGGAAGAGTGTATTCAGCACGAATTATTGGCCTTTTAGAATGGAAACTATTTGGGTTTGACTTTAAAAAATCCGACTGACTTAATTTTATAGAGTATTGATTTACTCCTCTCCAGGAGTTAGGCACAAGGCCAGTTTTCATCTTACTCCCACAAGTAAGATGTGACCCAAGGTCGGGTCGGGAAAGTGGGGTTTAAAAATTGCCTGGGCAGCCCCGTCGGCATTCCCCGGTAGGGGCGCCTCAGGCAGTAAGTAATAAACTTACTCCTCCCCAAAGAGGGGAGGCGAAGCCTGGGAGGATGGACCTCCTAGAACTGCACAGGACAGACCCATAGACCGGCGTAAATCAAGCCCCGAAGGCCAAGACGATACCAGTCTATGGAGTGCAGTATCCATCGGAACAGATACTACACTTTGATCTTAGCCAAAAGGCCAAGAGTAGATAATAAAGGATATCACTAAATTTGGTTGTTTGTGGTAAATTTGAAAATATTATGTTCTAAATCTAAAAGTGCTCAATAATACAAGTAGAGCAATACTAATAATATTACTTGATACTAGGTGTATTTATCTGGCGTTGACAGGTTGAGTGATTAGAAAAAAGTAGTGTTTACTTAATTAACATTGCCATTTAAGTTGATATTCGAGTGAATTGCTCTCGTGGAGATGCAAGTAAGAATGTATATATTTCCCTTACTACTAAGCACCTCTAATACATGAGTAATGTATCTTCTATATAAAATGGACTCTTTTTCACCTGAACCTTTGACGAGAATAAGAAAATCACCATATGCATCATAGGCTACTAAACCCAACACTCTATTCACCTTATTCACTCGAGTGTGCTTCAAGAAATTTATGACTATTTTTATCATCTAACAAAAAATGATACTTTCAGACCGCAATCTCAGACTCTCACAAAAACATACTCCATACAAATGGAAGCAAAAACTTTTTCCCCTAATCTTTATCTACTCCTTCTCTCCCACTTAACGCCAGCAAGTAAATTACATCGGATAATTTATAGAATCATCACCGTAAATATTTCATGTTAGAATTTACTACATAATATACAAGATTGCTAAACCACTTAATAACCGCTCCCTGATATTCCTTCATAATTACAGAATACAGGATTACATATACCTACTCATTGCCTTGGCCTTTTGGCTAAGATCACAGTGTAGTATCTGTTCCGATGGATACTGCACCTCATAGACTGGTATTGTCTTGGCCTTCGGGGCTTGATTTACACCGGTCTATGGGTCTTTCCTGTGCAGTTCTAGGAGGTCCACCCTCCCAGGCTTCGCCTCCCCTCTTTGGGGAGGAGTAAGTTTATTGCTTATTGCCTGAGGCGCCCCTACCGGGGAATGCCGACGGGGCTGCCCAGGCAATTTTTAAACCCCACTTTCCCGACCCGACCTTGGGTCACATCTTACTTGTGAGAGTAATATAAAAACTGGCCTTGTGCCTAACTCCTGGAGAGGAGTAAATCAATACTCATTGCCCGTCGTTACTTATAACTATTACACATACACATGAACTTATTCCAGTTTCCGGTTTACATTAACGAATAGTATAAATTCTATCAAACATTGATTCAAAATGGCGTCACGTACTTAGCAATTTACTCGCGACAACTCATTTCAGTTGCGAATCTTCGAAGGTTACACGTATACTTTCTGTTTATATCTCATACTTTTATACCTTAAACAATTCGGCAATTTCATCCATACCACTTTCACGGCTTATAACTCACAGCGTAAAACGAACAGCGATCCACGGTTAAAAAACATCCAATTGATCATAGAAATCTTACGGACACCCTTAATAGCTTCCTTCCACGAAACTGTCCAGTAATAAAAACACAGAAAAAAACAGGTAAATTGTTTCAATTTTGACCATCCGTATTTTCCGAACAATATTGCAACATTCACACATCACAATATATTATTATGATTGTTCTTTCATATGATATCGAATTGAATTAACTTTTTTTGTTTACTGTGGTAAGTAAAGAAAGAAGGAAAGGAAGAGAGATATTTTTTAAAATGAAACTGACAAGGTCAATTTAAAAATGATGTACAACTTCCGTATTTTGTATGATTAAAAAAAACTAAGCTTTTAATTTTGAATGATTAAAAAAAAACTAAGCTTTAACTCATATTTTAAAAATCGAGAAACAGTTTCATTTTTTTCTTAATTTTCAATTGTTTTGAAAATGTTCTTTTCAACTCTATTTAATCCACAAGTGCTTAAATTAAGCAATACCAATATTTCGAAATTGGTAAATACAAACAATTCTTGAGATGTGTCCATTCATGTTTAGAGATGAAAATTCTGTTTCAATCTTTAGCCTGACAGACTAATTTAATGATAGACTAGTGTAGAGATATGTGATCGCATCTCAAAAGATATTTCAGACTTAAATCTGACAAACCAAAGAAAATGCTATTCTGAACTTAAGCAATTGACGCGGAATGAGTCCTTTATAGAGATGCAGGGGTGCAATTTAAAATGCTATTCCAAACTTAAACGTGCCATTTTGTATTAGTTGGATTCTTCGGATTACTGTTCTCAACTTGGATGTTATTCTCACGTTTCGGCCGATGTAACCTCCGAACGTCTTCAGATGCATCTTATCGAACTCAAGAATCTGTACAGAATTTCAAACGAAATTCTGTATTTAACTGATTGGAGGTCACAGCAGCCGAAACGTTGTTAGAATAACATGCAATATTTTTTCAGCGTGGTCATCTAATTTACATACGTGTCTCTGTATACACCACACACATGTATATGGCAAAACAGTAAGTTATTTTACTTTCATATAAGAATAATGAAGAATAAAAAATACTTCTAATAATAATTAGAAGAATATAAATAAAGAGATGTATTACCTCTGCGAAGGAGGTTATATTTTCGGTCGAGTCTATTCGTTTGTCACTGTTTTTTTTTTGTTTATTGCCGAGCGTCGACATCGCTTGACCTATCGTCACCAAACTTGGTCAAAATATTTAGGATATCACAGGCACGGTCACAGAAGAGGTGAAAATCAGACTAATAATAATAACTTCGTTTTTGTTTATCATAGAGATGCGCTATTTGGTCGACCGATTGTCATGGCTAATAACACCCTACCTGAGAGTTCATCTTTCAAACTCATCGGCCTAACCTTCACAGGTAACATGAATTGGAACAAATACATTGAGGACATTGCCAAGGCTGCCGCAAAGAAGGTTGGCTCCCTCTACCGTGCTAGTAAACTCCTCACACCTGACATTATCCTGTATCTATACAAAGCCACCATCCGCCCATGCATGGAGTATTGTTGCCACATCTGGGCTGGTGCATCATCTACTACTCTCTCCCTCCTTAACAAGGTCCAAAAGCGAGTCACCAACCTAATAGGTCCCTCACTGTCAACCATACTCCAGTCCCTGTTCCATCGCCGCAATGTAGCATCCTTGTGCTTGTTTTACAAATACTTCAATGGATTATGCTCCGATGAATTGGCTACTCTGGTGCCCTCTCGACGTAAATTCACTAGACCAACTCGACAATCAACTAAATCCCATCCATTCACTGTGGCGGTCCCCAGATGCTGGAGAGCTTTCTACTCAAATAGCTGCTTTCCTCGTGGTGCTGGCTTCTGGAATCCCCTTCCCCCTGTTTCCCCGACAGTACTGACATGCAGAAATTTAAAATTAATGTAAACAGACATCTCGCTGCGCAGATCCCAGTTTAGGTTGACCCCCCCCCCCAACCTTCTCCCCTTTTCTTTCTTCTCAGTAGCCCCTTACATCTACAGTGGCGGCCTGCCTTGTTTGGGGTGAACTACGTTTGAAGAAAAAAATTTTTTTTAAATATTGTAGCCAATGAAGTCCCGCATCTTATACAACATTGACCTTTAAAAGTTCAGTCATGGTTGAAATTTTGACAGAATTTCAACTTCCGACTTTTTCAAATTTGATGCATGGTTCTGATGCTTTTTCATAACGGTAGCCACCATGCAAATTTTCAGCCTGATCAGATGAATAGTTTTTGTGTTATTAACGTTTCCATGACCTAACTTCGGAGATACTCAATACAACACGGAAAAGTAAGGCCCAGATAAAACTTTAGCGCATCTTTACGTTGTCAGTCCTAGGTATGCCGTTTCACGACTGACTTGTTCTTGTTTTAGTTATGCAAGAAGAATGTAGTACCATATGTCACAGTTTATAAATTTTGGAATAAAATTAAAGTAGAATAAATAGTTGTGACCCAACGGGTCACGAGTACGTTTAATCAATAGATAAATTTATTTACAAGATCGATATTATAGAACAAATTTTTATGGGATTTTATAATTTTCCTTCGAGAAACACTGGATCACTTTTCTAGTTGGCCATTATTTTTTTAAAAATCCAAACAGCTCATTTCACTTTATTTTTTTCTGTCTTTAATATTTTTCTTTTCTTTTAACATACAATCAATTTAAATACTTCTTCTTCTTGCTACATGTGTCATTTTCCATCTTTTTTTAAATTTGAATGATTTTAGCAGACGATCATGATACCAGTTGGCCTCCAAGTATTTTCAAATCATTGTCATTAGTATTTAAGAATATTATGCAGAGTGCCCTTAATATAAGGGGACAAATTATATATATATATATATATATATATATATATATATATATATATATATAATGTATTTGAATAGATTTGTGTAGATACAAAGTTTTAATAAACAATCAAATAATATTAGACGCACTGCCATTATTATCTATAGTGAGGATTTTTTTTACAATTTATTTTATGAGAGAAAAAGAAACATCCTCATAGAGAAAAATAAAAGTTACGAAGGGATTCATCTTTGTTCCCCTTCCGTGGTTCTTTATTCCTCTCTTATAATATAAATTATATAAAAAAATGCACTATAGATAATAATGGCAGTGCGTAACAATATATATATATATATTAAATAAATTTTTATATCCCTTTGAATAGGTAACTAAAAAACTAACAAAATAAACTGCTGTATAATGAGAGAGGGGGGACTAGATCCCGTGGATGATGTCACGACAAGAGATGGCTGACGGCAGACGACCTCTTTCGAAGAAAGACGTCTATTGAGACCACTTGGGGAATAGGAGGAATAACAGAAGTTGCATACAAATAAATGCAGCAGTTTTTAGCATCGGCTTACCTCACATTTCCTTACGAGGGTTTTGAGAAAATGTAATTAGTTTGGTTCCGTTGCAGATAACAACAACAGGCGATGCAGCAAAAGTAAACACTCGAGATTCAAATAAATAAATATAATTTCTACAAAATAAAATATAAAATCATGGCTGTTGCGTTATATGAACTTTTACTCAACTTAATCGATTTTTCTTTTCGAATATATTTTATAATAATAATTGACACATAGTTGTAAATTCCACGAGCGATGTTTCTGACAAAGGGGGAAGAATTGCTATTTTCTGGGTCGGAATCTATCCATCTAACACTTAGTGTTGGCTAGTTTTTGACCATAAAATAGTTTTTTTTTCTTTAGCTCTTTACATCAAGTGGCTTCATGATTTGTCTGGAGCGACTTCCATAAAAAAGAAAAAAAAAACTTCTAGCTGTCCCGATCCGGCGTTACCCAGTAGTGTATTTACTTGCAAATTATTTTGCTTTGCTATTTTACTATGCAGTTTTTGTTTCTAAAATATTCTTTGTTCCAATTAAAGAAAAGTAACTATGTATGGACGAATATAGAGTTACGTCCTATTTTAAGGTGGTGGCCATTTGAAAATAATATCGATCTGAACAAAGTATTTTCCGGAAGGAATGGAATCGAATTACATTTTATTAAGAGGTGACCTATAGAGCCGGAATTGCCAATTTCAAATATATTGATGATCATTTACGTGTTAATAGTGTTGAGAACTTGCAATCAAACATCTCTCATAAAGAGCATAAGGCTAGTCTGTCGCCAGTTATAGCTCCAGAAATTTTTATACACATGTATAATGTTCCAGAATTTAATAAACGAGGAAAGATTGATATACAAATGAGAAAACGAACAAACCAAATCAAAGAACGTGCCTAAAACGTTACATGTTGACGTTACTTTTTAGACAACTTACAGCATAAAAGATTGAAAAATTGAAATAAGAATATGCAAAATTGGGGGGGGGGATACAGAAATGAATAAAAAATGAACAAAAATAAAAATAATTGATTTCTTATCGCAAGAATTCGGGGACTGTTTCAAGAAAGTTGTTCCATGTTATCCGCAAGAAAATGGATAATAAAACGTCCATGTTAAGGTAGAAGAACAAAATGTTGAGGAAAAGCCAACATCAGATGAAGTTACGAATCGGAAGAACTGTGGAAATGAACGAGTGAAAAACGACTAGGATAGAGTATTGGAAGCAATGTATATGCAATTGTCATTGTTGGTTTATTACTATTAGACTGGGCGAGGATTCGGGTGAGATGGAGAACAATTATACGTTTCATTCATAGCTCTAAAATTCCTATATACTTACCTGGCCACGAGGGCAGAGTTAGACGCAATGTCGGGGTTTAACGTTGAGAAAATCAAGCTCACTAAAAGGGGCACTGGATTCGGACAAAATAAAACTTTCCTCAGTCTAGAAGGATTTCTCCTTCACTGAGCGAAGACAGAAAAGATGAGGTGTAGTATCAGAACAGGTACGACACTTTTCTCCTAGCCAAAAAGCCAAGTAGCAAAAATGCATGCAGACATGCTCGTTAGACTGGGGTAGTATTATTTACCCTCTCTTCAGGAGGTTAGGCACAAGGCCATTTTTATCTTACTCCCACAAGTAAGATGTGACCCAAGGTCGGGTCGGGAAAGTGGGGTTTGAAAAGCTAGCGCCTGAGAAAGTGAGCACTCTGGCCATTAAAAATTGCCTGGGCAGCCCCGTCGGCATTCCCCGGTAGGGGCGCCTCAGGCAGTAAACAATAAACTTACTCCTCCCCAAAGAGGGGAGGCAAAGCCTGGGAGGGTGGACTTCCTAGAACTGCACAGGACCGACCCATAGACCGGCGTAAGTCAAGCCCCGAAGGCCAAGACAATACCGGTCTATGGGGTGCAGTATCCATCGGAACAGATACTACACTTTGATCTTGACCAAAAGTGTTCAGGCGATCTGAAAAACAATGATACGGTATTCGGTCCACTCATAACTCGAAAGCTCTGATTTTCAGAAATGAATTCTTATAGAGTTTAGAATTACTTGGCTGGCCGCTTATTTTTTTTGGGGGGGGGGGGTTGTTTTAAATCCTGACTGACTTTTTCAAAATGTGATTATTCGCAGACAATGCCGATGGGCATTCCGCACAGTGGAAGCTTCATCGCAGTTGATCAAGTCTGGCCTTTTTAGAGAGCCATTGACTGCTAAGACTACGGCTTACACTCGAGTTTGAAATAAACGCTGACTGGAGAAGATATAAAAGTTGGCGAGGGGGGGGGGGGTAGATTAGAACGCGGACTTTCCCTCCATCTTTTCTTTTTCTTTTTCATTCGCCTCGTTTTCTTCTTTGTATTCATTCTTCGCAACGTATTTCTCGATGATTCTCAAGAATGTATTTATAGAAATCGTGAATTCATATAATTATGGGTGAACTAAATAACCTTTAATTGTTGTCCACCTCTCCTGATCACTAGCCCAGTCTAATTATAATCCCTCCCAGCATGTATTAATAAAAACCTAACTTTTTCATAATTAAAGATAGCTTAAATAATCTAGATGTTCTTCTCCATCTCTTCTGAACGCTGGCCCAGTCTAATAATAATCCCTACAAGGATTTATTTCTGCAAACAAGATTTTTATATTTATGGATGGCCCAATTGCATTTTTCTCCATTTCGCCTGACCATTAGCTCATTCTAATAAGAGGTATTCGGTCCTTAGCCTTTTGGCTATCAAAAAAATATAGTCTTTGTTCTGATACTACACTTCATCTTTTCTGTCATAGGTTAGTGAAGAAGACATCCTTCTAAACTGAGGCAAATTTTATTTATGTTCCAATCCAGAGTGTCCCTTTCTGGGTAGCTGGATTTTCCCCCACATTAAAAACCGATTCTGTGTCTAAATCTGCCCTTGTGAGGAGACAAGTAAATAGAGACACTACGGGTATAGGCTTAGAATATAACATGTACATTTAAATAAGCAAAGTGACACGTATGCAAAATGCGTTATTCCAAATGGCCATTCCTTTTAAATATCTAGTATATCATTCTCCTCTCCTCTTTTCTCTATATCTTTATTTCTTCCTTTCTTTTCTTCACTCTTTCCCTTCTCCCCTACCCTTTCTCTATTCTTTCTCCTCTTCATTCCACTAGAAGATGCCCACCACGTTTCTAAACCCTCCCCCAATGTATTGTCTCTTAAATCCACCATTGTCCCACTTTTCTTCCTTTCTGATCAGACAACATGTCTCCTCCCTTGCAATTTCGCCTTTGATGTCCCAAACTCAAAGTATCTTCACCAGAGTCTGCATTCTTTTTCCTATCGGTCCCTTTAACAGACTTTTTTTTTTCTTTCTTCGCCAAATAATTGTTTAATGTCTACGTTTATTCTTTATATCTTGTCGCCTTCAGTTTTTACACACACAAGCATAACAATACCTAAAATTCAAATAAAGTTACAGACTCTACAGAAAACAGTTATAGAAGACACATCCAGTTCTTTAAGTTTTGACTGCATTTGTATAGCGTTTACTTAAATTTGATTCACTAGTTAAAGACACTACAACCATTTATTCAAGAAAATCAGACTTTTATACTTACGGAGTGTCAAGAGACTCTATAACGTAGAGCTGGATCAGTCTCTGGGCAATACAACCGAAACACGTGAATCAGGCCCGCGCAAGATTTTAATATACAGTGCTTTTAAAACTTGTCTGCTCATGAAATATTGATATTAAATATATACAACAAACCATTACTTCCCTGTTTTAAATAATTTTTATTTGTTTAGCTTCTTTAATACTCTACATCCGTTTCGCCTCAAATAGGAGAATGTTATTAGTTCATTCACAAATTAAGCATTCTCCCAGAGGCTCTTCAGAGGTTAGAGAAATAGCATTCTGATTGAGTCATACCTATCCGTTTCGATCGTAATAATGATGTTTTGAACATCATAGCCACCGGACAAAAGCCCACCAAAATAATTCAAAGCCGAACAAAAGCCCACCAACTTAAAAATAAATTAATTAAAACAAAATTAAAAATAACATTTTTATATTTAATTAAAAGAAATTGTTTACAATTAGCAATAACTGTAATTTTTTTTCTTGACAAAAATGTTCTTATTTCATTTTTAAACATTTTTCCTGTACTTTGTAAAGACTGCATTACTTTAAAAAAATTGTGTATGGTATTACTCATCTGGCACAGATAAAAAAACAATTATTTTAGAATGCAGATTGGGGATCGGTTTTGCATATAATTTTAACATAAAATGATCCACCATTTCCGGGGTGGACGGGTTTTACTTTTAAAAGAGTAACGTGTGGTTTTACGACTTGTTCGGTCAGACTTGGGGTTAGTGGTAATTTTTTTTAGTTAATGCCCTAAAAAGTTAGAAGGGCCCACAAAGGCGGATCATTTTACGTTAAATTTATATGCACAACTAATCCCTTACTCTAAATTAAAACAATAATTGTTTTATTTTCAATGTGTTCACACGTAATCGACTAAAATATATAGAATCTTATTTAGGGGTGGTTACTTTTATGGTTTCCCTTTACGTATTTTATCCAAGATTTTGATGAACTCATTGTGAGATTTTCATTCATATAATTCTTTTGTATCATTTTTTCCTACCGGGAAATCCACACCAAGTTATCCCATTTATCTTGAATAACTTTGCAAATCGCATTTTTTTTTTTGCTGATTTTTTTTCTTTTGCAATGTTTTTGCTGATATTTTGCAATATTTCTTACGTTTCTTTTTGTGCCCGTTCGGAAAATACTTTTTAAATTTCGAACTGTCCCTGTGCTCTCTATAGCTGTCCCCGGCTACGAGTAAAATGTAAATCGGGTCGACAGACTGACTCGATATACTGACCAACCGGAAGAAAACATCTCTCCTTCTCAATGATATGCACACAAAAGATTACGTTATACCTTAATATACACATGCACACGTGTGTGTTAGGATAAAATAACCCAGACAGTATGAGCTAAATGTTGTGTGGACATTTTCAAGATTGAAAGTTAAAAGCTGCAAAATACGTATGTTGCCGTTTTTAGCTATAATTCTTGAAAACGCCCTCGCAACTTTTGGGCGAAACGTTGAGTTTTAAGTTTTCTCTTTTACCATTTTAGCTCACACGTGTGTGTAATATAATATATATATATATATGTGTGTGTGTGTGTGTGAGGGGTTAATAACAGACAATAGACAACATATATGTTTACGGTAAAGAGTTACACAAATGCATTCGTATTTCAATCACAAATCTCATTAGGTTCGATTAGTCTGTTGTTATTTTTCCAAAACGTTCGGGGGCGTCCTCAGGAAGTCGGACAGATACTCTATCTATCCTAACTTTTCTTGTGGGTATGATAGAACCTGGTAGTGTCCATATCCTTTCCAGGCCACATACAGCACCTGGTGTTCTCAAATAGTCACCCATTTAGTACTGGCCAGGCACAACGTTGCTTAACTTCAATGATCTAACGGGAACCGGTTTCTCAACGTTACTATGCCGTATTACCACCAAAATAACACGTAATAAGCCTGATCGAAAAACTATTGCATTTGTATAGCAATTAACCATATTTTCATTATTATAAAGCTCTACCGTGTGTTGAGCAATATTTAACTAAATACTTGTAGACTTTCCAAAATATTTTTAAAACATGTTATATTAGATATTATATATATATATATATATATATACTTGCTGTATCTATCCGGCGTTGCCCGAGAGTCTTTCTATTTTGTTTGCTGAATGCCCACAAATTAAAGTGTTTTTCTTTTATTCGCATTTTATTTTTTTTTAAATAGTTTTTGTTGTTGAGCGTAAAAGAAAAGCAACATCCACTCAGTCTAATTTCCGTTGCTTCCATGTTGCCTAAAAGAAAAGCAACATCCACTCAGTCTAATTTCCGTTGCTTCCATGTTGCCTAAAATCTCTAAAAGAATGAACTAATTTGATTCAATGTATTCCCACTGTTGACCAGTTCCCTCCGTAAGCGAAAAAAATCTCAGATAATTAGTTTATTTTCTACTCTTCCTTCGATCTATCCTCATATTTTCAATTACTTTTCTATGCGTTTTATTTTGTTTTCAACTATTTCTGTTAAGTTATCGTAATAATTAAGATTCGATGACCGTATAAATTTTCCTTTACAAAGCTAGATACATGGATATGTTTCTTTAGAATTATTATAGAGATAATTGATTGATTTTTGTTCGTAAGAGAATGTGAATTAAGTTAAAAATGATAAGTAATCTATGTAAGTGTTTTAAAGAAACACAAAATGTTTTAGCGAAAATTATTTATTTAGACTTAAAGTAATCAGGAATAATAAGGCCATGAAACAAACCAAAAGGCCGCTTATGTAATTGCATGTACACCACAGTAGACAATAGAGAATTGGTTTTATCTACTTTCTTGGCCTTTTGGCTAAGATCAAAGTGTAGTATCTGTTCCGATGGATACTGCACCCTATAGACCGGTATTGTCTTGGCCTTCGGGGCTTGATTTACGCCGGTCTATGGGTCGGTCCTGTGCAGTTCTAGGAGGTCCACCCTCCTAGGCTTTGCCTCCCCTCTTTGGGGAGGAGTAAGTTTATTGCTTACTGCCTGAGGCGCCTCTACTGGGGAATGCTGACGGGGCTGCCCAGGCAATTTTTAATGGCCAGAATGCTCACTTTCTCGGGCGCTGGCTTTTCAAACCCCACTTTCCCGACCCGACCTTGGGTCACATCTTACTTGTGGGAGTAAGATAAAACTGGCCTTGTGCCTAACCTTCTGGAGAGGAGGTAAATAAATACTATAGTTCTAGACACATAAAGAAAACAATCGTCTAATATGTGCTGTAAGCATATGTAGCTATTTATAACGAAGCTATCGTCGATAGAGAAATGCCTTGAATTATTTTGTTTACTAAGAATGTAAGCTGCCATAGATGTGAAGGCGTTTAGTGAAAAATGGTTCTGTCAAAAAAAGGATCGAACAGAAATAAGTGTTATTTGAAGGAACTGAAACTAAATACATTTTGGTAGAGAAAAAAACATGGTCAAAGGAACAACATTGGCTAGTCAGAATCAAATATCGACTGATCATATTAATAGCGATCGATGAAAAAATCCGAAAATTACTTTTTAAAAGTGTCTACGTCAGTAAGCGTAGCAGTAAAACTAATGATTTTGTAATAGAGTGCAGGGGAGATAATCACGATTTTAACATCCGTATGACAGTTTGTAATGATTTCGTTGCTATCACCTGATGTCCGTTGTTTGTATCGTTTTTGCATTTTCTCACGCGATTTCACCAAATGTTAATTGTTAAAAGGTTCTCTTCTCTTTATTTAACATTTAATAAACATTACCATTTCATTCATACATTATTTGAGAGACTGTTATACTCTGTCTCAGTACATGACTTATCTGGTTTTATCTTTCTCTCCCTGGTCTATGTTGTTCTCTATGTTATCTTATTTTAAACATGTCGTTTGCGTCAGAAATACGTCACCACATTTTTTTTTTAGTTTTAATTTCAATTCAATATTTTTTTGCGAATAGCAATTTTCTATATTTGACCTGAAAACGGAATTTATTTTTCATTGTTTGCTTTTTGCGCCATACACATTCTGGATATTGTTGCTATACTTTTCTTCTTTTAGAGTTCTATTTTGTTTACCAAATCCTAACAATTAAACGGATCAGGTTTTAATAATTATTTAGAGATCTCGTCAGTCATTTATGCTGAAGTATCCGTTCACGCATAACACTGTTCTACCACAGCATTCGTTTAATTATAAGCATATTCTAGCAAACTGAATACCCACCTGAAAAGTTTAAAAAATAAAGAAAATATTGTGAATATAACAACAATGATAGAGATCACAGACTAACGCATGCAAATAATGTCAATAAAATTGGTGCATAATTATGGAAATTTGGAAGTGTGAAATCATCTCCAGATCAAATTCATTGTTTCTTAAAATCTGATCAAGAACCGGACCGTTTGGTGAATATGAAGCAACGGAAGTTGAGCATTTGGAATTGCTACTCCACAGACCGTTTTTTTTATTATGTATCATTTAAAAAGGAAAATGAATCCTTTAAATTTTCTTCAAAAAACGTTGAATTTACAAAGCCACGAAAAAAAAACGCTTCAATTTAAAATCAAAATTCCATAAATACTATATACAAGGTGGTCGCTAGAAAAGCAGGAAATTTGAGGTTGTAAATTTTATTGTATTTTTTTTATAAAATCGGGGGACTTATGTTTAGAGGCATGTCCGTCCGTCCGTCCGTCCGTCCGGATTTTTCTCCGCAACCATCTATTGAATTTCTCTGAAATTTTGCATGAAGTTTTAACTTTGGTCAGATTAGAAAGTGACATTCTTTGATTTTTGAAAAAAAATCTGGTTAGCCCCCCAGGGGGTCAAAAGGTCCAAAAATGGCAAAAAATGACTTTTTTCTCCCATAACGTTTTATCCATCCATTCAATTTTTCTGAAACTTGGCCAAAATATAGAGGCAATTGTTCTGGATATAAAATGAGCATCCTTGACCTCAGAAAAATTCTGGTTCTCGCCCCCAGGGGGTAAAAGGGGGGGGTAAAAATGCCCCAAATTGCCCAAATTTATTGCATTTTATACTCCCCACATCGAGTCACATACAGAGGCAGGACCACGCACGAGCGGCTTGTTCATTTCGCTTATTCATTTCTTCGATTTGTACGGACAACATTTTGAGAATCTGTGAAGGTATCATAATATTAGTTTTTAAAAAAACTTCATAAAAGTTATTCCTTGTAAAAAAAAACCGTTTGATAAATTTTCCGCTTTTGTAGCGACCATCCTGTAGTATATAATATTTTTTCAAATAGAAGATTTCTTAATTCAACCTTCTGTTAGTTAACTGAGCTTCCAAAGTCATAGTAACTGTCAGGTTCCTGTCTATGGGTTAAATAAAAATTTGTGCTGGGTATTACATGCTAACCATTACATGTATAACTAGTTTTAAAAAAACAAACACCATGAACAAATAATTGAAGATGTTAAAACCTTGAAACTTAGTACTGCTGTCACATGTGCCGCTCAGAGCACTCTCTTCTGCCTTGACAGAGTACAAAATTGATTTAGCAGTTTAGTGGGGGTGATCATTTCTTTTCCTTACAGTCCCTTTATCACAGAAGAGACGTTGCTAGTCTTTCTCTACTCTATCGTTATTTCCATGGATGTTCGACTGAGCTCCAATTTCTAGTCGCTCCCTTCAAAACATTCACAGCAAGAACTCGTGTTCTACCACCACTGCAAGGAACTTTCTTCCTCTGTGTATCGAAAACCAAACGGAATTTTCATGAACAAAGTTTGTTTCCAAGACTTCATCATCTTTAGAACAGATTGCCATGAGACTGCTTCGCTGCAGACTACAACGTTTTTTATTTTTTATTTAAGTATATTTTTATTATCATGATATACAATTAAAAACCAACAATAAATAAACAATCATGGCTGCCATTGTGAAGGCAAACCAAAACAAGTCCAATTATTTATAAAACAATAATGTGAGAGAAAGAGAAGCAAAAAGACAGATACAGACATAGGTAGATAGAGAGGGGGAGAGAAAGAAAGAGAAGCAAAGAGACAGATACAGACATAGGTAGATAGAGAGGGGGGAGAAAGAAAGAGAGTCAACAGATGACGATTAGAACGGAAGTGACGTCGCCGTACAATATGGTTATATTCAAGTTTAATGTTGAGTAATCAGATTTTGTTTATTTCAATTATCGTTTTCAAGCCTATTAAAATATTGTTAATAATTCAACTGACAATCTCTTATCCTCAAGTGGCTTTTGGCCTTGTTAAATGGTAAAAAAGTGGTTTTGGTATACAGAATAAAAGAATAAATTAAAATAAAAACTCTTACCATAATAACTAACCCAAAAGGTTGATATGCCGTAAAACAAAACAAAGCCTGAAATGGCTCATCCCAGAAATATTGTCAAATTCTTTCCTGTTGGAATCAGTTACCCCGTCTAATAAACCGGTATTGTCCGGGCCTTCGAGTCTGGATTTACGCCAGTCTATCGGTTGTCTGGTCCTGTGCAGTTCTAGGAGGTGCACCCTCCCAGGTTTTGTCTCCCCTCTTTGGGGAGGAGTATGTTTATTGCTTACTGCCTGAGGCGCCCCTACCAGGGAATGCCGACGGGGCTGCCCAGGCAATTTTGTAAAAAGCCAGAGTGCTCAAATTCTCGAGCGCTGGTTCTTTCCCACTTTCCCGACCTTGTGTCACATCTTACCTTGTGGGAGGAAGATAAATCAGGCAGTTCAACCAAACTACTATAGCACATTTACCATTCTCTTTTAAAATCGATCCGCAGAGTTTTTTTTTTCAATAAAATCATTGTATATTTTCCTCTAAAGAATTCCAGTGAGAATTCTTCTCCTGGCCCGACGGCATTTGTGACTTCAATCTGATCCATGATGTTTATCTTAATGGTCCGCCCGAAAATCCATTGGACGCGATGACTTGTATCCATAATTCCCATAAATGGTCTGTGCCAAGCTATCTGCGGCCGATGCCTTTACTATTAATGCCGAGGCCATCTGGTTGCTTACTCAACGGAATGGTAATATGTCGGTAAATATTGCTATCTCTCATACGCATCAATGAAATAAATAAAATTGCGTTATCCGTTTGGCTAGCAAAGTAGCGTTCACTGATCTGCAAAGTATTTGTCTTGAGAATCGGCGTTTTTTTTTTTTTTTTACATTTTTACTCGATCTCATATCCCAACTATTTTTTTAACCAGAAATTATTTGAAACGATACAAAAACAAAATGGCTCTTCTTATGCCATATAATGTTAAACATTTATCCTGATATGAGTTTTATTTTCTGCGCGCTTAAAAGTCAGGCTTCGTGAAGACTTTAAAAATTACCCCTGTGAAGGCCTGCTTCGACTTTCGACCGATATAAACTAATATCTCAAAATAAATAATAACATTTTAATGAATAAACAATAAATACTATAAGATATCACTCAAATAAAATTGTTTCGGAAACTTTTAGATAAGAATTAATAATTTATACTATTTAAGACTTCTACCCGGCCATGGCTGACGGACCGAGAACAATCTACCCCCGTGGATTAAGTACAGGGTTCAGTTCGAAATACCGTAGATTCCCGAATTCGACAATACACATCTGAAGAAGGTCGGGGGTTACATTGGCCGAAACGTTGTGAGAATAACATCCAAGATGAGAGCAGTAGTCCGAATAATACAAATAATACAAATTAAAATTAGTCTATCACACTTGAGACTAACGATAAAGATCCCCCCTTTTGGTGGTTTCTATCAGTAGATGTGGGAGAGGGTGTCACTGTTTTTCCATGTGTTAATACAATTTTACCTCAGTAATTAATATGGTATAACTTTTACCAACCCTTAAATAGTTAAATACTAGGTTGGCTATGGGTGGGTGATCGAACCCAGCTCTCAAGGATTAGAACTTTAATATTCTAAGCATTCAGTCATGCGCAGACAAAAATATAACTATCACATAATGATAATAATATTATTAACAAGCCGCGCATGCGTGGTCCCCCTCTATATGTGACTCGATGTGGCGAGTGTAAAATGCAATAAATTTGGGCAATTTGGGGCATTTTTGACTCCCATTGTACCCCCTGGGGACGCAAACCAGAACTTTTCTGAGGTCAAGGATGCTCATTTTATATCCAGAACAATTGTCTCTACATTTTGGTAAAGTTTCAGAAAAATTGAATGGATGGATCAAACGTTATGGGAGAAAAGGGTCATTTTTTGCCATTTTGGGGACTTTTGACCCCCTAGGGGACTAATCAGATTCTTTTTCAAAAATCGGAGAATGTCACTTTCTAACCTGACAAAAGTTACAACTTCATGCAAAATTTCAGAGAAATTCAATGGATGGTTGCGGAGAAAAATCCGGACGGACGGACGGACGGACGGACGGAAATGCCTCAAAACATAGGTCTCCCGATTTTATAAATCGTGGGACCAATAATAATAATAAGAAGAATCTTAACCCCCTCCACCGTCCCACCAAAAGGTGTCTCTAATCTACATGAAAATAATGTTCCTTATCTCTACGTAAACATGTAAATACGATTTACGTAAGAATGCTCTTTCCTAGTTATGAAATAATACTAATCTTAAGATGTTAATTGACATTAATAAATTTAGTTCTTACAGAAAATTACAATTAATATTTATATTTAGATAAAATATCGATTAAAAATATTTATATCGTTTTCAGATGTGAGAGCATGAGCTTTTTGGGTAGTTCGATATTCCTAGACAACGCTCGTGCACAAGTACCGTTAGTGTGTGTGTATATATATATATATAATAATAAATATTAAATATTTAAATACCTAGAGACATCGATGTTTCATGCTAACGCAATCTTCAGTCTAGGAACTAATTCCCGACGGTCGGTGGGCGCGAACCCCGAACACAAATCGCCACTGATTCGTAGTCAGTGATCTTAACCAAAGGGCCATCGTCAATTTGTTAGTAAATATAGAGTAACTTTAACTGTAAATAGCGACACGTGGCCGCCATTTACCAGGCAGCTAGAGTTATCTTACGAAACGGTGTTCGGATCGCGCATATAGCTATTAGTACTGCTTGTTATTAAAGCTACTCGAAAGTGCCCAGCCCTTGTGGGAAGGGGGGCTGATAAACAATAATATTTTAATAAATAAATATTGAATATTTAAATACCTATATATATATATATATATCACTAAAAGAATACGCGTCCCAAGACGCGTATAAGTTATGCGTGTAGCATTTTGAGCTACACATTTTCATACATGTTTGATTAAACAAGAGGGACAATTCATGTTTGTTTCTTTTTGGATCCATCTTTTCATTTTGACGGACCAACGATCTAAGGTTCTGTTCGAGTGTGAACAGGAACTCGCCAAAGCTGCTAATGTTTTCGACTCCCATGAGTCTTCGTCAAGCATGTGAGGAGTTACGCAAATCAAAATTGGTGAATTTATTAAGAAATTCGATTAAAACAATTACAAAACAATTTTTAAAGGCATTTTAGCATACCTTCTCCCCCTCATATCTAAGAGGAAACATCAGAATGATAAATTAAAAACTAGAAAATTAAATGAGATATGAGCGAAAAATTATTATATTTGGAGAAAACAATTGAGAGAAAAAAG
>OY744522.1:27871228-27901228 GCA_963556195.1 Sepiola atlantica
GTTAGCTAATGTAATGGATTCTTCCCATGACACCGACAGTTCCCAGGTTATGCATAGCTTTGTTCTTACTGAATGCAATATCAGGTCGAATCTTCGCATTGTTATTGCTATGTTCCTTGGGGATTTTATTTATTGTTTTTTATTTTCACTATCAAATTCCAAACATCGACGTAAGAAAACTGTAACAAAAAAACAAAAAAAAACAATCCCCATCCCCCCCAAAAAAACATCAAAACAAAACAACTTCCTAGCAGAACGCGCGAACCGGCGTTGCCCGGTAGAAAAGTAAAAGTAATGAGAGAATCGTAACCATTTAAAAAGAAAAATAATCGTCTGCATTGAATGTATAAAAAGTACAATTCGATTTATTTTATGCCCCCTCCTCTCCCATGGAAACAATTTGTTTTTCTTTTCAATTTATTTTTTATTATTTTTACTTGTCGCTTTCTAATTTATGTTACGCTTTTCAAAATAGAATGAACGTTTAAGTGTCGTCTCTTTTATACTATACTGAATATTTTCTCAGTACTTCTAAACTTTAAAGACCGTGCTGAAATAATAACGATATTAGTAACTGTTACACCGGCCGTTCTAACAGAAGAGAAACTACACCGGTTCTCACTATAAATAGTACGAGTAGACAATCACCAGAGAGAAAAGGACAGTATTGTAACTGTCTAGCCGAGTGCCAGTCAGTTTCCTTACCTTTGTACCTTTTATGTTAATACACTTGTTATCTTAACCCAACCTCGACTTGACTTCTTCTTTTTTACTGTTGGGCTACTTCACAACAGTAATGAACCCATTTTAACATGGGATAGGGGGCTTTGTTAAGTACAGTCTACTTTTATCTAACAATTTAAATAAGAAAATATACCGTAAAATGTGAACTTGAAAATCATATCTGAAAAATAGCACGATCCTGCGATATTTTGTAATCATCTCACTTAATAATGTCCTCGTGTAAATGCAGGTTTTGTATGGATGGACAGAAGCGATACGTTTGACTGATGGAGAAGAAGTGATCGAATAGGTTCAAGAATTTAATAAATAAATTGTTTCTACGAAGATGTTATTTATGTAGCGTAAAGAATGTACTGACACGTCGTGAAGAGTGAACAGTAATGTTAAGATACGAATTCTAGCAGTTAATCTTAATGGCTTGAATAATGTTAGGTAGCTGAGTGCGTAATAAAGAAAGTGAGTTTGTAAACAATCGAATTGAAGACTGCTAGTGATGTGACGATGTCATGTGTTGGGAAATGATGTTGAAGCCTTACACATGTCATGAATGTGAGTACTGATGGTTGTATGTACGAAAGTATTGAGATAATAAATGATCATGTGAAAATTTGGAGCAATTAGAAGTAGGATTGAGTCGAACTTGGGAATAGTCGATGGAGGACGCCATTTTGAATTAAGTTTGGTGAGAAATTCAGGTGTTTGTTTATTGCTTCTGATAATCCAGAATGTGCATAGGTTTAGGTAGAAAAATATGAAATCGTTAAGCTCACACTCATTCTGTTATTCGTGTAATTTTTACGAAGAGAGCGGATCTTGTTTCCATTTATGATATCTTTGTTATAACTAGTGTGGATTGATGATTTAAAATCGAAATAATAATTGGTGTTTCGAATAATAGTTCCTTATTTATTATAATCTACGGTGTATAAGAGTGGAGTTGCAAGAGTAAAATGTTAGGGGGAAATCAGTATGGAACACTCTGTTTGCATTACGGTTTTGGGAGAGTTAGCTGTAGGGGTCTAAAAATAGTTTTTAATGTTTGAAGATCATATTGAATGAAAGTTTCTTGAAACACGCTCGAGTGAAGTTGGTGAATCACGTGGTGAGTCTCGTAGCATATGAAGAATTCGTTCGTTTGTCTAGTGTGGTCAAAGGGGCAGTGCAAAACCAACACTTTTTTATATAGAGAGATAGATTATCTATATCGACCTGGCGTTGTTCGGGATTATTTAATTTCAATTAAAAATATTTTTTTACTGAGTTAATTATTTGTAATAAAGTGATTTGTCCTCGGATATGATTTTTAAATAGAAGTTTATTTAAAATGATATCAATTGGTCATTAAAATCTAACGGCTGACCTATACGGCTCTGAAATAATATAACTCACCCAAGAAGACCTGGTTTCAATTCGGTATAAAAGCCTATAAATATTCTCAGTTTAAAGACTTCAAACGTTATGTTATAATTTCGCGCCATAGCGAAACTTAACGATGTGTTAAACGAACGTTTATTTTTTAAGCATGTAACTCTTATTAGAAAATCTAGTCTAATATTGGGCATAAAAATCTTTTGGACTGTTCAAATATGTGTGTAACAACGTGTTTTAGGAGCCCTTTTGTGTTACTATTTATCTATTTTAAATGGATAAAATCGTAAGTTAGAAAATAAACGGTATGAATTGTCATATCATCTTTTAATACTTTCGTATTTGTTTCTCAATATATTTCGAAGTAAATATACTTCATACGAAGATATTAGTTTTAGAATTTTATTCCATTTTCTTTTTTAATTAGTAGCTCATACACGCAAATACAAAGCCCGAACGTTCGTATAGAAAGTGTTCATTTTGTAATCCTATTAGTTCTTTTATGTTTATTACAATATGTTAGATAAGAAAAAAAATTTTAATGTAAAAATCGACTAATCATATGTATTGTTTTGGGGAAAGAGAATCTAGAACATTTTTAAAGTAACATTGAATTAAGAGGTTTATGTAGTTTGCTTGAAGCATTGTTTACTTGTATATAGAAATGTGATACTTAGAAGGCAATACAATGCAGAAGTGTAACGGATAGACACAAGTTGGAGCAAATAAGACATATAATGGTGGAACGGGTTAAATAGTTTCACCCTTAATACAATGTACACACACACACACATATATATATATATATATATATATATATATATATATATATATATATATATGAAGAAGAATGGAAAAGAATTAGAGAAGCAAAAGCCAAATCAAAATTCAATCCAATTGCTCAGATCAAGGTATATTCCGCAAAAAGGCAATTTATTCAAGTTAAATTTTCCTTAAGCCAGGCTTTTCAAAGATCAAAATCTTATCATCAGAGGAAGTCGCTGGGATAGATAAGTTGGCAATGGCCAAGATTTAAAATTTGAAAAAATGAAATAAAAGTTGTAGGGTAAGAAACGCAGGGCAAAACTCTGCCCGAATGCAAGCAAATGTCCGATTGCTAAAAAGTCCGGTGTCGAAAAGTCCAGCGGAGAGAATAAGATGTAGATAGGTAGGTCGTTAAAGGCACGAGATGTAATGAGAGAGGTTTCAAAGTTAAATTCCAAGAAGCCACAACTTCAGGTACGGCGAAAATAGAAAATCCAAAAGGGTAAAAAGTCCAATAAGAGGTACGTTCGTGGATGCAGGCAGGCTCAGAGAAGATTGAGGTGGAAAATATTCGCCATTAAAAATACTTCCTGGGCAGAGATAACAAAAGAAAGTGTTTTAAAGTGGGAAAAAGAGGCAGCGAAAATATTTAAAGCTAGCCCGTTGAGAAAGCCGGCTTAAAAAGAAGAAAAGCAAAAACATAATATGCGACCAGTAGTGTCGCATATTATGTAAGCATCGCCTCTTCACCATATGTGCGTGTAACGAGATTCATACGCGATGAATCATTTTGGCGCTAAAACCAGATCACGTAATTAACATCAATCTTCAGTTCGAGCCTGACTTTCAAACAGACATGTGATCCTGCGTTCTCTGCCGGGCCGACAGCAGAATAATCGACAAACTCCAGGATAAAGATTATTTCGTCTTGTCTACATTTACTCAACCGAATGTATTATCTTTGTTCTGTTCCTGTGTTTCCTGGAAATAAAACTGCATATCTCTTTAGTTGTGAAACCATCGTTTATTTCGTGAGGAATAGTGACCCATTTTACTTATTCTATTACAGTCAGATTTGGCCCGAAAGAATTACTCTTCCAAGTAAGTTCGTCATTCTGATTTTCTTCTCGGTTTAAACTCACAGCTGAAAATGGCTTTCCCAGCTAAAAACATATTTACTATGAATAAGAATAATTTGCTGCTGAATAGAAAGATGGCCACCCTGTGAAAAATAATCGGATGATGATATTCAAAAAATAATCGGATGATGATATTCAAAAAATAATCGGATGATGATATTCAAAAAATAATCGGATGATGATATTCAAAAAATAATCGGATGATGATATTCAAAAAATAATCGGATGATGATATTCAAAAAATAATAGGATGATGATATTCAAATATATATCATTAAAAAATAATCGGATGATGATATTCAAATATATATTATTAAAAAATAATCGGATGATGATATTCAAATATATATTATTTAAAAATAATCGGATGATGATATTCAAATATATAGGATTCAAAAATAATCGGATGATGATATTCAATTATATATTATTTAACATTAATCAGATGATTATATTCAAATATATATTATTAAAAAATAATCGGATGATGATATTCAAATATACATTATTCAAAAATAATCGGATGATATTCAAATATATATTATTCAAAAATAATCGGATGATGATATTCAAAAATAATCGGATGATGATATTAAAAAAATAATCGGATGATGATATTCAAATATATATTATTAAAAAATAATCGGATGATATTCAAATATATATTATTAAAAAATAATCGGATGATGATATTCAAATATATATTATTCAAAAATAATCGGATGATGATATTCAAATATATATTATTCAAAAATAATCGAATGATGATATTCAAAAATAATCGGATGATGATATTCAAATATATATTATTCAAAAATAATCGGATGATGATATTCAAATATATATTATTAAAAAAATAATCGGATGATGATATTCAAATATATATTATTAAACATTAATCAGATGATTATATTCAAATATATATTATTAAAAATTAATCAGATGATTATATTCAAATATATATTATTTAAAAATAATCGGATGATTATATTCAAATATATATTATTCAAAAATAATCGGATGATGATATTTAAAAAAAATTGCTGTTGAAAACAAAGATGGATACCCTGTTAAAAAATATTGCTAGGAAGATACATTGTATTATTTTGATTATTCGGACTACTGTTTTCATCTTGGATGTTATCCACGCAATGTTCTGACAGATGTAACCCCCCGACTTCTTCACGTGCCTCTTGCCGAATTCTGCAATCTTTACTTTGAGATCGACAATCCGTACAGAATTTCAAACAGAACCCTTTATGTAATCCAAGGAGGTAGCTTGTTCTCGTCCCATCAACCATGACAGGGTAGAAGTCTTAAGTAATTCGTAATTGTATTCTTAGTATCGCCTTTAGTGAGGATTGAACCTTCAACCTCCAGATAACTGTCACGTAGAAGCTACGGTGCTCAAATGTTGGTAAAGTTTACAGACCGTTTCATGTAAGTCATTATGTTCTGGTTAGTTGTGCTGTTTTCAACTATTTTCTTAATTTTAAACGTACAAAAACGCTCAAAATGTCATAAAGAATTTAAACATGAAAATAATATTCTGGAATATATTGTGTAACAGTTTCCATTAATAAAGCTCAGTATTTGTGTACGATTATTTTAGATTTAATTTTTTATATTATGTTATAATTATCAGCAACATATATTACTCTATTGATACTAAACAGATTTAAATTTTAGAATTTGCCCAGACAAGTAACTTATATCCGTTGGGCCATGGGTCAAAGATGTCCGAATAATGTCAAGAATACAAATTATCAATCGATATATCCAAATTTGCGAAACATAAATTGTATTTGCAACAAAATAAAATGGAATGAAAATGTATTATTCTAAACAACATGCACAAACCTTTTATAAAAGCAAAACGATAGTCAAAATCAAATATCGATGTGTTAGATGCAATGCTATTTAGGTCTAACTATTAAAATCCGACTGACTTAATTTTATATATTAGCTTAATTAGTTACTTGTTAGAAGATGCCCTTTAGCCTCTATGAACATAATATGACAGACAATTTACCCTAACTGTTAAATGTCTGTACATGTTGTTAAAATTGTATTTACAACCATTCCAGGTCTGTATATGTTTTATAAGAATAGTAAATATGTTATTTGTTTATTTTCATATTATTGTTATATTGCTTTATTTATTCTCTCTCTCTTTCTCTCTGTTTCCCCTCCTTCTCTCTCTCTCTCTCTCTCTGTTTCCCCTCCTTCTCTATCTCTCTCTCTGTTTTCTTTTTCATTATTCGAAGCTTCTCTACCTAAGTGTTATAATCTTCCAGTCATTGTTACTTATTTGCACATCACTCCCCTTTCTCTCTTTCTCTCTCTCTCACTCTCTCTCTCTCTCTCCTTCCTCGTGGCACCAATACCCCTCCGCGCCGACTCACCTCCAAAAGAGCAAACTTTATTGCTTTGTTACGTAAGTCAGGAGGTACGCCACAAATTCTATAGATGTAAATTGTGCGGCTCGCAACCTGTTTCCAACGAGGAAATCACGAGAACAATGCTCGTTAATTGCGAATGGCTTTTGTTTTCAACTTGGCTTTTGAAGTCCAAGTCTTCTTGCGCGAAACAATTTGCGCTTTCTCTTGCCCCCTCTCTCATCGTTTGAGTCTTGGAAACTTAACCTCAGCTACCCCCTTCTCTTTGTATCTCTCTCACTTTCTCGCATTATACTTCGTGTAAAATACTGTGCAAAGGAGAGGGAGAGAGGAAGAGAGAGAGAGAGAGAGAGAGAGAGAGAGAGAAGGAAAGAGATTGCAAAGGTGTGTAGGTGTATAGGTAATAATAATGTGTATAAATACAAATTTGAATAGGATTTTATTTTCTGTTTTATTGTATACTTGCGGTGCCTGAGAGATACTCGGCGTTGCCCGAGAAAAAGCGAACCAAAGAAGCTCCTGCCTTTACCCATGAACGCCAACTGTTTATTCTTATTTTTTTATTTCTATAAATAGCAATTTTCAAATTGTAACAAAAAACCCGTAAAACTTTGTCTTTGCTGTTTATGGATGTTCGACGCGAACGCAGACCTCACAATATTATTGTGAAACCTCACGTATTCGACGTCAAAGGGTTAAATACTACCCGAACATATTTCTTTTTCTGCAGGCGACATTTCATTGTAATTTCTTTTGCAAGTATCTCTTTCAAGTATACCATAATCAACGGTTCTCGTTAGATCACCGTAGTTAAGCGACGTTGGACCTGGTCAGTACCAGATGGATGACCGTTTGGCGATATGTGAGAGGACGGCGACACTCGAGTACAAAAACAACGTCGTTGTCGTATACACAGATCTGAAGAAGGGAAGAGTTCCCGAAATATTATATCATACGGATTTTCCACCAAACCATTTTGATGCAGGTGTTAAATAATATTGTGTACGGGGGGTGCTTGTGAATTTAATATTGACTAGAATCTTCGGAAAAAAACTGGCTCAACCGAACCAGGGTGAATGTCACACCAGGGACCGGGTATCCTCTTCAAGACACGAAAACATATGAAACGTAAACATAGTAAAACACCAGGGTTCTGACCGATTCAGATATTCCTGATGTAACCGAAATCACTAATTTAGAATGTAAAATAATAATTTCTGCTATCTTTAACGTAGTGCTTACGGTTACACCGATTGTAAAGTGAGTTCCAATTTTAGAATGAGCATATGATATGAAACCGACTTCGAAATCTAGTGGGGGATGGCCTCTTCTCTTTCCTACCTTCTCACAGAAGAGGCATTGCTAGTCTTTCCCAACTCTATCGTTATTTTCATTTTAGGTGGTCGACTGATCTCCAATCTATGCCCCCACCTTCAAAATATTTACAACAAAAACTCTGCTAGCTACAACCACTGTAAATATTTTTTCTTTCTCCGTCTGTGTATCTAAAACTAAACGGAAAGTTTCTTTCCAAGAATTATCTGTCTGTGGAACACAATACAACGAGGCTGCTTTCCAGCTGACTAAAACATGGTCATTTTCAAGTCCAATGTTTACAAATTCTTGTTGAGTCCTCCTGTTGCATAGCCTTTTAATAATTCATACCTTCGTTTCTTCTCGGTTTGCTCTGTCGTCTAGTGGTTGAGTACTTTCTTCGCTTCTGCACTGTAGTGGCCATCTCAGTGAGCAGTCTGTAACAAAAGACCTTTCTCACCCGCTTCATAAGACAACAATATTTTCATTTTAATTACTTTTTTTATTCGGCGTCAGTTTCTATTGCCCGTGGAGATGTTTTGCTATCGTTGAGATATATATATATATATATATATATATATATATATATATATATATATATTTACTTACTTACGAATATTGGGGTTAATTCTTAGCTAGCTTATTGTCTAATCAGTCCTTTGTTATTTGAGGAGACGGGGGGAGAAGGACATCTTGTACGCCAGTATTCTTTCTTAGGGAAAAACACTTCCCGTTCTGACTTGGCTACATCTTAATTCCTTCGTCCGACTTCTGCGCCTCCTAAGTCCGAACTAGTTTTAAAACTCCAATTTTCTCACATATCAAAACTGTGACGTAATATCACGTGATAACCACGCAGGTGCAGAATGACCTTTTGAACCAGGGTCAACTATCGTCACATGTCACGTTTCGATTCCCGGAAACAGCATCGCACTCTATGCACTAAGCGGCACCAGCCAAACCAACGACTCCACGCCCGTTCTCCGCCACATTCGTCCATTATCATATAACATTCTCATAAAGGTTTTTATAATCCCACAAGTTACGTCCATCATTATATAACAGTGATCCCTCACTTTAGTAAATAATAAGTACACATTTTTTCGATAATCATGTTCTCATCGTGGTTATGATCATCCAAAAGGAAGAAAGATCAATGTTTGCCGTTTTTAATGACCAGTGAAAATGCTTTCAAATTACTTTTGAATTCCGAAAGTTCAAATGGCGGAGCGTTCCTCTTCTTTCGTTTGCTTCATAGCATCTCACTGTTAGATCACCAGCTCGGTTGAGAAAAGCCATGCTAATGTTTTGTTGTCTAGCGCAGCTATGCCGGCTTCGCCGTTGGGTGATCGATGTTTAAGGCATGACTCGATGATGTGGTCTACTGTCTGTTCAGAGTGACCACAGTCGCAGACAGCCGAGTCTCCGAGTCCCCATCCTTTCATGGTCGCGGCGAAACGGCCGACACCTGTCCTGAGGCGGTTGAGCATTGTATACTGCCGGTGAGGGAGGTCCATGCCTGGTAGATTATCCGGGTCCTTCACAAATCTGTGCAACCTTGATTTATCTGCTGCCTGCCATTCCTCCGTCCAGCAACGTTTCAGCCAGATTCGTTTTGTGACGTCACCGGGTGTTGAAAGCAGGAGCTGGTTGGCATGCTCCGAGAATGGGCGTCGTGACTTCAGGCGAGCTCGTGGGGAGGTCTCTGTGGCGAGCTTGTGGAGAAGGTGGTCCTCATTGGTAGTGGCCTTTCTTGACAGTGCAAGGACAGCCGCCTCACGGCGCAGGGTTGGTGGTGCGATTCGAACGGTGACAGCTGAACATGTAATTTCGTTAATAGATACGTCTTTACATCTCTCTGAGAGGTATCGTCGGTCATTTCGCCTGTCATGTTTAAGTTTGAAATAGCACATCTGCAGGTCTGACCAGCATGTTGTTAAAATCACATTTTCACTACTAAACACGCAGAATGAATAGACGAACTCTTTTTTTTATCTCTTCCGGTTAGACATAAATAGCATTGCGTTTGCAAAGTCGAAACTTTATTCTGTTCAGCAAGTGAAATACGAAAATTCTACAGTCTGTCTTCTTTTAATTGAGAAAAAAATACAAATGGATTTTATCGATTACATATTCTATCCGACCCGATAATTCTTTTAATAATAGAAACTTAGAGATTCTCCGTTTTATTCTGATGAGATAGTACACAGCGATGAGTATCCAAAATGTTAACATTATAAGATTGTAAGTTTGACGTAAATTAACCCCGAGTGGTATGAGGTAACATTCTCGTGTGGATGGGCATTTTATGACCTCTAAAATTAAAAAGGTAACCTTTTGATAAAAGGTGTTTATAAACATAAATGTTGTTGCTGAATCGAGTATAAAAAACATGTAATGTGCGTATCTGTGTAATGTGTGTAGGTGATTTTCAGCTGTTAAAGAAAGCGTCGACCATGTAAAATTCACACCCTAAACATTTCAGAATTGCAAGTGAATTGCATTTTAGTTGTATTTAGCATAATTTTACTTAATTACGATTACATTTTCGTGAACCGAGTAAGTGTAACCGCTCTATTTAATTTTATGAGACATACATTTCAATATTTTCTTAGGTGTTATGACATCGAATGTGGAGGTTAGATAGACATAACATCAGCTCTACAAGTTGTTTGTTAGAAATAAATACCAAAGCGGTGTGTAATCTTCGAAGAGAAAAGAAAAAGGGGACAGAAAATTGCCCCCTTTTTCTTCTTTCTGTAAAGCAATTTCATTTTTAAATAAGTTACTTACTAGTCTGGTTTTTATTTTATTTTTTTTACTAAAAATAGGCCTAGTCAACTACATTAAATTTTTACGAAAAAAATAAAATAACATTTTGTCAACTAACGACGAACTATTGCAAATCGGCTTTGTCTTTAGAAGATGTATTTATCTTCTAGTTGATTCACTATTTTCAGTCAATTACGAGTGTTACATAGCGTCCTGAATGGGCCGTGGCAGTCCTCGTTTTGTATACTCGTCCCGGAACGGGCTGTGGCAGTCCTCGTTTTGTATACTCGTCCCGGAACGGGCTGTGGCAGTTCTCGTTTAAACAACTCGTCATTTTTAACACCAAAAATCATATATGTTGCATACCTTTAAATTTCTCGCATCTTCAATCTTTCCTCGTCGTGTGGAGGGGTGCGTCGTCCAGTGGTTGAATTCTTTCTTCTTTCATTCTGCCGTGAACCACGCCGCTGCAACAAAAAGCTTCATGGCCGACTCATTAAACAAATATCCTTTTTAAACTGTTAAGTTCTGTTTTATTTCAGGCGTTAGTTATCCGTCGGCTTGGAGATATTCACTAACGTAGAGAGAGAGACCAAATTACTGCTTTATCGTAATTACTTATCAATTAAGTCCTTAGCCATTCGTGGAGGGAAAAAGAGATCTCACGCCTGTATTTTCTTAGTGAATTTAATTCCCCTAATCATGTTGCAGACTACATCGTGAAACACGTCCGTTCTGCTCGCCTCCAAAACCCAGACTTTCAAAAACTCTGCTTCCCACGCAAAAGCCCGTGACGTCACAGAGCCCCTATGCGCAGGTGCATTCGTCACAGCCTGCTCCTTTGAACTCCTCGACCTAAAAGGTCTCATCAAAATGGTGGCCAGTCACGTCTGTGAGCTCCAACCGTGAGAACAGCCCTATTCTGCACTCGACTGTACGGGTCCACCCGCACTAAATCGCGCAAACCAAACGAAACGATTTCCAACAGATACGCCCACCTCAAGATGCGTCCATTCCCACAGTGCCATTATCCAACACGAAAACATTTGAGACAAACCTAGATACAATGATATACTCGTGTATGCACGCACCCCCACCCAGTGTATTTTTACTTTTGCGAATATACATACACACATTACACGAGTTTTCAGGGTAATCTTAAAATTAACAAAGACAAAACTAAATATTTAGAAATTAAAAAAAAAATCGGAATCAGTAATTGTATCGGAATCGGACAAAAAATATCAGAATGGTTTCATCACTAGTTATAATCAAACAAATCCCATTTTTTTATGAAACCCATTTACATATAGACAAATAAAATAAAATTACGCTTTTAACTCTATTTTAATACTTTCCTTTTTATAAACACAACAGCAAGTTAGGTTATACTTATTTTTTTAATTTACGAAAATAATAACAACATAATAAAAATATACATTATTTGTTTTTTTTGTTTGTTTGGTTGCGAAAGCGATTATCGTACAATTTCTTTTGTAATACTGTACGGTTTCGTTCCTAGATCGCTACAATTCCTTCGTTTAATATATGCATTATTAATTTGCACCATAACAAATTACTTCGTAGGGATAAGCGATAAATATGTAACGAAAAGAACGCATTACTTGGAGATTATACTAATACATCAGCTACTTCAAGCGTGTTTTATTTACCTCTTCGCCAGGAGGTTAGGCACAAGGCCAGTTTTATCTTACTCCCACAAGGTAAGATGTGACCCAAGGTCGAGTCGGGAAAGTGGGACTTGAAAAGCCAGCGCCCGAGAAGGTGAGCACTCTGGCCATTAAAAATTGTTTGGGCAGCCCCGTCGGCATTCCCCGGTAGGGGCGCCTCAGGCGGTAAGCAATAAACTTACTCCTCCCCAAAGAGGGGAGACAAAGCCTGGGAAGGTGGACTTCCTAGAACTGCACAGGACCGTTCCATAGACCGGCATAAATCAAGCCCCGAAGGCCAAGACGATACCAGTCTATGGAATGCAGTATCCATCGGAACAGATACTACACTTTGATCTTGGCCAAAAAGGCGAGAGGCCAAGAAAAGGCTAACCGGAAGTATCCGTTGTCTATAGGTTCGTGCATCCTGTTGCATTAGAGAAACTTTGCACGTGATCGCTTCAGGCATCATCTCTTTAATGGTGCACCTTTTAGGGAGGCTAGGTTTTCCCCACATTACAAGACCGATCTAGTTGCTATCGATACCCTCTTGGGGAGGCAAGTAAACCGAGACAGTGTACCTATAACAGAATTAGTCTTGAAAATGGCTTTCAATATTACTCTTTCGAATCATCAGTTTTATTTCGCTGTTTTCTTTTCTGCTATGCTCTCGCTTTGTCATTTCACGGCATATCAACCCATCGTTTGTGAGTTAATGCCAAAAGACAATACAAATTATAAACGAACCCCAAGATCAAAGTGTAGTATCTGTTCCGATGGATACTGCACGCCTGTCCTGTGCAGTTCTAGGAGGTCCACCCACCCAGGCTTTGCCTCCCCTCTTTGGGGAGGAGTAAGTTTATTGCTTACTGTCTGAGGCGCCCCTACCGGGGAATGCCGACGGGGCTGCCCAGGCAATTTTTAAATGGCCAGAGTGCTCACCTCTCGAGCGCTGGCTTTTAAAACCCCACTTTCTCGACCCGATCTTGGGTCACATCTTACTTGTGAGAGTAAGATAAAACTGGCCTTGTGCCTAACTCCTGGGGAGGAGTAAATAAAACCTCAACCGTTTCTGAGTTATTTAATGCAACAAAAAGTAATACCTAATATAAACGATTTATTTGTTAGTTTTTTTCTTTCCTGTTTCACGATATATCAATGCTTTTCATATTAATGTCGGAACATAATACCTATTATATATAGATAATTTATTGGTGGGTTTCTTTGTTTTTTTTTTTTTTTACAAATGAGTCGTCCTTATCAAGGCAAAATCAATTCTACGGTAAGGATGAATGAAATGGATGAATTGTTAGTTGAATTAAGAAGAATATAATGAGAGGATTCAAAATGATGAATTGAATGAACTAAGTTTTTTTTTATATAGAATTGCTCCAGACAAGGCATGAAGCCACTTAATGCAAGGAGCTAACAAAAATACTGCTTCAAGGTCAAAAACTAGCTAACAATAAGTGTTAGATGGATAGATTCCGACCCAGAAAATAGCAATTCTTCTCCCTTTGTCAGAAACATCGTTCATGGCATGTAAAGACTAAAGGAGAAAATAAGGGAAGTGAGAGTTACGAGGCTGCGGAAAGTAAACCGAAAGACCCCTTACTACTTTCCTAGGCGTAGACAGTTTATTACGAGTATTTGTTGACGTAAGATTTAAAGATGGCCATCTTGTAGTCTGCAATGGCAATCTTTGCTTTCGAGCCGGAAAGCCATTTGACCCCCCGACCCTTTTCACGCCGTCAAGAATTGCAGAATCTATTGGCAATTCCGTCAACGCAGCTCAGTTCACCGAAACCAGAAAAAGTGACAAATCTTCACCCGATGTTTCATCCCCGTCAAATGTCTGGTGTCCTGATACTGCACATTTATATAACACATTAGACGGATCATAGACACTTGAAAGAACGAGTCCAGGGAAACTACTTGGATGTTCCAACGCATCTTCCTAGCTATTATTGTCCATGGAAATCCCGCCCGATGGCAACGCCATACCACTTATGACGTCGTCCTGCTGTTGCATACTACTACTCCTGCCTGGACCAAGGCAGTACGCGCTTCGTATACTCGTCGTGCAGAGAGTTGGTCGTGTCGTCCAGTGAGTGGTCGTCTAGTGGATGAATTCTTTCCTCTCTGCTGTCGTCTGTTGTCTGCAATAAAAGCCATGTTCTGCACTCCGAAGACAAACTCTTCTGTTGAATTGAATTCATTTATTCAAGTGTTGTTATTTCATCTGGGGGAAATTTACCACGCCGAGAGAGAGGAAGAGAGCAAATCCTACTTTATCATAGTTATTAATGTTTCCTTAACTATTCCTAGAGAGGGGGGGATTCTCGCGCTTGTCTTCCCTGAAGGGAAATATTCCGTATCTTTACATTGTGAATCGCACGTCCTCTCGGTTCGCTTTCCGAATCAGACTGACTAAAAACTCGCTTCTCGCGAGAACGAGCGACGTCACAAATCCCTTTGTTTCCCACGCAGGGCCCGCGAAGTCACAGAGCCTCTCGCAGGTGTAGACTGACCCTTGATCTGAGGTCTCGTCACACGTAACCTTGTCACGTCTGCCAGCTCCGACTGTGAGAACAATCCCTGTTCTGCACTCGACTGCCCGCGTTAATTCGCGCAAGTCAAATTACGATTCCCAACAGATACGTCCATTCCCATAGGGCCATTATCTAACACTGCAACGTATGTCTTCATGAATAAAAATGAAACCTAAACATTTATTTCTTCTTTGTGTACATTGTGCTTCAAAATAATATAGACTTCTTCTTAATGGCTTTATTTTTGTTTATTTCCGAAATAAAATAAAAGATTATTTATTGTATATAATTAATTAAACACAAGTTGCTATTTTCCCCGTAGCTGGAGAGGAAATCGCGAGTTAACATCTTTTCCACTATTACTAGTGAATCGTTAAATGGATTAAATATGATTTGAACTTGGTAGAGCCAATTCCATAGTTTGATTGTACAAGAGTTTCAAGGTGAAATCTGTTTACCAGTTTTTTTTTGGTGCGACCAAAACTGTTACCAAAATCCTATTAATTTATTTCTTACGTTTCCTTTTTATTTTCCTTTACTTCTTTTTTTGCCCTCCCTTTCTTCGTTTTGAAATGATTTCTATTTTTCTGTTCCTCTTTGCTCCTACTCTTTCTTTCCATCGTTATTTCTCCCTCCCCCTTTCTTTCTATCTTTATTTTCCCCTCTCCCTATTATTCTTTTTTGCACTTTGTTTCTGTCTGTATTTCTCTCCCCTTTTTACTCTTTATTTCTTTCAGCATTTCCTCATTTTTATCTCTTTGTCCTTCCTTCCATTTACTGCTTCTTTCTCTTTTTTTCAAAATGATATGCTCCCCCTCTTTCCGTTTCCACTTTTTTGTTGCATTCTGTTTCTTCTCTCTTCATCTCCTTTCTTTGTTCTTTTTCTTCGTTTTGTTCTTTCCGTATTTTTATTCTTTCCTTCTTCCATTTTTTCTTTTTTCTTCTCCTACTTCGTAATTTTTCTCCTATTTGTTCTTATTCTCTTTCTCTTTTTCTTTTCTTTCTTTTCCTCTTTTCCTCTTTTCCTTTTCGTTTTCTCATTTTTGTCTTCTCTCATTAATGTTTCTCTTTTTTTTCATTCTCTTTCTCCTATCTTAACTCCCCATTTTCTCTTCTCTTTTGCTTTTCTTTTACTTTTCTTTTTTCTTCTCCTTCTCTTTTCTTTCAATTTTCTTTCTTCTTTTCGCTTGTTACTTTCTTTCTTTTTTGTGTTCCTTTCTTCTTCTTTGAAACTCATTTTTCTTGCTTTTTCCCTTCCAGCCTTATCGGCTGTCTTCACCTTTTCTCCCTGGAAAAACAACAATAATAAAATCCAAAAAACATTTCACTTCCTGCCTGGGCCAAAATTTCTCATTGCATTCCATTGAAATTGTCTCCGCTCGCCTGTCACTCCCCCCTCATCAATGGCACAACCAAAAAATCAAATATACCTTTATTCATTTGCAGTGTTATTGGCATACATAACATAATACAAGGTTCTGTTTTGTACTAACAAAGTTTCTATACCGGCTTTGTTGGCGTTCCATGGACGCCATTTTTTTTCTCTCGTTTCCAATTTTCCATCAATAGGACTTGATTAAGAGCCATTTTAGGTCAGGTGTTGGAGTTTTACCACTGAAATATTGAGCAGCAGATTTTATTTTTCTTCTTGCAACAATATTCCGCCATTTGCTTTTTCTATTTATTTGTGTTCTTCCATTTTGTATTTTTAATATCATGGTTTTTTTTAAAATTTAAATAGTTTATTTAAAATTGTCTTTCTCCCTCAGGACATGTGTGATCTTTCCAAATGGTTTTAATCATTAACTGGGTCAGTGTTTTAATTGTCATATTAATAATTGTTTTTTTATTGTTTTTTTTTTTTAATTTCTCATCACCTTAGCTGAAAAGCAAACATTTCTTTCAATCAATTATTATACGGATATAAAATTTCATCACATTTTATTCATTTGTTTCTCCCTATTTGTAATTTTTGTTCGTATTTCTTAATGGGTTTATTTTCTTCGGAACTTTTGTTTGTCCAAATATTTTTCGTTTGTTTTAATTTTGATTTTTAATGAATTTTTATTTTTGTGCAGAAAAGGATTTCGCAAGTACTATGAGAAGTTTTGGTCATTCGATGTTTAAATTTGATCATATTACAAACTACTTTCAAAGTATTAAATATTTTTATAATCTCGGCATTTATCTGCTGACATTTTCTTAAAGTTAGACATTTATAAAAGAATGAAATCTTTGCCAATAATAAGAAATATATAAATCCAACAGAGTGCTCGATGATTTAATAATTAGATCATAATATTTATTCATTAATAATTTTACAAAAGCTGAGATCAAATCCACATGGTACCATAGGTTTAAAGCCAGGAGCGGAATCGTTCCCAATAATAAAAAGGTGTAATATATATATATATATATATATATATATATATAATCCAGGTAAAACATCCACAGGGTAGTAACTCAAAGAATTTCAACCGGGTTTATAAAAAGTGCTCAATATCAAATAGAGCTTTTATATATAATTATTTTTATTTACAAAGACATGTACTAAATCTGCGACACTGGCATGTCGATGTTATCGATCAACAGCTATTATATACTGAGATCTCATCAGGCAGAGTAAGAATCCAATCTTAACCTTAGATCATATTTGGTTCTTTCCAATTTTTTTACATGTCTATGTAAATAAAAATAATCATATATATATATATATATATATATATATATATATATATATAATTAGGAGAATACTTGTCCCAGGACAATGTATAAGCTATAAATATAGCGTTAGTTTTAAATTTTAATGTACTTTTCTTTCGTTTGCACACCAAAATGGTAAAGTTTACAAGAAAAATGAATAATGTGCCCACGTTACTTACGCTGTTGCCTACAAAACAAATTCCATGATTCATAATAAGTTCAATAGTTTAGGGTTTTACCAAGCACATACATATTATTGACGCTCATGTGCGAGCACCGATCCTTTTTAAAATGTATTATTTAATATAACTCAAAATTTTATGTAGAGCAATTCTTTTCTCTATTCAATTGTTTGCATCTAACTTACTTTAAAAGTTTTAATGGGCAGGTGCGAGTTGCCCCCCCCCCTATATGGTAAATTTTACAAAAACATAATATACCAATGTTACTCCCCGGGTTGCCAAGAATATATTTTCCAAAATTCATAATTATCCGTTCATTAGTTTTAGGAGATTACCCTGTAGAGAGAAATGTGATATATTTATATATATATATTCCATGATAAATGCCAGTATACTGAAATCATATGCCCTTAATAGGGTTAAGATGAAAATTCATATACACTAAATGTACAAAAGCAAGGAAATTCCCAATTTTTTACACTTTTATTGTCATTAAGGGTATGCGAGCACAACAGGGCTATGTATTTTACTTGTAGGAATTTTTCTTCAGCGCACCTCACATACTTCATCCACTCATGCATAGATATTTATACTCTAGTGATGTGATAATTAAATGGTTTGGTTGATATGTAGTCATACCCTTAATGACAATAAAAGTGTTAAAATTTGGGAATTTCCTTGCTTTTGTACATTTAGTGTATATTAATTTTTATCTTAATCCTATTAAGGGCATATGATTTCAGTATACTGGCATTTATCATGGAATGCCATTACTTTTGTAAAGGCTATGGCTCAAGACAATGGTAATTTTTAAGGTTTTTTGGAATTCTCTGGAAAACTAAGGCATATGGTAAACTGAAATTAAAATGCCATCAACTAGACCCTAGAACCTCTATCTCTGACAAAAATCAGCTGCATCCATCAAATAGTTGATGAGATACAGGGTGGCACGTACGTACGGACGGATAACACAAAATCACTCCTGACTTTTCTGGATCTCTGGGTTGCCTTGACTAATGATGCTGGAATTCTACACACTTATAGAACCTATCAAATGAAAATTTTATGCAAAGTTTTAACTAATTTGGTTTATTGGTTTTTGAGTTATGACTGATCAACGAAATGAGATTTCTAGCATAGGTCGTTTTTGAAGTCTATTAAGGGATAGAGCGCTATCGCGCCTCCCTTGATATATATATATATATATATATATTGTTAAATATAACAGACTACTTATGCCTTGATATCCTTTCGTAGATCCTTTCCATTGTCCGAATCAGAATCTTAGTTTCGGGGGGAGGGTGGAATTGGCCGATGAATCTACCATAGTTTTCATTTGTGTCCCAAGTACTTTCAGACCCATCCGGGTCCATCCTCAGGGGAATGAGGTGAATTAAGTTAGTATTATAGAAGAGTTGTTGGGAATTATATAATAAGTACGAAACTATAGTTAGCATTATACACATTTTGGTATATTATTGCTGGTATTTAAGTTAATTCTGTTAATTACGTTTTTTTTTTGTTTTTATATATAGGGCTTCTAATATATGGAGTTTTTGTTTGTTAGTACTATATTCTAAGAGTTTAGTATTTTCTACTAAGAGTTTCTGAATTCCGATCGGGGGCAGGAATGGTCGTTAGTTAAGTGTTAGTATCCGACAAATGCATCATCAATCTCCTCGACAAAGTCGTGGTAGTCAAGCCTATGTATGTTTCTTTTTTCTTGGTTGTCGGAGACACATATATATAATGCACAAGTATGGAGGGAAACAGTGAGCATTCTTTCTTGCTTTAATAAAATTCGTTTCTCGCAGTATATTGCAATTATACATGCAGTGCAGTCGTAAAAAACTAGTGCTTCAATTTTATAAGTTGCAACATTTAATATACAAAAACTCTGCTTGTTTCACTAACTCGGATATAGGTAAGAACGTCATAAATCTATCTTCTCAGAAGTGGTCTCATGCTGACCATACTAGATCATGGATTAGAATTCTGTATTCCACCATCTGGTACTAGACGTGAACAAATATTTTCAGAAATTTAAATTCTTAATTCACAAGCAGTGAGACTTCAACCTGTTTCTGAGCTCAAATAAAGGGACCTAAAAGCTAGATTGAATAACCTTGTTCACATCTATGCGAGTACACCAACATCCCATTCAGAGTTTAAATGGCGGAAATAACATTTTGCTGTCATTAAAACTCTACGACAAAATAAGTCCTCAGACCGGATAAAAGTTCAGGGGTTGGTGTACTAAATCATTAAGATTTCGTCGACCAAATGATGGAGGTATTAAACGACACTTAACATTTTGTCAAATTGGACCCTGTCGGCACCCATGATGCAGCAGCTACCTGTGTAACTAAATTCCAGAAACAATTGGCTAATTAGGGAAAAGCGGTGTACTCCCTTTCCATATAGCCATCTGGCTCTATCCGCCCACGTTTATATGGATTACCCAAAACTCACAAAGCGGATATCCCAGTAAGGCCCATTCTCTCTATTATAGGGTCATCACAACACAAGATTGCAAAATGGATCTTTAATATCTTAGAGCCAGTATTGGAGCACTATAGTAAAGACTGCTTTAAAGGTTCATTTCATTTTGCAAATTATATTAAAATATTTAAGGTTGCTAATAAATTTATGTTTTTACGGTATTAGCAACCTATTTACCTGTGCCCCTATTTTGGAAGCAATAGATATCTGTGCCGATTTTTTTATATCGTAGCCATTTATCGCCCCCTTCCATTCCTGAAAGCATATTTATGCAGTTTATGAAATTTGCCACTACATCAGTTGACTTCAGTTTTAACGATGAAATGTATAGGCAAATAGACGGTGTATCCATGGGCTCAGTCCTGGGACCAAGAATGGCGAATATTTTTGTGGGTTTCTATAAGAAGGAATTATTACTTTAAATCTTTAGTCTACTTTCGATATATAGATGACACATTGTCCCCCTTCTATAATCAAACGGAGGCAAATAAATTCTCTTTCTTACTCAATAGCATGCATTCCACATTAAAATATACTTATGAAGGGGGGTCGCAATTCCACTTTAGCTTTCCTCGATGTATTGGTAACGAACCCCCATCGAGTTACCTTACATCAATCTACCGTAAACCTACGTCAACGGGGCTATATACCCGCTGAGATTTATTTTGCCCACAATCAAAATTACGAATACTTTGTCCAATAATGGCTGCCCTCTTGTTGTGATTAGGCCAGTCATCAAAAGGAAAATAACTAATCTTTCGAAAATACAACTAAATTCGGTTACTAAATGTCCAATTTACATTCGTTTACCTTGGTTAGGTACAGTAAGTGAGAAATTCGCCAAGCAAACCAGCTCAACAGTTTAAAATTGCTATTTTGCTTCGTTCTCTACAAAGCCTCTATTAGCGTCCTCTTGAAAAGACGTTTTACCGCCCACCACCACCACCATAAGAATAATGTGATTTATCATTTTAAATGTGGTTGCAGCGCCTGGCGAAAATAATTTTTACTTTCCTGCGATTTAAATTATTTTTTTTTAGCCATTTGTATTCTGGAATTAATGAACAATATATTTACTGACTTAAGAAAGCTGGAGTGCCCGAATAGGCATGGACGGCGGCACCGGGGGGGGCAGGGGGGATTCAAGCCCTCCCCCCCCCCCCCACACTTTTTGACTTGGCCCCCCACTTTACGGTCATCAATAATGAAGTTATATATGGATGTGTTTAACCGCCCCCCCACTTTTTAGGAAAGCCCCCCACTTTTATAACTGTCCCGCCGGTCCTGATAGGTACTAACGAACGCATTAAAGACTACGTCGAGCTATTAAAAATGGCGTCTCCATTCGATTAGATTTGGACTACTTATATTTAATTACGTTTCACATTCATACCTAAAGGGAAATGTTATTGTCTGACGTCTGATGCGCTATGAAAATAATTATTCCAAGGATATTAACCTTTAACAAATCTCCCACTGTAAAGTCTAAAATCATTGACTTTTTTTTTCCTCCATGTTTTTTTTTGGGGGGGGGGGAGGGGGTGTCTACAAGTCAAACTCAAGAAGTTAGCAATAGGCATTAAACAATTTCAAAGCACAATTTGTTAACGGTAAATGTTCTTGGAATAGTTCTTTTTAAAACGTCAGTAAGTACTCACGTGAAGTCTGGAAATGAGGTAATACCTTGGAGGATGGAATAAGTTCACACTAATATTTACGTATGAATGTGAAACGTAATTAAATAGAAGTAGTCAAAATCTAATCGAATGTTGTCGCCATTTTTAATAGCTCGACGTAGTCTCCAATGTGTTACTGTTCGTTGATACCTATTCAGACAGTCTGATATCCAATATTCTGGTATAGTAGGTTACAAAGAAAATGAAACACAAAATGTGTAAATGCAAATAAAAATAATCTGCCCCCGGTCATTACGAAGGCTGTTGGAGAAGATATTAACATAGGAATGCAATTGACCGTGTTGAGAGAAAAAGCTTCCCCGGAAGAATGTACGAAATTTTGAAAAGAAACAAATCGAAGGCATATTTTCTGGGAAAACGCATTTGAAAATGGCCTAAATAATTGGCTAAATAGATCAGAATATGAAGGTTTTGATTCGAAATCTATAATGGTCAATGTAATAGTTAAAAGTTGACTAAAGTATATATATATATATATATATAGTAAGCTATGAAAATATATTTATGACAATTAAGATACACAGAGGCTCCCGCGTTTCATCCCCGGGGGAATCTTCAGGCTAAAATGCATTTTAGCCTGAAGATTGCCCCCGGGGATTAAACGTTGGAAGCCATGGTGTAGCTTAATTGCCATAAATATATCTGTATAGCTTACTACCTAGCTCTACTTCCGTATCGAGCACTGTTGAAGTAAATACTGAAACTTGATATATAAAAAAATTATATCTCCTTATAAAATTGTATGTGGATACATGAAATATATATATATATGAGAGAGAGAGACATATGTGTGACCCAATGGGTCATAACCATTACTGTAACTTTTAAACTTTGATTTAATTCGAAAATTCATAGACTATGACATAAATTTTAAGACATTTTACTTGCATAACTTAACATAACTATCTGTTCTTTTTCTTCTTCTCCTTTTTCTCCTTTTTCTTCTTTTTCTCCTTTTTCTCCTTTTTCTTCTTTTTCTTCTTTTTCTTTTTCTTTTTTTCTTTTTCTTCTTTTTCTTTTTCTTCTTTTTCTTCTTTTTCTTCTTTTTCTTCTTTTTCTTCTTTTTCTTTTTCTTTTTTTCTCCTTTTTTCTTTTTCTTTTTCTTTTTTACTCCTTTTTCTTCTTTTGCTTTTTTTCTTCTTTTTCTTCTTTTTCTTCTTTTTCTTCTTTTTTTCTTCTTCTTCTTCTACTTATTATTATTATTATTATCATCATCATCATAAACATTATTATTAGCAAATATATGCTTTCTCCGGTTGCTCTCCATCATTACCTCTTGTTTTAGGGGTCAGTATAGAATATGTTCATCCAGCATATCATCCGCCCATACTAACAAAAATATGCGACCGGATGGAGAATATATTTTCTAGTATTAATCAAGGTCGAATATTTAGTTTGAAGCTTCTATTTTTAATTATTGTTCTCTATGCGATCGTTTTAACCGTATAAAGCCATACCTTTTTACGTAGCTATAAAACCATACCCTTTTACGTAGCTATAAAACCATACCTTTTTCTTAGCTATAAAATCAAGGTATATAGTTTTAATACAATCGTGTATCGACATCCTAACAAAGAAATAGTGAATATTTACAAAAAAAAATTGAAGAGGTCGAATGCAAAACGCGATAAACGCCATTTTCAAAATCACGAAACTGTCCCTACAAAAAGTGTTGCATTTCAACACTCGACGACACCCCAAAACTATGTGTTACATAATATGATACTGAAATAATTTCTACTTGATTTCAATTAAATGCAGCTTTCATTCGAAGTCTAGATTTTATATATTCGTGTTTTTATTGTTTACGGTCTCAATTTAAACGGATTGGATTTATCGCGTTTTGCGTTCGAACTCTTCAATTGTTTTCATCATCCTAAACAAACGATTAATTTTCAGATCTACGACACAGTTCACATGTATCTCCAAAATGTTATATTACATCAATGAGGTCATTATATGCGGTCTCCCTTTTTTGATTTACAAAATACGATTTTCGCTTGCTGCGACTATTTCGTGTGGTATCAGCCGAGGGTGGCGCCACATGTATGTTCATGGCGAGATGTGAGTTTATGAGATTTGGCTCAGATTCAGTTCCCTTGGAGTCGTTTTATGTTTTTTTCTGTATTTCTATTTCAACTTAGCTGGTAAGCGTTCGTTGGTTATGTGGGTTGGTTTCCGCATTCGAGGATTTTCCTTAAGATTTTTATCCGTTGTATTGTCTCAATTATCCCTATGAGTCATATATATATATATATATATATATATATATATATATATATATACATACTAGACTGAAAAATGCGGACGCATGTGTATTAATATTCTTAAATATAAACCTGGAAAAGTACAGGAAAAGTTGAATTAACTCTTAAAATATTGAAGCTGGAATTGAGATTTGAAGAATTAAATGTACAATAATAAAATCACACTTAATCACAAGGTTGCTAAAATGGCAGACATATGTAATGGTTTTTCTTAGCTGTTTCTTGGATATTGGTATTTTGATTAACACAAGAACGACATAAAACACCCGAAATAGTTTTTCTTTAATTATACAGTAGATTTCGTCTAAATAGTTACCTCAAGTAAACGGAAAGTTATAAGTTAGGCAAATGAATAAGTTAGGTTAACTGATTTGTGACTTGATTTAGTGACTTAATCACTAAACGTTTATCATTTGATCACTTTATAACTAAATTTTGAAATGTTCGTTTTGAAATAAAGTTTGAATTTTTTTAAATGTTGAAATTTAACAAAAATCTATTTGTCGCTTGAAAGAAATGCAAACAATTACTACAATTCAGAAAAAGTTACAAAATGGTGCGTACAATTAGAGAGACTTAATTATTAGGAAATGGTGAATGTAAGTCACTTATGTCAAAGTTTAGTTTAAGTTTTTTTTAATCAAAATTTAAAAAATCACAAGTGCTTTGCATGTAACACAAAATAAATCAATTTCCTGCCCTGTGCACTATGGATACATTGTTAAATACAGGCAGATTCCACAACTGAGAAGAGTCAACCACAGAATACACTCCACTCGAGGTAATGTGGTAAAGAGCAATCGCTCATGGATTCTTCACATTTTGAATGATGCTTTAATCAAATTAAACTTTATTTAATGAATCGCCTAATTCATTATTGTTTATTATTCTCTTTAAATTGCTAATTTTACTCTACATTTAATTCTTCAAATCTCAATTCCAGCTTCAATATTTTAAGAGTTAATTTCACTTGTTCTGTATTTTTCCATGTTTATATTTAAGAATATTAATACACATGCGTCCGCATTTTTTAGTATACTCAACTTTTTGTAAAGCATTGCAGTTTGAGAATGTACAATGTATTTTTTATTATAATTTAAACAAATAACAAGACCCCAAAGCATCAGTGACCACGTTCAGCTTGAGTCACCTATTCTTTGAGTTAGTGGAAATATTAGTAACAATTGCTAATTGAGTTGAACCAATAATCATTGACATCACAATAATGAAAGCATTTAATTCGTTAGTGAACTAACCTTGGATGTATTACTTCTTATCCGCTGAAAAAATTAATTAATTGAAACTTCGTTATCTGCTTAAAACAATAATAAATTCTAACTAACTTCATAATTTAGAAAAACATGAGTATATTTAGTATGATTATTTAAAACATTTACTTTTTGGATAGCCTTACTACATTATTTAGTATTGCCCATAGAGACGAAGTCACAGCAAATTATATTGTAATAGATTTGAATTTAACTTTAAACATGAAGTTAGCAACAATATTACATTCACGTGTATATTTTGAAACAAAGAAGTTGTTTCAAAATATATCAAATGAAATATTTGCCTATTCTGAACAGCCCTTATACAGGAGTTAGTACTGCCAATAAAGACAAAGCACAAATGACTATACCCCAATCATTAAACATTTGAATTTTACAAATGAAGTTATTATAAATTTCTTAATACAGCTTGCAATTAAAAATAACCTCACTTTTTAAGTTTATAAAAAGTAGAAGTACATAATTGGAATATAGTCAATTAAACATTGTCTTTTTCTGTAGAGCCCTACTCCATGATTCAGTACTGCCCATAGCGACAAAACCACAATAGACTATACTTTAGAAATAATTTTATAGATTAAGTCTAAAAATGAAATTATTTGGAAATAATAAATAGAAAAACAATAAAAATATCTTTACTTATGTAATTTATTAAAAAATATTTTTAGAATAATATAAAAAACATCAGTCTTTTCTGGACACCCCTACTACATGATTCAGTACTGCCCACAGAGACAAAGTAACAAATGACAATATTCTATTAATTAATTTTACTGAAATTAGTGAAGTTATGAAAGATAAGTTAACAAGCAAAATAAATAATGAGGTTGCTTAGAACTTATACCCCCACTTTAAACCCTCTAAAATGTTATTCTTTTTGTGGTGCCTTTGTTCTTCTTTTAAATAAAATTAATTATTTTTTATTTCAATTATTAGAGATTCAATTATTAATAACTTAAGAGTTATCAAAAATAATAAAATACAATTTTACTTATTAGTTATATTTAATAATTTCAGGTGTTTTTCTTTTTTAAAATACTAATTCCATATTCTAATTCAAATTAAATGATTTTCAAAATTTTCAGAATTTTAATTTTTACATTATGTTGAATATTTTAAATTAAAATATTAATAAATTAAAAAAAACGGATTTTCAAAATAAGTTTCGGAATAATAAGAATAAATTTCAATTTCTGAGTTTCAAATAAGTTAAGATAATTTATAATTATTTCAGATTGAATTAAAATATAATCCAATTCATTTTAAACTCATTTTCATAATATATATTTAATTGTTTCAGATATATTTTTACTATGTTCGAAAGGTAAAAGCCTGAAGTGTATCTAAAAAAGAAATATAACTATTTCTACGTGTCAAAAAACTTTTAGAATGAAAAATGTTCTCACTATGGCTACAAAACAATAATTCAGTAAATTGCGAAATTTTAAGAAATTGTCTTTTGTTAATATTTTGAAATATAAATATCATTTTTCTGGAACTATTTCAAAGATCTTAAGACACTCAATTAAAAAAAATGTACGTATATTTTACTAAAAATTGAATGATTATCCAAAAAATATCCGTGCGATCAATAAAATGTCCGAGCGATCAGAATAGCAACAATATGCTTGCCGACAGAAAACTATGTATGGAAGATCATAATCGCTATAATATTTCATTCTATTAATTTCATCTAGTATTTTTAATTTCATATGGAAGTTATGGATTTGTAATAGAACATTATTAGAAAACTATCTGTCAGATGGTTTTCTAATAATTTTCCCTAATTTATTTATAGTTTTTATTAGAAGAAATATAAACAGTTAATCTATTTTTATTAAAAAGTTACTTTTACAGTTTTAATTGGTCTCAATATGATTTTATTTCCCTATCTGATTTTAAAATGATATTAACATTATTTATAGATCGACGAATATGTTTTAGTTTAAACCTTTTTATTTTGTTTTAATTTTTAAAAAAATGTAAATTTTAATTGTGAAAAATTACATTTTACTTTTTTTAAATGAAAAAGGAAACTTCGATGACGTCGCATAGTGACTAATGTATGGCAGTGAACATCTCGTGGGTTTAATGTTTATTATACTTTTGCCCTACCATACATTTGAAATTAATTGTTAGTAAAATTTATACCACATTTAAAAATATTTTTTTCGGAATGTGCCTGTTTCTCAATTTTTTCAATTTTGTTTTTTCAAAAAATTAATGTCTTACGCTGCTTTGTACACATTCATGCGTCAACAGCAAGTCAATTATCATTTTGAACTTATTAAAAAAAAAAATTCAACTAAAATATTTCACGACATCGTGTAGCACGTGATGTCCCAAAATCAACAAAAACAATTTCGCGCGTGCCGCTCTAATATTCAGGAACCATAAATATTCTAAAATATTTATTTTTTAATTTTTTTTTTGGGGGGGGGTCTCCATTTATACAACTATATCACCCTCAAACATTTATTTCTAAGTATTATCTTGGTGGGAGGCTTTTAATAAATGAAGATTTGTTAAGAATTTTTAACAAAGTTTAAATGATTTTCTGTTCGACAGTTTAAATACTTCCAAATTCCTTTCAAATGTTGAACACGAAGTAATGGATTTAATATTTCAACTATTAACAAAATATTTAAATGGCTTACTTGTTTACGAAGAAACCGAGATGTATTATGACCGATTTAATCTCGTAATAGGATTTTAATTTACTACTTTTTATTAATATAATAATTGGAAAAAATGGTACTTTTGTAGTTTATGGACCGGGTTGAAATAATAACATTATTTAGAAAGCCATTCTTAACATAGAGATGGGGAATTTACTAACGATTCTGTATATTCACCTAACAATTTAATAAAGAAAATATATCGTAAAAAGTGAATTTAACTTGAAAATCTTATCTAAAAAATAACCCGGTCCGTAAACTGCACAAGTACCAAAAATATAACACAAAAAAGTGTGTTTTTATGGTTATGGGGGGATAGCCCCGTATTTACAAATATACACCCCGCAAGAACGGTTTTAAAATCTATTTTCAATCGATATTTATTTCATAATTACCGAATTTTCCTACTTTGACAAAATTGACGAATTTTCCGTTGCCGAATTTTCCGTTGCGTCGATGTAAACACAAGCTCAGTGTTTAATGTGTAGAACATCCAGATCTCTAAAAAAGGGGAACTCTGGATTGTAACAAAAATGAAAATTCCCTTAGTCTAGAAAGATTTCTCCTTCACTGACCGAGAACATAAAAGATGAAGTGTAGTATCAGAACAGATACTACACGTTGCTATATTTATTTGCACAAAAAATACAAAATTATACAAAAATTGATACTACTTTTTGCTCCTAGTCAAAAGACCGTTCTAGTTATTTTTTTTAGTTGCCACCTGGACTTAAGGTTATTAATAGAGTTAAACAATTTATTATTTTTTTTTTTGGGGGGGGGGTTCCACGTTAGTAGGGTTAGTGGTAAGATTAATGCATTTTTTTTAATTCACCCCCAAAAAACAACAAATTTATATCCCTTTGCAAAAACTATGGTTATATGCTCTTAAAACGCTATCCTGATAGCGATGGGCCAGAAATGGGTGATAATTTTACGTGAAATTTATATGCAAAACTCTAAATTTTGAAATGATTGTTTTTTGTTCCCAACACGTAATCGCCTAAAAAAGGATAATCTCATTTTTGTTAAGAGGGGGTGGGTGGGTACTGAGGGTATTTATCTAAAAATGTATCAACGATTATTCAAATATAACATGTTCAAATATACATTAAAGTCTTCCAGTACGATATAAACATTAATATGTATACTGTAAAAAGTATTATTTATCGCAATGATTATACGAATATTTCTTTTAATTTTCCGCAAAAAGCATATATAAAATCTCACAGCTTCAATTGCATAGGGAACATCTTTGCTTTAACCGCTAACGAAACAATACGAAACTAATAGAAAAAAAGACACAAATATTTGGGGGTTAACATCTTCAACATACGCAAGAGTTAATATCTTCAATATAGCAAATTTTTCTTTATTTTCTTTCATTAATAAAGAACATTTTCATTTTGGCATTTTTATTTGAGTGGGGGGCTTTCTTTCATCTAAAAGTGTGGCTTAAGTTTTCAATTTCACCTTTTTTTTCCTGAAAAATTTAGCTTCAAAAGTCACTTATCAGTTTTTAAAATTGTTCTACTAAAAGTTAAACTGCTCTGTTTCTATGGTCCCAATCTTTTTAATACTAACATATTTCAGAACCAACTCATCGAGTTCTATCTTTCTATTTTCCATCCTTAACATTTTAAATTATGAATATAATTTATGTCCAGTTGAAGGGAATATTTTGCCTATATAATACCCCCTAAAACCCCTTTAAAATACTCTATAGAAAATTACATTTGGAGAATATTTATAGATTGATGTCTAATATCTACCTTATATAAATGGAGATTCGTACGTCCGCCAGTTACAATATTTGTAATAAATACATTGCGATAATAATAAAAATCAGTAAACGAATGGGTAGATATTATCAATAGAGTGCAAATTATTTTAACAATTTATTTTGATTTAACTACGTATTGTGTAATTCTTTCACAATTATGTAATCTTCCCAGCCTT
>OY744522.1:27908728-27921228 GCA_963556195.1 Sepiola atlantica
CCCTTTACGTCTAGAGTGGCGGCCTGCCTTGTTTGGGGTGAACTATGTTAAAAAGAAAAAAAATTTTGACTGGGCATGCAAAAATTGCCTGTGCCAGATTCGTTGAAAAAACTATGATTTATACCCAACGAGTAAAAATTATATTTAAAGAATGTTTGAATTGTAAATATCAACAATTTACTTCATTACTTGTTGCTAAAAATAAAACAAAAGTTAGGGTTAATGGTTTAGATGAAACAAGTACTGATAAGCTTACGAAAACACTGATTTTAAGCAACGTTGAACCTGGTCAGTACTTAATGAGTTACCATTATTTAAGCAACGTTGAGCCTGCTCAGTACTTAACGAGTCACCATTATTTAAGCAACGTTGAACCTGGTCAATACTTAATGAGTCACCATTATTTAAGCAACGTTGAACCTGGTCAGTACTTAATGAGTCACCATTATTTAAGCAACGTTGAACCTGGTCAGTACTTAATGAGTAACCATTATTTAAGCAACGTTGAACCTGGTCAGTACTTAATGAGTCACCATTATTTAAGCAACGTTGAACCTGGTCAGTACTTAATGAGTAACCATTATTTAAGCAACGTTGAACCTGGTCAGTACTTAATGAGTCACCATTATTTAAGCAACGTTGAACCTGGTCAGTACTTAATGAGTCACCATTATTTAAGCAACGTTGAACCTGGTCAGTACTTAATGAGTAACCATTATTTAAGCAACGTTGAACCTGGTCAGTACTTAATGAGTCACCATTATTTAAGCAACGTTGAACCTGGTCAGTACTTAATGAGTCACCATTATTTAAGCAACGTTGAACCTGGTCAGTACTTAATGAGTCACCATTATTTAAGCAACGTTGAACCTGGTTAGTACTCAACGAGTCACCATTATTTAAGCAACGTTGAACCTGGTCAGTACTTAATGACTCACCATTATTTAAGCAACGTTGAACCTGGTCAGTACTTAATGAGTCCCCATTATTTAAGCAACGTTGGGACTTGTCAGTACTTAATGAGTCACCATTATTTAAGCAACGTTGAACCTGGTCAGTACTTAATGAGCCACCATTATTTAAGCAACGTTGAACCTGGTCAGTACTTAATGAGTAACCATTATTTAAGCAACGTTGAACCTGGTCAGTACTTAATGAGTCACCATTATTTAAGCAACGTTGATCCTGGTCAGTACTTAACGAGTCACCATTATTTAAGACTAAGTTGTGCATGTAGAATCGTATAGAAAATATGTGTATGGTTTTGGCATAGAATGACGCAATGACAGTTGACATGTCATAAAATCTAACAATGACGACCACCACAACTTCTTTTTATTTCTTGATTTCCTGCTGGGAGGATGAAAAATGGCCAAAACATTGGGGGAAAAAGTTACAATTTTCACAAATATCTAAAAGTACACTCATTATTTCTGGAGGGGGGGGGGGGTTAATGAGTGTACTTTTAGATGTTGAACAGTTGAGGTGGCCGGTTCAGTTAACAGGGGAAGACGAAGGAAAACATGGGCGGAAGTAATAAAAATGAACCCAAGGGAAAAAGGGATAAATAAAAACCTGACCAGAGATAAGTTAGTTTTGAAGTCAATTTCTTAAAGCGTCCGTTTTACATCCTGACATGTGTTGGACGGCTTTAAGAAAGTGACTTCAAAACTAACTTATCTCTGGTCAGGTTTTTATTTATCCCTTTTTCCCTCGGGCTCATTTTTATCACTTATTCCCATGTTTTCCTTGGCCTTCCCCTGTGAACTGAACCTGCCACCTCAACTGTTCTACATCTACCAACCCAAGAACTCTTATCCAGTCTTTCAACATGGCCATACAATCAAAGTCTACTCTCTTGCACACATCTCTCTATACTTAACAGATTTAATCTTCCTCTGACGTCATTAGAACTAAGCTTGTCTTTAAGACTCGTATTACACATCAATCGTATCATTCTCATATCATGTCTCTCCATGCAACGTATAATAGTTAAATCGGGAGATTCCCAAAGAGACATGACAAGCAAATAATGGCAAACAAAGAAATTAACGAGAAGAGAGAGTGCATACATCCACCATAGCTTAACAATCGTGTTTCGGAGGTTTTGAGATTAGAATTGATCATTTGTATAATTTCGATTATTCGGACAATTGTTCACATCTTGGATGTTATTCTAACAACGTTTCGGCCGATCTAACCTCAGACCTTCTTCAGATGCATCTTGTCGAAGTATGGAATCGGTATGGAAATTTCAAACTTAACCCGTCATTTAATCCACGGAGGTAGATTGTTCTCATTCCGTCAGCCATGACCGAGTAGAAATTTTAAATAATTCTTAATTATATTAGTATCGCCTTCAACCTCCAGAAGACTGTCACTTAGAACTGATTATTACTTAGCACTTTTTCTGTGACGCACATTAAGAAGGTCGGGGGTTACTTCGGCCAAAACGTTGTGAGAATAACATCAAAGGTGAGAACGTTAGACCGAATGCAAAGCTTCATAGTCATGTGTTATTTTTCTTTTGTATTTCTTTGAAATATTTCAGGGGGCTTCGATTTCGTGCAGAAAGTAAAAATAAAACAACCGATTTATAAAATCGGGGGACTTATGTTTTGAGGCATGTCCGTCCGTCCGTCCGGATTTTTCTCCGCAACCATCCATTAAATTTCTCTGAAATTTTGCATGAAGTTGTAACTTTGGTCAGGTTAGAAAGTGACATTCTCCGATTTTCGAAAAAAAATCTGGTTAGTCCCCCAGGGGGTCAAAAGGCCCCGAAATGGCAAAAAATGACATTTTTTGCCCCATAACTTTTCATCCATCCATTCAATTTCTTTAAAACTTGGCCAAAATGCGGAGGCAATTGTTCCTAATAGAAAATAAGTATCGCTGACCTTGGAAAAATCTGGTTCGCGCCCCCAGGGGATCAAAAGCCCTAAAATGGCAAAAAAAAAATGACCCTTTTCTCCCATAACGTTTGATCCATCCATTCAATTTTTCTGAAACTTGGCCAAAATATAGAGGCAATTGTTCTGGATATAAAATGAACATCCTTGACCTCAGAAAAATTCTGGTTCGCGCCCCCAGGGGGTCAAGGGGGGGGGTCAAAAATGCCCCAAATTGCCCAAATTTATTGCATTTTACACTTGCCACATCGAGTCACATACAAAGGGGGACCACGTACGCGAGGCTTGTTTTGATTTGAATTCCTTAATTCTAAAATTATCTGCGATAATTTTATTTTCAAATGCGTAGTTTTAAATCTCCATTCTCCGTCATCATTATTGTGTTCGAAATAGTTACCCTAATTGTTCTGGTTCGCCTTACAAAGTTAGACCAACAGTAAAAGAATATCCGCCAAAGCTTAATAGTCGTATGTTATAATTAGTTTGACGTATTCGAGAGGGCTTCGATTTCTCTCAGACAGTTAAAACAAAATAAAGGAAAGAAAAGCAAACAGCATCTGACGTGATCAATCAGGTAAAATTTTTATTGACTTCTAGCTTCGATTTCCGGGGGTTGAGGGTGTTATCGCCGTTGAATTTTTGCCGTCGGCAAAGTTGGATGGAGCTGATAAAAAATGAAGAAAGAAACGGGCAAAACCTACCCCCCCCCCCTACACACACACAATCGACTGAGCCAGCGGTCGTTAAAATGGAAGGCTTTAATCAGATCAACGATTGGTCCAAATTTGAAAAACACTCGTAAATGTCTACTTTATTCTAGAACTGTGTGTGTGTGTGTGTGTGTGTGTGTGTGTGAGCTCACGCGCAGTCATAGAAGTTTCAGATGTTGAAATTGATAAAGTAGTCAATGGTGAAGGTTCGGTGGGGGTCCACCGGAGATCCTGGGGGCCAGGGCATGGGTATTTTAAGCTGAAGACGGCGAAGATAGGTTGTAATTTTCTGCTTTGACTAAATCACTGGTTTCATTAGGGGCAGGAGGTACAGAGGAAGGCCGCGAAGTCGATTTATTGGATGGGCTGTGGTTTGTGAGATACCCCAGTCAAGACAGACAATTCCACCCGAAAACAATGACTTCTAAGAAGAATTCTCTCTTAACACATTGTGCCTTTATAATGAATAAATAAACAAGAATATTCGAACAATTTCGTTAATTAAGTTAACCCCTATGCCCAAATCAAACACAAAGCCATGTTACCATTCTGTTTAAGGGGGTAACGCAAGTGGAGTTGCATTAAAATATTCTAGTTTAAAATTTTGCTGAAAAAGATTTAGTAATAAAAAAATAATTATGAAGATACATCAGTAGAACCATGTAGAAATTCCACGGTGGCATTTTTAACATATTGTGAAATGTTCAAATATTATGAAATGTAAGAATTTTTGATGATAGTTTCATTTTATGGCAAAAGTACGAATAAAATATTCAACTTTAGCTTCATTTTGAATTTTTGTAAATGGCCGGAAATCTGGAAAGACTTGTCACTCAGACTCAAGGGAACACCATTTGTTGTTGACAGTGGTGCAAGAAGAATGCCTGAAATCGTATGTCACAGTTTATGAATTTTTCAATGGAATCAAAGTAGATAAATTGTGGTTGTGACGTCTAGTATATTTATACCAGCAGGACGACTCGATGTTGCTCGGGATTTAAAGAGAATCACAACTATGTACTTTTTCACTATGCTCATAACAACATCATGTTACTTTCTTTGTTTTTACTGGCCCCCTCCTCCCGTGTCGCTCCCTAATATAGTCAGAAAAAGCTGAAATATTTGAAAACGCTCTTAATAAGTCTCTTATACATATGGTTTAAATTTCATAAAAACGTACTTGAAGTTTAAAAGGAATTCTGTTCCCTTGTGTCACACATTGAGTATGTAGATATTGGGCATATAAAGGAAAACGTAGAGATACGGGACCACTTCCATTGCCTTCCCCAGAAAATCTTATACATATGATTTGAATTTCATAAAAGTAGGATATATTTGAAGTTTTAGGAGGGTTATGTCCTAATAGCCCCGTTAGGATGGCACTTAGAGATTCGGGAACGCTTCCATTGTCTTCCCGGAAAATTTTACATGAGAATATACTTTTAAATTTTATATGGATTCTTAAATTTTTCTTTCTATACAGAAGATACAAACATCACACACACAGACACTGAGTTAATTTAATATTTATTTCTAAATATTGTTATATATATATATATATATATATATATATATAATGTACTAGTAGAATACCCGTCCTCGGACATGGATAAGCAATAAATAAAGCAATATTTTAAAATGTTAATGTGTTTTACTTCTTTAGGGGGTTGTAATAAGGTTTTGGTGCTCCCACTCCAAAATGGTAAAGTTCACTAAAAAATAAATAATGTGCCCACGTTACTCACTCTGTTGCATAGAATATATATTCCATAATTCATGATAAGTTAAATAGTTTAGGATTTTACCAAACACATACATGATATTGCCCCTCACGTGCGTGCGTGCCTACTGATTTTATTTTTTTAAATGTATTAATATAACTAGAAATTTGTTATTGAAAGCAATTCTTTTATTTATCGAATTTTTTGTAGCTAACTTATTTTAAGTGTTTTGGGGGTGAGTGGGCGCACTCCCTTAATGGGAAAGTTTTTTAAAAATAATAATGTGCATATGTTACTCACCGGGTTGCCGACAATATATATTCCAAAATTCATAATGATCTGTTCATTAGTTTGAGATTATCCTATATATATATATATATATATTATTTATACATAATATTTTCAAATTAACACATGTGTGTAATGACAAACCTGCAATCATCAGTATGGGAAGAGACAATCCCTGTCACATGGTTCGAACCTCAATACGAAAGTCATATTTTACTCTGTAGTCGGGGCGCTTACCGATGTGCCCACCACGCATTGTCTGGAAACGGGAGAGTAAATTAACGTCTAAATGGGAAATTCGGCGACCATCTAGCAAGTCGTCAAGAGAACTAAAAAAGCGGGGCCTAGAGTATCACATTACGCTATAAATAACGGTTTGTTGTTAACTTACTTAAAGTGCTCAATCTAGCAAGAGGTTTATATATATATATATATATATATATATATATATACATATATACACACACACACATATATATATATATATACATATATACACACACACACATATATATATATATATATATATATATATATATATATATATACACACATATATATATATATATATATTAATCACACCACAATTATTATTTTTATTGGTTTTATCTGACTCGTCTATCATTGAAAAAATAAAGTTAATATTAATATAATTTCTGATTATTTTTCTGCATATACAGCAATTCGATGACATATTTATTGTAAAACTTTACGAAAAAATTAATCGGAAGGAACAAACTAAAACAAATAAAAAGGACAACGAGAAAATGTGATGAAATGGGAGATGCTCGACTGAGCTCCAATCTCTGGTTCCTCTGTGTAAGACATTTGCATCAAAAACTCATCGCCTTGCAACAATGGTGGAAGACTTTGCTTTCTTCCTCCATGTGCCCAACGCCAGGCGGAATTTCAATGGACAGAACTTCTTTGCAAAGGATTCCCGTCTGTGGATCATATAACCGCAGGACTGCTTCCATGCAGTTTACAACACGGTCGTCTTTAAATCCCATGTCAACAAATACTTGCCATAAGTTGTCCCATAAGTAATGCAAACTTAGTTTATATCTGTAATTGTTCCTCATGTTTCGACGGACAATTTTTCCATCTGCATCCTCGAGTGGCTTTTGTCCTTATTAAGTGGTGACATAACAGCAAAAAAATGGTGAAAAAGTAGCAGGAAAAATTGTCCATTTTATTCGTCAACTTTCTCGAATTGAAAAGAGTTTTTAAAATGAATCATAGTTCGTTAACACGAAACAAAATCGAAATAAAATATATATTCAATATACTCTTTAAAATAAAATAAGAATTTTCAAAGAAAAAATTTGAAAATAAAAAAACATGCAAAAGTGAAATTGTTTTGCCAAATTTACAGTTTATTTATCAAATATTTTGTTTGAATAAAACAAAAGAGAAGAACAAATAAAAGTTCAATCGGAAGCGAAGAACAAAATGAAATAAAAAAATGTCTGAAAGGATTTCTTGATGAGAACAAACAGACATTAATGTGACGAAAAGAAATATAAATAGAAAATTGTAAAAGAAAATATGAGTAATAAGTTTCTTTTCTCTAGATTCTTGTAATTATTGTGTTTATTATTTTGATTCAATGTTGTCATAAGACAATAGTGGAAGAATTATACATGGAAAGCCGTCTTTCTCTTCTTGATAATTGCAAAAAAAAAAAAAAATGATGGATATATTTGATTTCGGATTGAAAATATGAACATCTTTCTTTAGAAGTCAGTTGTTTTCTTAAAGTGACGAAACACTGCTATAAAAACTTTTTTTATTTTTATTTATAAAACTAGAAAAAAAACATGACCTGTTGGGTCACCCTCTGAGTTTCGATAAAATTGTTTAATATATAAACAAAAATGAAAAGACAACATCCAAAATCAGCTTCTTTTTCTCACTATATATGAATTATATTAGTACTACTGGTGATATTCCCATTTCTTTATAGTGGACTGTTCTAATCTTTTTGTTGTTTATTAGATAGATGTAATAGAAAATAAGAGTGTATGTGGAGTGTGGGGTCAAACAACATTCATTGAGAGAGGGTAAGAGTGAAAGTGATGGAAAGTTAGTAAGAGAAAGGTCACTTGGTGAGTTTATTACAAATTGCGACTCATTAGAGCGATGAAAATGGAAGTTGTTTCAAACATAACTCAATCTAAAAACGAAGGAATATTGTAACATGTATTTTGATTAATTAAAATTAATAGGAAAAGCTTTAGGACAACAAACGCTAATGAACTGGGCTTTAGTATAATAGATAACTGAGCCTTTTTTTCTGTTTCATTCAACTCTCTCTCTATCTCCCTCTCTCCCACCCCTCTCTCTCTCTCCCTCTCTCCCACCCCTCTCTCTCTCTAACTCTCTCCCACCCCTCTCTCTCTAACTCTCTCCCACCCCTCTCTAACTCTCTCCCTCACCCCCTCTCTCTCTCTATCTCTCTCCCTCCCCTTCTCTCTCTCCCTCTCTCTTCCTCCCCTTCTCTCTCTCCCTCTCTCTTCCTCCCCTTCTCTCTCTCCCTCTCTCTTCCTCCCTTCTCTCTCTCCCTCTCTCTTTCGCCCTCTCTCTCCCTCCCCTTCTCTCTCGCCCTCTCTCTCCCTCCCCTTCTCTCTCTCCCTCTCTCTCCCTCCCCTTCTCTCTCTCCCTCTCTCTTCCTCCCCTTCTCTCTCTCCCTTCTCTCTCTCCCTTCTCTCTCTCCCTCTCTATCTCCCTCTCTCTTTCTCCCTCTCTCTCTCCACTCCATCTCTCCCTCTCTCTCCCCCTTTCTCTCCCCCTTTCTCTCTCCCTCTTTCTTTTTATCTCTCTCTCTCTCTCTCATTTATAGTCTCAAAAACTAGTGTCAGAATTGCATCAAATTTGGCATGAAGCAACATTGGTACGTCGGGTGTATAAGACAATTGTAATTCTACTACTACTTCTCCTATAAAAGTCAAACGCTTATAGTTAGAAAACTATTAAACAGAATTGCACCAAATTTGGCATGAAGAACCCTTGTGTTACCCGGTGTGTCATAAGTGATTACAATTAGTCTCTTTCTACTAAATGTTTTTGTAATGATAATTCACCCCAAACAAGGCAGGCCGCTACTATAGACGTAAGGGGCTACTGAGAATTAGGGAGTAGGTTTAGGGTGTCATCCCAAGTTGGGGGCTGTGCAGCGAGATGTCTATTTACATTAGTTTTAAACCTCTGCACGTTGGTACAGTCGAGGAAACAGGGAGCAGGGAGGAAGTTCCAGAGACCGACAGCACGAGGGAAGAAGCTATTTGAGTAGAAGGCTTTCCGGCATCTGGGGACCTCCACAGTAAATGGATGGGACTAAGCTTCTGTTAGATATACTACTACTACTACTACTACTAATGATAATGTTCTACTATCAGGACCCGTGGAAATTCCGCGGTTGCTTTCGTCATCTATCTGTATTTTCTGTTAATGATAATGTATTTTGAAATAATAAATGTGTCTAAGGTTTAATAGTATTAAGAAACAAGTGTGTTTTTCTTCTTCTTCGATATAAAATAATTGTCACTGTCAGTTAAATATTTTTAAATAAATAAAATGTATAGGTCTATTTATTTATTTATTTATTCATTAAAAGTTGTAAAAATGTAAATCTTTTTTAAAATATAAATATTCTCTCTCCTTACCGGCGAAATAACTGTCAACTAAATATTATTCAAATAAATAAAACGAATGCCACTCTTTTGATTCATGTATTTAAAATTGTAGCAATTAGATGTGTGTTAAAATCGCATTAAAATAAAAGGAATGAAGAGAGTAAATTTTGCAAAACTAGCTAGGACGACAGAATTCGATATTGGAACAATTCATTTTAAAATGGGTAAAGTTGTCCTTTTTTAACTTAGCGACACCAGTACATTTTCAATTAAAAATAGATGTGGAAACAAATGCGTATAAGACAAGCGGGACTCCGTAGAAATTCAATAAATCTGTATAATTTAGTATCAATAATTATAATATTTTTGAAATAATAAATGTCTGTCAAGGTCAGTACTATAAAAAATGACACTTTCTTCTTCTGTCAACTTGTGGCTAGGAAGAAAGTGTAGTATCTGTTCCGATGGATACTGCACCCTATAGACCGATGTCTTCTTGTCCTTCGGGGCTTGATTTCGCCGGTCTGTGGGTTTGTCCTGTACAGTTCTAGGAGGTCCACCCTCCCAGGCTTTGCCTCCCCTCTTTGGGGGAGGAGTAAGTTTATTGGTTACTGCCTGAGGCGCCCCTACCGGGAAATGCCGACGGGGCTGCCCAGGCAATTTTTAATGGCGATGCTCACCTTCTCGGGCGCTGGCTTTTCACGCCCCACTTTCCCGACCCGACCTTGGGTTACATCTTACCTTGTGGTAATAAGATAAAACTGGCCTTGTGCCTAACCTCCTGGAGAGGAGGTAAATAAATAATTTTAAAAAATACTTGTTATTGTCAGCTAAATATTCTTTAAATAAATAAAACGAATATGTTCCGTCTTTATTTATTTATGTAAAATTGTAGCAATTTAATTATTTTTAAAACAATAAATACTCTGTCTTCTTACCGTAAAAAATAATCGTCAGCTAAATATTCTTCACGCCAATAAAACGAATGTAACTTTTTGAAATGTGTTTATTTAAAATTGTAGATTTAGTCGAAATAAATTGATTTTGAAACAGTTCATTTTAAAATGGGTAAAGTCAAAATTGTTTACCTAGCGACATCAGATTAATCAGCAATCTTTGATGATCGAGGGATTTCTTTTTTTAAATGTATGTGAAAAGTGATAACGTACGTAGGAACATAAAATGCCTAGTGTAATATTATATAGATAATTAAGCTAAAGAAAGATCTAAGCAAAGCAGATATAATATAATTCTTATGAACAAAAACAACTTAGCAGCGAAGCCAGAATTCAAATTTCATTGACTATAATCTAAAAGAGAAAAAAAACCTCTTGAACCACGATAATAAGATGCCGGGAAGCCGACCAGGAATTGATCGTTTTTAGTTGGGTTGCCTGAATGAGGAGGTTTGATGTTTTATTGAACAAAAATCCCAATAAAATCAGTATTTTAGTATTATTTAAACGCCAATCGTACATTACATCAATCGTACATTACATGTTTGTTCTTCTAACCTAAACAACATTTTATTAGTAAATATAAGAAGACATTGACATTTTCTTACTAAGGCAGGACCGGCGGGACAGTTATAAAAGAGGGGGGGGGGCTCTCCTAAAAAGTGAGGGGCCCGGTTAAACACATACATATATAACTTCATTATTGATGACCGTAAAGTGGGGGGGGGGGCAAGTAAAAAGTGTGTGGGGGGGGGGGGCCGTCCATGTAAGGAACTTAGTATGAAGAAGTGGAAGTGGGAGAAGCAAGCTCACTTCCGGTTGATGAGTTAACATGACGGGAGGGGCAGAACGAATAAAAAATGAAAAGATAAAAGAGGAAGAGAGAAGGAGGGGAATGGGGGGAAAGAAAGGAAAGGAACATGGTCAGTGAAAAAACGAGTTTCTATTATTTACAATAAAAAAATATATATTTCTCTTCGTGGAAATCTTTCAAACATGCAACGTCATCTCATCACCACTTTTCTAAATTATATTAAATACATTTTCTTTTTTTTTTTTTTTTGTAAAATTAATTTATAGCTCACTTTAATGTTATGGAAGAGAGATTAACATTAAATTCTGAAATACCGTAACGGTTTCTTCGATTGCCAAATTTTATTCGACTCAGAACATTTTCTTTTTCTATATTTTAAATTAAGTACTAAACACATTTTAGTGTACGAATTTCAAATACTGTTTAATTTACAGACGTACAGATAGTATTAATTACTGTATTAGATGTATTTGTGGTATTCACAAACATTAATATTAATTTCTTCATGTCGAGAGCTAGCAGGAAGACCCGATATTGCTCGGGATTGAATTACTATGTACTTTTTCACTATTACGATCTCTGTTTTTACTACACCACCCTCCTACACCCGTTTCGCACCCTAACATAGGTGGAAGAAGATGAAATGTTGAAAAAATCTCTGAATTAGTGTCTTTTACATATGGTTTAAATTTCATTAAAATCAGATATACGTAATTAAAGTTTTAAGGGTCTGTCCCCATGGGTCACTTAGGATTGGGACACGTAAATATTCGGCACAACCATAAAAGACCGAATCGGTCGAAGAAAAACGGGAAAAACCGGTGTCAGATCATGTCGATGATCTGACACCGGTTTTTCCCGTTTTTCTTCGACCGATTCGGTCTTTTATTGTTGTCTTCTGATAATGAAAGTTTTTCTTTCGAAAATTTAAGATTACCCTTTGCCTAACTGTTACTTACCGGACAGTATTTACTATTTGGTATTTAATCAGTTTTTGTGAAATTATTAATAAATCGTTTTGAGTTTCACTTTCTCCCTGCGTTTATTTCGTTTCACTTTTCCATCTTACGGCAACCACATCGCATTGCTATAGCCTCGGACGACTAATCTGCACTTACATTTACCAGCAATGCTTCAAGCAAACTACAATCTCCTTTTATATATATATATATATATATATATATATATATATATATATATACATAGATACGTATATATGTATATATATACGTATATAAATGTATATATAGATAGATACGTATATATGTATATATATACGTATATAAATGTATATATAGATAGATACGTATATATGTATATATATACGTATATAAATGTATATATAGATAGATACGTATATATGTATATATATACGTATATAAATGTATATATAGATAGATACGTATATATGTATATATATACGTATATAAATGTATATATAGATAGATACGTATATATGTATATATA
>OY744522.1:27928728-28196228 GCA_963556195.1 Sepiola atlantica
ATTATTTAAAGTAATCTTAATTGAAAAAGTTATATACAGGGTGGGCCAAAATAAGGGTCCTATCTTTAAATTTGAATAACTTGAATTTGAATAACTTCCACAAAATAAAAGTTAAACTCACCAAACTTTATGTGTGTGTAGACTGACCCTTCCGAGATTTTTTGAAATAAACAAAACAAATTTTAGCCGAAAAACACTTCTTAAAACTTACAAAAACTAAAGAATCGTTTTTTACACTGTTTTGAGTTTTTTAAGCAAAAATAATGTTTTCTAAATGAGGGTACGTTCCTTAGGGCTAATACGGCTCATGCTTGCTTCGGAAGGGGTCCTTTACTTATTCTAAAAAAAAAATTTTTTTAAATCAATAAATAAAAAAGTTATGAATTTTTAAAAATAAGACCCTTATTTTTGCCCACCCTGTATATATTAGTAGAATATTTGTCCAAGGACGAGTATATGCAGTAAATATAGCATTAGTTTAAAATTTTAATGTTGTTTTTTTCTTCCTTTGTGGGTATAGTACTGTTTTAGTGGCTCTTCTTAAATAGTATAGTTTTAAAAAGTAATATGCCCCCGTTACATACCGTATTGCCTATAATATATATTCCATAATTCATAATAAGTTCAATAGTTTAAGATTTTACCAAGCACATGCTAATTATTAACCATCTTTTTAAAATGTATTATTAACCATCATGTACACGTACCAATCTTTTTAAAATGTATTATTAACCATCATGTACACGTACCAATCTTTTTAAAATGTATTATTAACCATCATGTACACGTACCAATCTTTTTAAAATATATTATTAACCATCATGTACACGTACCAATCTTTTTAAAATGTATTATTAACCATCATGTACACGTACCAATCTTTTTAAAATGTATTATTAACCATCATGTACGTGTACCGATCTTTTTAAAATGTATTATTAACCATCATGTACACGTACCAATCTTTTTAAAATGTATTATTAACCATCATGTACACGTACCAATCTTTTTAAAATGTATTATTAACCATCATGTACACGTACCAATCTTTTTAAAATGTATTATTAACCATCATGTACACGTACCAATCATTTTAAAATGTATTATTAACCATCATGTACACGTACCAATCTTTTTAAAATGTATTATTAATCATAATGTACACGTACCAATCTTTTTAAAATGTATTATTAACCATCATGTACACGTACCAATCTTTTTAAAATGTATTATTAACCATCATGTACACGTACCAATCTTTTTAAAATGTATTATTAATCATAATGTACACGTACCAGTTTTTTTAAAATGTATTATTAACCATCATGTACGTGTACCAATCTTTTTAAAATATATTATTAACCATCATGTACACGTACCAATCTTTTTAAAATGTAATATTAACCATCATGTACACGTACCAATCTTTTTAAAATGTATTATTAACCATTTTTATTTCAAGTTTTTCAAAATCCGAGATGAGGACAGTAGTCCGAATAATCCAAATAATCCAAATTTAATTATTTAAATTGTTTTGTTTTCGGACTGTTATCTTCATACATGTTAATATGGCCGATATATTCTCCTGCCTTCTTCAGGCGCATAATTAATTTATGTATGTGGATGTCCCACCCCTATTAAGATATCATGTATGTGAATGAAAAGATAAAATCGGATGTTTGTTTTAAAAATCACATCTTATGGGTCAGGTCTTTGCTAGAAATAGAAATCTATTATTATACTAAAGCTGAGTTAATCAAAATGTTTCCCTGAATTCTTTTCCTACATATTTTAATGAGGCAGAATACATCTTAGAATATACATTGGTTTTGGGATTGAGCTATGTTTTAAAGAAATCCATTTTGATTGTTCTAATTAGCCGTTATTTGTAATTAACTAAACAGCTCCCCATCTTTCACTTAGCTATTTATGCATTTCTCTCGCCCTCTCGCACTATGTTGACCCAATCACTTTTTAATAGTTTTGAGTTTCTTGAGAGAAAGAGTGGTTCTCTTTTCAGATAATTTTCATAATGTGTTCGTACACACCTTAAACACGTATGTAAATTAGATAGCAGAATAATAGGATTTTGTACTTCTATATTTTCATTGAAGAGACTTATTATTTTTAGTTATGCAAGAAGAATGTCTTAACAGATATGACGTCACAGTTTATGAATTTTCGAATGAAATCAAAGTTGAATAGATAGTGGTTGTGACCCAACGGGTCAGGAATATGTCTAGTAGATTATAAAATAAACTTCAAAGAAAAATGTCGATAAAACTGCACCTTGAAGGGCGCCTCTACACCATGCATTTTTAGGTGTTTTCAGATTTCTTTTTTTTTTTAAATAAAATTTCAAAGTTTACATACTTTCTCTTTGAACAATGTTCAGGGATCACATTAAGGGATCAGATTATCAAAGCAACAATCACCCCTTTGGGGGTCAATTCATTGCAAGAAAGAGAAATAAATTATAACGGGAACTGGAAAGAGAAATATTGGTAAAAGTCCATTTGAGGGACGCTGTTAAACTACGCATATTTAAGAGTTAATTTTTTCATAGCCACTTATCTCGTCAATTTAAGCCAAAGTCTTACTCTGTTAACAAGAAAAAAAACGAAGACTTCATTTGTAAAAGTTAGGGTTAATATGTTATCAGTAACATCGTCGCTATTTTCTTTTAAAACCAAAAAACCCAAGTAAAACCAAATTTTAGTTTGTGAGAATACTTTATTGACAAAACCAATAGAATACCGATCCGTTTATTTGTCTAAGATCTGCTGTCTAATTTCGATTTTGAGAGGTTTTCTTGTCAGTTTATTAATATATATATATATATATATACACACATACACATATATATACACACATATATATATATATACACGCACATACACATATATATACACATATATATATATATACACATATATATATACATATATATATACACACATATACACATATACATATACATATATATATACACATATATATATACATACACATATATATACACATACATACATATATATATATATATATATATATACACACACACACACACATATATATATATATATATATATATATATATATATATATATATATATATATATATAGGATCAGATATAAACCAAAAGTAAAACTACGTTGTTTTAATAATATTTTTAAAATATTTGAACTTTGGCTTTTTCGAAAGCCAACTTATCTATCTGTATTTCTCCTCTGATAAGATCTCGATCTTTGAAAAGCCTTGGCTTAAGGAAAGAATAATAAACACTAGTTTATTACTGAATACACCTTGCATTGAACAATTGAAATTTGAAATAAATTTAGACAATCGTCGCATGTTTATCACTCTTTTTTCGTCTATCTCTATATATACATATACATATATATATATACTCACATATATATAATAAACTTGTTAGGTAACACACTGTTTATCAGTCTTACAATTAACCATCAAACGTAACTTCCTCATTTTTTTTCAAAGTATGTTATAATTTTAAACAAATGTTATACACTTAATTTAATGAGCAAACGATACATTATGTAATTCAATTAAACTTCACAGATTTGCGAATTGATACCACGCGCTGAATCGGATATCCAATTACAACAGATAAGGAGAAAAGAAGAAAAACAATTCTATTGGCTAATGAGATGGATCTTGAAATATCACCCCAAATTATACCATAACAATGTGCGGATAACTGTTAACATCAGAGTTCTGGTATTTTTTTTTTTTAATCTGCATTGATAAGGATTTAACAACATATTTTTTTCTGCTAACCTAATGTTGCTAACAAAACATGGCATTTTATAAAATATTAGGCACTTCTTTAGTTTAGCTGTGAATCAGAATTTATTTGCTTTCAATTTTGAAAACAGGGACAGACAATGTACCGGAAGTAATATAGAATTAGAAACTTTTATCCAAAACAAGCAATTAAGCGAATAATTATGTAAAATTTAATAATGTAAAATTTTATAAAACGAATAGTGAAGTGATTTTTTTTTGGGGGGGGGGGGAGTATAATTTAAAACTTTATAAAAACGAAGAGTTTGTATAATTTTTTTATCAAACAAACAGTCGACATTAATTTTTTTTTAAACTGCCGTTCCTAATGGACAATACTTTGTAACAGGGTGTATGCGGATATCTCCACTGAAATCCGTCTTTTCTATCTATGGATGTAAGTTTGGTTTCCCTTCCGCACGGGCATGTCTCGGTGGAAGAAATCAGTCTGTGCGTCTGCAAAAAGTCAATAGTCTTCATGGACGGCGAAACGGGGGGGGCAGGGGGGTCTCAAGCCCCCTCACTTTTTTACTTGCCCCCCCCCCACTTTACGGTCATCAATAATGAAGTTATATATGTATGTGTTTAACCGCCCCCCCCCACACTTTTTTGGAGAGCCCCCACCAACTTTCATAACTGTTCCGCCGGTCCTGTTTTTTTTGGGTTTTTTTAGCTCGCTGGTCAAATTACCAATATCTCGCAGATTGAGGTCATTAAGATATATTTTTGGATAAAAAACTCAGTCTGAATTACTTCCGGTTGATTGGGTTAGGAGTGAATGTAACTCTTCAAAGTTGATTTCTGATTCACAACTAAAGTAAAGAAGTGCCAAATATTATTATTATTTATTTGATTAATATTTTTTTAATATTTGCACACAAATAACCGAAAGAAAATGTAATAAATATTTAGAAATAACTAACTTTTTTATTTCTTTATCATGAATGCTGGGTGAACTACTATAACTAGTAGTAGTAGTAGTAGTAGTAGTAGTAGGCATAACAAATATTAAAGCCTCTTTTCCAAATAAGATTACATTTTAAATGTCTTTTTACTTTTATTTGTCACTTTAATTAAAAAAATATATTTATACACAAAGAAAGTAATTTTTCTAACAATCAGGTACTTCTTCAGATCATGACCCGTGCTAACTTTGACCCCAACCCTAACCACGGGGTCAAAGTTAGCTCGGGTCCTAATCTGGAGAAGCACCAACAATAATGTAAAAGTGCCGGAAGACAAGAATAGAAAATGAGATACTGAAAGTAAATACGAGCCTGTTAGAAGCGAACAAACAATGCTGATGTCTTATGTAAAACACAGATTAATAGAAGTCATATAAACAAATAACTATTTTTTTTAACTCCTTCCTAATCTGTAGTTGTTGTATTATTCGTAGTAGTGACGTATGTGATGGCGTCTTCCGGTGTCTCGTCAAAACGTCTGTTCGTCTGTGTATTTGAGTTGCTTATTGTGTAAAAAGAAAGTCACTTTTTACGTGTTTGTTCTTGTGGCTGCCGTCAGATTCATCGTTGATAGGCTACATAGCATTTGTATTTCGTTTTGTGCGAATCACAGTGTTGAAATATCGAAACTAAATAGTACCTCGTTTCAATTCCTTGGTACGAAATAGATCCTAAATATAAACCCAAAAAGGTACAGAAAATATAATTCTAGATAAAATGAAAACGTACTGATCATATAAATACATATAAATATGATTAAAAAAAGGTATACGGAAGGGGCCCTCGATAAATCGCCCGATAAACCACCGGTGCGCATGCACCAACAAACGGAAGTGAAGACAGGAAGCGCACAATTTAAAATTGATTGAAAATGAAGATAGCTGAATTGCATGAACGCATGTCAAGTACTACAAATTTATTTAATTTTCTTAAAGAATTAAAATGAATAAAAGAGTCTAGAGTATGTGTTTGTGGGTCTACCATGAAATGAGTTAGTAGTACAAAATTAACCGATGGCTTTATACTGCGATGCGGAATTAAAATATGTCGGAAGAAAATCTCCGTATGGGAATATATTTGTGAATATTAGAAAAGAACACGAAGATGTTTTCACCGCTTTAGTAAATAAAATTAACCATTTGTATCCTGTTTAAATTTACGCGTTTGTTTTTTTTATTTTTCATTCAAGAGCGTTTTCATTTTTGCGAAATTTAGGTTTTGGGTTTTTTATTTTAATTTTAATTTTTTATTTTCACCCAATAGCGCTTTCATTTATGCGCTTCCGTTTGTTGGCGCATGCGCACAGCCCGGTGGTTTATCGGGGGCCCCTTCCGTATACTCTTACCAAAACAAAACTACTTATTCCGTGTTTTACATAGCTTTAAAAGTAAAATAAGTAGAAGCCCTTACACCCGAGTCGTGATTCGGCCAGTCTCCTTAGGCGTAGCGATAACCGGGTAAGAGATGCCGAGCCCTTTTAAGATTCGCCTTTGAAGGGAACAGATCGCTTCGTTCATCATTCGTTTGCGCCCCGGTTAGTCAGCTAGATGTCATAGATGTTTTTCTGGCACTTCTGTCGTATATATGAAGCAGCTGCCGATTAAGAAATCGAAATTGAAGAGTTCCGGTTTTTTTCTCCAAGTACCATTCATTCAGAATTCACCGGAAGTTGAATTTAGTATTTAGAAAATGGAGTTAAATGAGATTAATCTTCGAGACATTGGTAATTTAATGAACCAGCCGCAAAAAACAATAGATTTTTTACAGGCACACCGCCTGATTTCTTAGGGTTAGGGTTTTTTATTTAAATTTTTTTTACTTCATATAATAAAAAGAAGAAATTGTTAATTGTTACCCAAAAACAAATCAGTCTTGCATTTTTTTTATGTTGTAAAAAAATCACTTCCGGTTGAATTACCTCCCTTTATTTTCAGTAGAAGGACAGAAAATCTGCTGCCGTTTTTCTTTAGACCTTAAATGTAACCTAAAAATCCGCTCCTTTTTCTTCTTGGAATTATTTACTTATCTTTAGCCAAAAAATGTAGGTACATAGTATTTAGTCTTTAGTATTTGTTATGAACATATTTAGATACATAGTATATACTGTTGCTGGACCGACCGTTGCGGTTGATCAGCCTCACAACTAAGAAAGGAGACACAGGCAAGAATATGTTAAACGGCAATGACAAAGAAGAGAGGGCAAACACAAGTGAACAGTTAAAAAACGAGTGTGTTTATTTACCATAAAAATGGTAATAACAAGAGGTGAAGGGAATTGAGATGACGTCACTGGAACAGGAGAGACTGGAAAGACGGGAGTGGCGTCTCTGTGACAGCAAACAAGACGACAGGAGTGGTGTCGTTGGAGAGAAAAGGCTGGAAGGATGAATGACGTCACTGGAACAGGAGAAACTGGAAAGACGGGAGTGGCGTCTCTGTGACAGCAAACAAGACGACAGGAGTGGTGTCGTTGGAGAGAAAAGGCTGGAAGGATGAATGACGTCACTGGAACAGGAGAAACTGGAAAGACGGGAGTGGCGTCTCTGTGACAGCAAACAAGACGACAGGAGTGGTGTCGTTGGAGAGAAAAGGCTGGAAGGATGAATGACGTCACTGGAACCGGAGAAACTGGAAAGACGGGAGTGGCGTCTCTGTGACAGCAAACAAGACGACAGGAGTGGTGTCATTGGAGAGAAAAGGCTGGAAGGATGAATGACGTCACTGGAACAGGAGAAACTGGAAAGACGAGAGTGGCGTCTCTGGTGACGGCAAACTGGAACGACAATACTGAATCTAGAAGTGCTCGATGCTAGAATTAATAGAGCAGTAATAATACTAATAATGTTGTTTTATATGACGTACATCGGTATGCACGTGTATTTATTTGTATATAAATACATGTATGTACTTCCATCCCGTCATGTAAAAGTTAGCGAGTAAAACACACGCCTTTCTCTAGCGCCTGAATGAAACCATTTCAAGTGGTGAGGAACAACGAGAATACACATAGCAAGTCAGACAACCACTTAAGACTTACTCTGCTGCCTGAAATCATTTTGGAAAATAATCCTCCACTCTATAATATTTTCTTTAGGTCATCAGAAATGATAATTTATATATGAAAACCTGGCGTAATTCTGTGATTATAGGTGAATATTATAGTAATGTATCCGGATAAATAGCGAGTGTGAACACTGGTACAACATAATTTTTGTAGTCATTTTTGACGGAGGTTGTACGGACTGTTTCGCTGTATCAGAGATTTTCAGTATGGCTAGACAAGCAAGTGATCGAAACTCGACCGACTAGACGACAATCGGTGCTTCTAGCCACTTAGCTATCATCCAGCATCTGCTGAGAGAAAGCGAAATCTCAATGTCAACATAGTCAATTGCCTGAGAGCTTCATTTTTATACAAAGAGAAATATATATATATATATGTATATATGAAAAAGGAAAACTAAAAAATATTATTTATGTATTTATCAACGGTTCGTCTTTATCATAAGACTTCCTTAAGATGATTCAGGACACACACATATATATATATATATATATATATATATATATATATATATATATATATATATATATATATATATATATATAATGCGAAAGTCATCGCTCTGTAGGCAAAAAGAGTTGTCTCACAAATTGGACTTATTTAGAGACTTCTAAAAAGGGGAAAAAGTACTTTGCCGATCATGTCCATACATTCCTTTTCGGTTTATAATGGCGATATTCAATCTCCGTTTGGGGGGGGGGGTTCTCTTCACGTTACTCTTTTCCCCGTTTTTAAGCGATATTCGCTAACGTTTTCCCTTGAAAATGTGTCGGTTGAAAGGTACCTTGGGATTTAGTCTGTTAATTTTAGTCGATCTTGTTTATTCTTTTTAAAAGTTTTTAATCGAATGTCTTCCGACGATTAAATATATTACTATACATTTCCTCTCTTTTTTTTTCTTGTGATATTGTCCTCGACTCGCTATGACTCCGTTCATCCTAAAAACCTTGATAAAATTCTGTACCACAAAAAATGTGTTCATATATATATATATATATATATATATATATATATATATATATATATATTTGAGAGAGAGAGGTATGATAAAATAAATGGTGGGTGAATGCATTTTATCAGAGAATATCAATGGCAGATCTTATAACATAATAGAAACTTTCTGGTAGATTGAATACTAAAACAAAATGAAAAACGTGTATTCGTTCAAGAATTCTTCAGTCTTTGGGTTTCATCTGCTAAACCATTTGTAAGTTTGGCCTTTTGTCATGAAAGTATCGACTCCAACCATTTTTTTAATTTTATTTTTTTCATTATTTGAAATCAAATCAGCTGAAGACTTTAGAATGAGAGATTCTTTGAAACTCGTTAAAAAAAAAACAGAAATTGTTTCTTTTAAGGCGACAAAGACATTTTCTTTTGTTTTTCTCTCCCCCCTTTTCTTTATTTTTATTTTTGTAATTTAGATTTATCCTATTGGATGTTAGAAAAGCCTTAGTCGTTTGCAATTTTTTCTGAACAATGAGAACGAATTGATACAATGAAGGAGTTTTACTTCTAAAATGTAAGCCTTCTTAAGCCGTCTCTTAAACCGTCTTTAATAAATAACTAAAAAATGAATAGAATAAATTAATACGCGGGTGGAAAAGGAAGATACAGTAAATTAAATTTAACGAAGAAATAGATAAATATTGATATTGCTTGTGGGGAGAGATTTGAAATAAAAGATACTTTCTTTCCTGTCCTCTTTTGGGGGGATTTTTTTTTATCACAGCCGCAATGGTTACACAAGCAAGATTCAATTAAATAACATTCAATATGATAAGATATGTATATAAAGTTAAGAAAAAAGGTTGCTGGAAAATTCAGATTATTATTATTAGTGTTATTGTTATTATTATTGTAACCTGTTTTCTGATTTGTGTGCAGAGATTGTCAAGTATTCAATAAAAATATAATTTGCATGAACAAATCCTTATTGAGTGTGAAAAATTGTTTTTTTTTTCATGTTTTTCCTTTGTAAAAGATATTTATAATTTAGTGTGGAAAACTTTTGTCCACTTTTTTCAATCTTCTATTTATCCGTCTCCTCTTCTTTTTCTCCTTTCCCTTTTCCTTCTTCTTCCCCTTTTCCTTCTTCTTCCCCTTTTCCTTCTCCTTTCCCCTTTCCTTCTCCTTTCCCTTTTCCTTCTCCTTTCCTTTTTCCTTCTCCTTCACCCTTTCCTTTTTCTTTCCCTTTTCCTTCTTCCCCTTTCCTTCTCCTTCCCCTTTTCCTTCTCCTTCCCCTTTCCTTCTTTTTTCCCTTTTCCTTCTCCTTCCTCTTTTCCTTCTCCTTCCTCTTTTCCTTCTTCTTCCCCTTTTCCTTCTCCTTCCCCCTTTCCTTCTCCTTCCCCTTTTCCTTTTTCCCTATTCCTTCTCCTTCCCTTTTCCTTCTCCTTCCCCTTTTCCTTCTTCCCCTTTTCCTTCTCCTTCCCCTTTTCCATTTCTCCTGTCCCTTTCCCCTTTTCCCCTTTTCCTTCTTCTTCCCCTTTTCCTTCTTCTTCCCCTTTTCCTTCTTCTTCCCCTTTTCCTTCTTCTTCCCCTTTTCCTTCTTCCCCTTTTTCTCCTTCTTCCCCTTCTCCTTTCCCTTTCCCCTTTTTACTATTCTTCCCCTTTTCCTTCTCCTTCCCCTTTTCCCCTTCTCCTTTCTCTTTCCCCTTTTTCATTATTCCCCTTTTACTTCTCCTTCCCCTTTTCCCCTTCTCCTTTCCCTTTCTCCTTTCCCTTTTCCCTTTCCCTTCTTCCCCTTTTACTTCTCCTTCCCCTTTTCCCCTTCTCCTTTCCCTTTCCCCTTTCCCTTTCCCCTTTTCCTTCTTCCCCTTTTCCCCTTCTCCTGTCCCTTTCCCCTTTTCCTTCTTCCCTTTTTCCCTTCTCCTTTCCCTTTCCCCTTTTCCTTCTTCCCCTTTTCCTTCTTCCCCTTTTCCTTCTTCTTCCCCTTTTCCTTCTCCTTCCCCTTCTACTTTCCCTTTTCCCTTTTCCTTCTTCCCCCTTTCCCTTCTCCCTTCCCTTTCCCCTTTTCCTTCTCCTTCCCCTTTTCCTTCTCCTTCCCCTTTTCCTTCTCCTTCCCCTTTTTCTTCTTCCCCTTTTCCTTCTCCTTCCCCTTTTCCTTCTCCTTCCCCTTTTCCTTCTCCTTCCCCTTTTCCTTCTTCTTCTCCTTTTCCTTCTTATTCCCCTTTTTACTTCTTCTTCCCCTTTTCCTTCTCCCCCTTTTCTTTCTTCTTCCCCTTTTCCTTTCTCTTCCCCTTTTCGTTCTTCTTCCCCTTTTCCTTCTCCTTCCCCTTTTCCCCTTCTCCTTTCCCTTTCTCCTTTTCCTTCTTCCCCTTTTCCTTCTTCTTTCCGTTTTCCTTTTTCTTCTTTCTTCACTTTCTCTTCGGGTCTTATTCTCCATAGCTTCTTCATTTATTTTCCTCTTTTTCTCGTAACCCTAACCCGCCCATCCATCTCTCTCTATCTTTCTCTCTCTCTCTCTATCTCTCTCTCTCTCTCTCCGTATTCTTTATTTTCTTAAATCCCTCTTTTTCGCTTTCGAATTTTCCTTCATTACTCTGTCATTCTTTCATTCTATATATTTCTTTTTTCTGTTCCCATTCCTCTATTTCTCTCCTCCTCTTTTCTCTTCTCTCCCTATGCTTTCCTTTCTTCTCTATAGCCCTTTTCTTCTCCCTTTCCCTTCCCTTGTTTCCCCCTCCCCTACTTGTCTCTCGCTCTTTAATGTTTTCATTCCCCCCTCCCCGTCTTTTCGTTTGAACAGAATAATAAACTACTAAAGTGCTAGATAATAAATCACACAAGAGCAAAATATATTTTAATTTATTTAAATCAGTGGTTTCACCCCCCCCCCCCTCCTCTCACCCTGGGGAGAAATTTCATGGTTTTAGAGGGGCAATTGGCACAACAAATTAGCAGACACAAATTGGATCCCGGGCCACAAAAAACGCAGTGTGCATCGCCAATCGCCACTGAAAGGGGATAGAGGATATTATTCTGATTCATCATTAAATGGTTCACGAGCTAAAAAAGGTGTCTACATGTCATATTTAAATACTAATGAACCACCACTTACCAAGGCTAAAGGACACTCGAAGATAAATGTTAATGAGATTGTCAGTTGCATGATGAACAATACTATGAGACGATTGGCAACGATGGGTGGAAAAGATAGAATTTGATTTCTGGAGTGGGTAGCTCGACAAGTATTTATTGATATTAAACTTGAAGATGACTATGTTGTAGTCAGATGGGAAGCATCCCCGCAGTATTGTGTTCCACCGATTGGAAATTATTGGGATGAAACTGTTCATGGGAGTTTCGTATTGTTTGAGATACACAGGAGAAGAAAGGAAAGCTCTTTGCAGTGATTGTAGCTGGACAACATTTTGCTGTGAATGTTTTACTGATTGGAACCAGTGATTAGAGCTCAGTCGAGCACTTGCGATAAAAATATAAAATGGATGTGAGAATGGGGCTGCAGGCAAGAGAATAGATCATCTCTAACTAGATTGTGAAGAATCAATTTTTTACTCCATCAAAGAAAGCGTATCTGACGCTTATGTAGATAACCCTAACCCTAACTCCAAGCTATGACGTCGTATCTGACGCTTATGTAGATAACCCTAACCCTAACTCCAAGCTATGACGGCGTATCTGACGCTTATGTAGATAACCCTAACCCTAACTCCAAGCTATGACGTCGTATCTGACGCTTATGTAGATAACCCTAACCCTAACTCCAAGCTATGACGTCGTATCTGACGCTTATGTAGATAACCCTAACCCTAACTCCAAGCTATGACGTCGTATCTGACGCTTATGTAGATAACCCTAACCCTAACTCCAAGCTATGACGTCGTATCTGACGCTTATGTAGATAACCCTAACCCTAACTCCAAGCTATGACGTTGTATCTGACGCTTATGTAGATAACCCTAACCATTGATTTAAATACTATGCATTACTGCATCCACTGAGATACTCAGGTTTTGTTCGTCCAGTCATTAGGTAATTAGGAAAACTTCCTTATTACAACGACCAAATCGGAGTCATCAGCCTCCCTTAGCATGTTTGTACTAGGGAAAGCACTCAAAACGGAAGTACATACTTCCTTTATGAGCGATTCTCCTGTGGAAGACTGATGAACTTGTATTTTGTTGCCTGCTTTCTCATCGCAAGAATATTGTGAATCTTGGATTCTTGAATTTTTCTACTCCCTTGGGAAGCGCAATTGTAATTCATGGACTCTTAAACTTTTCTACTCCTGTGGGGAGCGCATCTTGTGCCACTCGTCTATGTATGTAAGTTGTAACTAATTTTCTCTCTTGGATTGTCTGGATATGATTTTGTTATAAACTTTGCTCGTCACTAGATAATTCTAAGTATAATTCCATTCCCTTATAATATTACTCTGTTCTTTTGTTATTTTGTTCTATGCATGTTTACCCTTTTTTTAATCCTTCTGTAAATAAATATGTTTTAAAACTTAACTTGGTGTTTCAAGTTGTCTATTACCCGTTCGTTTTGTTTCTTATTTTTATGTGATGTCTTGAGCTAGAGAACCCAATGTTCTGACTTATTTCAGACTTATTTATCTTTTTTATTATTATTAATCATTGTCACTTGAACGCTGCTGTAGTTCTGACGAAAGCTTTACATAACAATATATATATATATATATATATATATATATATATATGTATAGTGTGTGTGTAGTCAAGCAAGATTTTTTAGTGCTTTTTGTTAATATATAATGACTATGTATCTTTATTTTGTTTCATTTTACTTCAGTGTCAGTTCTCAAAAATGAGGAAGCCCTTCCTGCGGCTAACACTTGATCTCTATATGAGACACATAGATATCCGAGTGTTCCATTATAGTTCTCCTTTACCTCTCAAACGTTGAGTTAGTAAAGTGGAGAACAGTAATTTTCCTCAATTCTTAACTTAAAAAGATGATTCTTTAATAAATAAATACATTTTCGTTTTTATTTTAAATAATAAAAATAAGTTTGTTTTTTAGACAAAAAACGAAAACATTATACATTTATATATATATATATATATATATATATATATATATATATATATATATATATATATACAGGGTGTCTCAAAAAAATGTACTCACTCTTAGAATGACGAGAAAACCTTTATTTATGAACATAGAGAGAAATGAAATAGCTTCAAATACATGAAACAAATGAAACATTTGCGAACATGATTCTTCAATTACATCTGTCTCATGTATTCGCTGCTATTTCATTTCACTCTATGTTCATAAATAAAAGTTTTCTCGTCATTCTACGAGTGAGTACATTTTTTTGAGACACCCTGTATATATATATATATAAAACTGAATGTGCCCTATAGAAAGAAAGGTTAGAGAATCTACATAAAATCTAAAAGTGTACTCTCATGTAATATTAACCCGAGAAGATAATGGAAGTGTTCCCGAATTTCTAAGTGCACCCTAAAGTGGGCTATAATTCAGATTTGGTCGGGGGGGGGAGTTTTTCAGCTATAATTTTGCAAAGAAAACACTGTAATTTCAGTGTATTCCTTCTACTCGGCATTTTCTTTCAAAATTATTTAACGTTCCTTAAGCTTCTCTTCGGACTAGGGGGGGGGGGCAATCGGAAAGGGTGGTTTATGTAGTGCTCTGGAGGCCTCCTTAATTTTATTTGGGTGGTTTCAGTTGGGCTCTAAACTGGAGCAATAAATGTAAGATAACACTTACATTTGGTAAGTGGTATATGGTAATCCAAAAGTTCTCAACATCCTAGATGGAGCAGGTGTGTTTAAACGCAGCAATGCCCTGTCTGTTGTTTACTCGGTGTTGCCCAGGAGCCATAATAGTAATAATACAGTATTATATTGGGCAAGTGGTAATCAAAAGTGCTCAATATCAAAGATAGAGCAGGTTTGTTTACTCAGTGTTGCCCAGGGGTCATCAATATCTTAGATCGAGCAATCCTACATACATTTTAAGAAAGATTTTCACTGTATTTTGTTATACTATTGTATACCAGAAAAGGTACTCTGCATTGCTTGGGAGTCGGTGGTCAATATCCTAGATAGAGCAACTGTGTGCAATAATACAGTAGTACATTTTCAATGTTGATGGAAAAGGGGAAGACAAGAAACTCAGCGTTGCTTGGGAATACACTAAAATAAATATAGGTTTCATTATATTATTAAGGGGGAAGACAAGGAACTCAGCGTTGCTTAGGAATACACTAAAATAAATAAAGGTTTCATTATATTATTAAGGGGGAGATAAGAAACTCGGCGTTACCTGGGAATAAATTTAAACAAATATAGGTTTCATTATATTTTTGAGGAAGTGGATAGGGAAGAAACTCGGGAGCAATAACTTTGAAACTGAAAGCTCTGGTGAATGACTTATATTATTATTATTATTATTTTCAATAGATTAAAATAAGAGAGAGAAATGGGCTGGGAGGGGGTGAAAAATATGTGGAAAAACGGGGATGGGGAAAAGATAGCTAAAGAAATGGGAATTTTAATAAAAAGATGTTACACCCACTTTTTAACGTCTTCTGTTTAGTTTTTTTTATGGCTCTGGGAAACGCCGGGTAACCCTGCTAATATATATATATATATATATATATATATATATATATATGAAATTAGAATGGAATAAGCGGAAGACCTAAAAAGCTCAATGTTTCGCCCAAATGTTATATGGACTTTGTCAAGAGCGAACGAAAAAAAAAAATGACAAAAGACGTCTTTTATCATTTTTTGCATTTTTTTTTCGTTCGCTCTTGACAAAGCCCATATAACATTTGGGCGAAACGTTGAGCTTTTTAGGTCTTCCGCTTATTCCATTTTAATTTCATACCGTCGGATTATTTTATCCTTTCATCTATTCATATATATATATATATATATATATATATATATATATTTGTTGAATATAAGAGACAACTCATGTCTAGATATCCTTTGGTAGATCCTTTCAATAGTCCAAATCATTATGTAATAAGTATGAAACTATATTTAGAACTATAGACATTTTAGTATATTATTACTGATATTAAAGTTAATTTTATTAATTAGGGTTTTTTTGGTTTTTATATATAGGGCTTCTAGTATATGGAGTTTTAAATATAGTTCTAAATATAGTTTTGTACTTTTTACATAATTCCCGCCAAAAACCTTCAATAAATACTAAAACATAGTCTGTACCTGATTAACCTCATTCCCCTGAAGATGGACTCGGATGGGTCTGAAAGTACTTGGGACACAAATCTAAACTATGGCAAATTCATCAGCCAATTCCCCTCCGAAACTAAGATCCCGATTCGAACTATTGAAAGGATCTACCAAAGGATATCTAGACATGAGTTGTCTCTTATATTCAATAATACTTGCCTGCAAGAGAAGATGCTGCCTATATATATATATATATATATATATATATATATATATATGTGTGTGTGTGTGTAACTGCTAGTATATATAAGTTTAAAATATAAAATAAAATTTAAGACAAAAACAAATAGTTATTAAATTGAATTAATGGATAAGCATGTAACATACTTGTTCAAATAATAACACACGCATATCAGTTGGCTTATTATTATTCTGTTTACATGCTTATCCACTAATTCCAAGTGAAATTATATTTTATTAATTTGTATTATATTATGTAATAATCAACTTTCCAAATCATTTCAAACTGAACATTTCTCCATTTTCCCCTTTCCAATTGATAAGATCTTTTCGTTTAATATTCTTTTTATTTTCCCTCGTTTTCTATTCGCCATTGATCGGCTCTACCACGTAAATCATGTTCTCTTGGGTCACTTTATTGTCAGACGAGTGTCTGACCAATTTACCGCCCAAAGCCAATTCTCTTTCTTTTTTGATAGTCCACCCACTTTACTTAAAGTGAACATTTTTCAGTAACCAACGCCAGACTAAACCCAATCGCAAATAAACTGATTCTTATTTCTCTCATAAAAGCTTTATTGCAAAAGCCAGGTTTCTATGAGCTCATAAAGTGCTTTCAGTTCAAGTTGAGGCAAGTTCTAACTCTCAGTTTATGTTGAGATAAGTCTTAGCTTTCAGTTAAGACAGATCTTAACTTTAAGTGAAAATACAGATAAGTTTTAACTTTCAGTTCAAGTCTTAAGTCTTAGTTAAGGCATGTCTTAACTCTAAGTTTAAATTTAGCAAGTCTTAACTCTCGGTTGAAGTTCTGATCGTAAGTCTCGGTTGAAGTTCCGGTCGTAAATCTCGGTTGAATTCCGGCCGTAAGTCCTAATTGAGACAATTTCTACCTCACAGTTGTACCAAGTCTTAACTCTCAATTCCAGTTAAGTTCTTGTTTATCATGTTGTTTGCTTGAATTTTAAGTTTATTAAAAAAATATTAATAATAATTCTGTATATTTACTTCCTTAACAAAAAAAAGGTGACACTTTTCTCATTCCGTGCATTCACTCGTATGTTTTATCTACATATCCTTTTCCAATCAGTATTTTCTTGTTTTGAAGTAGTTTTAAGTCTAAATTATTAGATCCTTAAAGTGTCCAATTCTATGAATTTATCCTTGGATGGGTATTCAAGCTTGAATCTATACATATATTTTAATTTATATAAACTAAGTTATGTGTATATGTTTACATATTTGTATGCACGGGATTCACTCCTAAACTAATAAATCGATCATTATGAAATGTGAACAGAGCTGTTAGGCGTAAGAAGTTGTAATGTAGGCTATATTTGGTTTAATTTAGTTTCATATATAGGTGGTAAAATGTTAGTGGAAGCTTTTCATGAATATTCAGATACCTGAATTTGGTGAAATTTTAACAATAGTTATTAGACATTTATTCATGAATATTACCTAAATTTCAGTTTCTTTGAAGTATTTTAAAGGGACTTTAGGAATCATAATTTGGGCACAACCTCCTATTTGAATATTTTCAGATTTTCATTAAATTTGATCCATAATCATTAGACACGAATTAAGAAAGATTCTCTGAATTTCAGTTTCTTATTGAGACCTCTTAAACTTAAATTTTAGACATTTTACTAGAAACAAAATCATATAATGGATTTTGATCAAAATTGGAATTAGGATTCTAGACATAAGGTGTAGTATCATTATATCTTGATTTTAATTTTCATAATGGGACATGAAATTGGTGCCAAATTTTCTGTTCGGGGAATAAGTTTTACCCGTCCTCGGACGAATATTATTCTAGTATATATATATATATATTTATTTCTATTTTTTTTTTTTGTTTTTTTGTTTTTTTTGCATACCCTTCATCTCAACATGAACCCAACCACTATATATATTCCCCATAATTTACAGACTTTCTCGTTTTTTGTCATTTTTGTATTCTTCGTCCGCTCTTGACAAAGCCCACGTGAAATTTGGGCGAAACGTTGAGCGAAAAAGTCTTCCGCTTTTCCATTTTTGATTTCATATATATATATATATATATCTTTTTTAGTTTCATTTTACTTTAGTCGAAGTTGTCAGAAATCAAAGGCGTCCTCCCTGGAGCTAACACTTGATCTCTACATGAGACACATAGATATTCGAATATTCCATTAAAGTTCTCCTTTACCTCTCAAACGTGTAGTTAGTTAAAAAAAAAAAGTGAAGAACATTAATTTTTCTCTCCTCAATTGACCATTTAAGTATATCTTTCTTGTGATCACTTGGTCTTATCGGATTCCAGGACAAAAATTCATCTAGTCTGGTGAAGTATCCAGCTAAGTGCTGTTACTAGAGGCAACATCACTTGGAGAAGGTGCACTAATATATATATATATATATATATATATGTCTCTCTTTGTTTCATTTTACTTCAGTCGAAGTTCTCAGAAATCTGGGGGCCCCTTCCTGGAGCTGGCACTTAATCTCTACATGAGATACATAGATATTCGAATATTCTATTAAAGTTCTTTATTTCTCAAACGTTGAGTTAGTAAAGAAGTTAAGAACATTAATTTTCCTCTCTCCAATTGACCAGTTAACTATGTTATAGTATATATTTATTGTGGTCTCTTGAGCTTACAAGATTCCAGGACAAGAATTCATCTAGTCTGGTGGAGTATCCAGCTAAGTGTTGTTATTTAGGGTAACATCACTAGAATAATGTACACTATTCCTATAGTCGTGTTGAGGGGATCTTATTTGTGCTGCGAATACTATGTAATTGTGAATTTTGGGTCAGGGTTTCCTTGTAGGGTGAAGTATCCTCATGTCAGGTTGTCCTGACAAACCCTTGTACAGAGAGACCGACACCACTCGAGGATAGTGTCTAGTGGGTAATTAAAAAAACATATATATGTGTATATGTGTGGTGGGAAATGTAGTTTTGTCTGAGGTGTGTACTCTCAAAATGTTTCTTGTTCATATATAACAATTATATATATATATATAGACTAAAAAAATAATTTGTTTCTGTATTTTACACAATTTGTGATATTCATTTATTTTATTTCTGTCCCCTTTTTTGTCTCCTTTCAGAATTCTATCAGGCATAACCTTTCATTGAATAAGTGTTTCCTAAAAGTGCCACGGTCTAAGGATGATCCTGGAAAGGTAAGTGGAACATTCACATTCTTGTCCTTATCCATTTTTATACAAATTAATCTTTGTTTTGTTGATGCTGACATCGGCGTATATCCCACTGATTATCTTCAGAAAATGGCGGAGATATTGTTTATACACGTGTTTGTTTTTCCTTAGGTTAAAATGATTGGGCAAAACCTACTGAACTGAAGTTTGTAAAAAGCCATATGAATCTGCTTCACATTGTTTCTTTTCTCTCAATCGTCATTTGATGTTCACGGCTTCTCTAACCTCTGCAGAGTCCTAGGTATGACCTGAAACTAGATCCAGAGTTTTGGGTAATATGGAGTCACCTCTTAATCGGCATTACCCCCAGGTCAACTATGACTTCGAGTGGTAGTACCTGCCAGGTTCCCAACTATTGGTTAAATAGAACCTCTCCTGTTTACGAAATAAAACTACATCCGGTGGTATAGACATACATTTACATCATGAATAATTAAATAAACTAAACTACATGAATAAATATTTGAAGTTATTAAGAATTGAAGCTTGAAAACTTTTACCAAAATAAGTGGAGTTAGTATTAAATAAACCCGGAAGGGTTGATATGCCTAAAAAAAAGCAATTGAAACCAAAACAACCATATATAAGGACCATGTTCATTTCTTCCATAACAGCTCTGTAATTTACCAATTTTTGTTCCAGTGTAAAATCTCTCAAAGACATGATAATAAAAGAGAACATGCTACTTAATCTAATATATAAAATCATCTTGTCCAATTTTCTATGTTAGACCTTAAATAGCAATGCATCTGACAAATCGATATTTGATTCTGACTAGCCAGCATTTTATGTAAAAAAGTGTAATTTGCTCCAATTTTTGTTTTCAAAAAATTTATTCCTGCAAGGAAGATTATTACAATGGAAACAATTTTAAATAATGGCCTCAAAACCTGAAAATGTAATGGAGATAATTGTTATCTTAACTTTGACTTTTAACGGTAAAACTATGAGTTATTTCCCTTACATTTTGATGAATATTTGCTGATAGTATGAAATAATATAAATCTATTTAATATTTATCTATCTATATACCACTAAATCTCTGTGGATCATGCTTGCTTATTACTCTGTGTGTCACCATGCACACTTGCTGACATTACTGACATCAGCATTTATTTAGAATATGTGTATGTTATTTTATACTAGTTGTACCTGCTTGGCGTAGCTCGGGGTTCATTAATGTCGTTTTAGTTTTTATTTATTTATTTTTTAAATTAATAATGTGTAAAAAAAAAAGGAAAAAAGATTCAAAATGTAAGGGAACTAACTCATGCTTTTACCTTTTAAATTAAGATAGGTATTATATCCATTACATTTTTTAGCCTTTTAGGTCATTATTTAAAATTGTCTCCATTGAAATAATCGTTCTTGCTGGAATCATTATTTTTGGAAAGAGACTGGAGAAAATTAGACTTTAATGAAAATGCTTCAATGATAAAAAGGAAGAAATCGCTATTCAGAATCAAATATCGATTTGCCAGATGCAATGCTATTTAAGTCTAACATAGAAAATCTGACAAGATGATTTGATATATTAGATTTAGTAGACTAGTAAAATAAATTTACGGGGAGCCTCTAGGATGAATACAATATTTTAATTTTGTTCATATAGAGAATAACATTTATTTCTATCCATTTTGTCATTTTAATGAATGAAATTAATTTTCTCCGTGAAGATAAATATTTATATTAAGTTTAAGTCTATTTCTATTATTAGGGGTGGGACGTAATGGGTGAAAATTTCAGATTCAGGCGAGTAGTATTTTTTTGTGTTCATTTATAATAATATAACACTAAACAATCAAACATTTTGAAAATTTTGCAAAATTCAGAAGGTGCAGGCCACTAGTTTTTGTCTATTTTACATTCATGAAAACCCTTTCACAGCCTGAAAATGGTCCTAAATTAAAGTACTATATCAGATTTAACCATCTATATCCATTCATAGCTTTTGAGGATGTTTTAGGACCTGCAATGTCGCATGAAACCACTTTTTCACCGAAAAATGATGGATTTTGAGTCCCGTGGAGCCCTAACGGCTATTTTTGGCCTGCACCTTCTGAATTTTGCAAAATTTTCAAAATGTTTGATTGTTTAGTGTTATTTATGTATAAATGAACACAAAAAAATACTACTCGCATGAATCTGAAATTTTCACCCATTACGTCCCATCCCTACTATTATTATTGGGTATTTAATATTTTTACTATATTTTTTACTATATTTTTTAATATAAGATTCTTCATTCAACTTTGTATATGGCCGCATAATTATTGCTGTTTTATATTGAAACTACATTCTTCTTTTTATTCCTTTCTGAAAATTGTTGTGACTATTAGTCGATCCTAAAGAGCAAGTGGTTAGGCACCACGGACCCTTACCAGTGGGTCTAGGCGAAATTAGATTGCGCAAATTATACAAATAAAGACATCGAAGCCAGAATTTTTTTTATATTTTAATTTGCTTATCATTATTATTATTATTATTATTATTATTATTTTTATTATTCTTATCTTTATTCTTATTATCATGATTATTCCTAATGAAAACTTCATCATTCGTTGGGCATTAATCATTTGACTGGCTTTGAGTTTGTTCTTTTCATGCTCTGCGCTTCGTTGATTCGAATAAAAGAATTAAATTAAATCTGATTCTATTAAGACGGAATTGATGTTTGTTCGATCGACTCTGAAGAGAAAATTACCAAAGTAGATTAGGTATTATGGGATATTCTCCGTTTTCTTCCTATGAAATATTCACCAAGAAACCACGTGAAACTATTTGAATGGCCATTTATAGTGTGAAAAATAATTAAAAAATAACGCCCACACTTAAATATTGGTTCAATTGTAGTATAGAGACTGTTGGAATGTATCGTCTATTTCATTTGGTTTTTGCCCAAATCTTAAATTGTATTTCTATTTTTCAGTTTTCATCGTTGCAGTATGCTTTTCGTTGACTTTGTAGCATTATCTATCCTTCCCACACACTCATGCACACGTACATCACTAGAGGGCGCTCAGAACTAATTATCTCTCTGTTCATCACGCTAGGGGGCGCTAAGATTGGGTCTATAAAGCCGAAAAACAAACACATTCTCTCTTTTTTTTTCTTCTAGCCTCGCCCAAAACACATGCAGATAAGACACGCACAAAAGCAAATGTATGTGAGACACATTCTCTAAACTTCTTTGCACATTTTTTTCACACTTTCTTGGACCTATGTATGCATTTTTACGCACAAAATCTATATAGGAGCGAACCTTTTGGGGTTCACATTTAATAAATAGTATTTCAAACATCGCCTTCGTTTTGTTCTGTTTCATCTTGTACGATAGAATATATATAGAGAAAGGTGTTTCACAGTTATCCACAAAACTCCACAGAGGTGACCCCAATTGGGGATCAACATTATGAACATTTTTTAAGAAGTTCCTGATGGAGCATATCCACTTTCGGGAAAATGTTTAACCTCTCTAATTTTTATGAGATTTAAAAAATTTCTAAGAGACAAAATTATATTAATTCTCTAACTAAAAATGAACATTTTTCTAAGACCATAACTTCAGTCGTATAAGCTGTACTTTTCTCATAAATTTTATGATTGAAACGTATTTGTGATTGATTTGAAGTATTTGGAGGACTGACTCTTTACAGTTATTAAATGAAAATGCTATTTCAGATGTAAGTGTGACAGACCAAGAAAAATGCGAATTCAAACTTAAGTATGACAGACCAACGAAAATGCGATTTGAAACTAAAGAATGAGACAATTACTGACAGACAGATCCTCCGATATAAATACTGTGCTGCATCTGAAATGTGATAAGTTAAATCAAAAAGTTACGTTTTAACTTGAATTGCAACAGACAGACAATAACTTGTCTGATAATTTTATTATATAGATGAAAATAAATCCTTTCTTGAGTGATAGGTATATTTTCTCTCCCGTTCTCAATTTAGAACCAATCAAATTGGATTAGTATGATAAAAAAATTCTTTGGGGCACAATCATGAATTTCGAACCTCATTTGTCAGTTTATTCGTTTTTTGGGGTTTTTTTTTAATTCAGTTATGTTTCCATTCGTAATGATTCCATGTATTTTTTATTTGCAGTCTTTTAATCAATTTATTTTTATTGTTTGCTTATTACATTAATGTGCGCATTCTTCATTTTGACTAATTCGTTTTTTTTATAGTTAATAAATGAATTATTGTGACTAGCAAATACATTAAACCATAAATATTTAATACTCCTGCAAATTATTGTGACTAGCAAATATAGTAAACCATAAATATTTAATACTTCTGCAAATTATTGTGACTAGCAAATACATTAAACCATAAATATTTAATACTTCTGCAAATTATTGTGACTAGCAAATACATTAAACCATAAATATTTAATACTTCTGCAAATTATTGTGACTAGCAAATACATTAAACCATGAATATTTAATACTTCTGCAAATTATTGTGACTAGCAAATACATTAAACCATAAATATTTAATACTTCTGCAAATTATTGTGACTAGCAAATATAGTAAACCATAAATATTTAATACTTCTGCAAATTATTGTGACTAGCAAATACATTAAACCATGAATATTTAATACTTCTGCAAATTATTGTGACTAGCAAATACATTAAACCATAAATATTTAATACTTCTGCAAATTATTGTGACTAGCAAATACATTAAACCATAAATATTTAATACTTCTGCAAATTATTGTGACTAGCAAATACATTAAACCATAAATATTTAATACTTCTGCAAATTATTGTGACTAGCAAATATAGTAAACCATAAATATTTAATACTTCTGCAAATTATTGTGACTAGCAAATATAGTAAGCCATAAATATTTAATACTTCTGCAAATTAGTGTGACTAGCAAATATATTAAATCATAAATATTTAATACTTCTGCAAATTATTGTGACTAGCAAATACATTAAACCATGAATATTTTATACTTCTGCAAATTATTGTGACTAGCAAATACATTAAACCATAAATATTTAATACTTCTGCAAATTATTGTGACTAGCAAATACATTAAACCATAAATATTTAATACTTCTGCAAATTATTGTGACTAGCAAATATAGTAAACCATAAATATTTAATACTTCTGCAAATTATTGTGACTAGCAAATATAGTAAACCATAAATATTTAATACTTCTGCAAATTATTGTGACTAGCAAATACATTAAACCATAAATATTTAATACTTCTGCAAATTATTGTGACTAGCAAATACATTAAACCATAAATATTTAATACTTCTGCAAATTATTGTGACTAGCAAATATAGTAAACCATAAATATTTAATACTTCTGCAAATTATTGTGACTAGCAAATATAGTAAGCCATAAATATTTAATACTTCTGCAAATTAGTGTGACTAGCAAATATATTAAATCATAAATATTTAATACTTCTGCAAATTATTGTGACTAGCAAATACATTAAACCATGAATATTTTATACTTCTGCAAATTATTGTGACTAGCAAATACATTAAACCATAAATATTTAATACTTCTGCAAATTATTGTGACTAGCAAATACATTAAACCATAAATATTTAATACTTCTGCAAATTATTGTGACTAGCAAATATAGTAAACCATAAATATTTAATACTTCTGCAAATTATTGTGACTAGCAAATATAGTAAACCATAAATATTTAATACTTCTGCAAATTATTGTGACTAGCAAATACATTAAACCATGAATATTTAATACTTCTGCAAATTATTGTGACTAGCAAATATAGTAAACCATAAATATTTAATACTTCTGCAAATTATTGTGACTAGCAAATAGATTAAACCATAAATATTTAATACTTCTGCAAATTATTGTGACTAGCAAATACATTAAACCATAAATATTTAATACTTCTGCAAATTATTGTGACTAGCAAATACATTAAACCATAAATATTTAATACTTCTGCAAATTAGTGTGACTAGCAAATATAGTAAACCATAAATATTTAATACTTCTGCAAATTATTGTGACTAGAAAATATAGTAAACCATAAATATTTAATACTTCTGCAAATTATTGTGACTAGCAAATACATTAAACCATAAATATTTAATACTTCTGCAAATTATTGTGACTAGCAAATATAGTAAACCATAAATATTTAATACTTCTGCAAATTATTGTGACTAGCAAATATAGTAAACCATAAATATTTAATACTTCTGCAAATTATTGTGACTAGCAAATACATTAAACCATGAATATTTAATACTTCTGCAAATTATTGTGACTAGAAAATACATTAAACCATAAATATTTAATACTTCTGCAAATTATTGTGACTAGCAAATACATTAAACCATAAATATTTAATACTTCTGCAAATTATTGTGACTAGCAAATACATTAAACCATAAATATTTAATACTTCTGCGAATTATTGTGACTAGCAAATATATTAAACCCTAAATATTTAATACTTCTGCAAATTATTGTGACTAGCAAATACCTTAAACCATGAATATTTAATACTTCTGCAAATTATTGTGACTAGTAAATATAGTGAACCATAAATATTTAATACTTCTGCAAATTATTGTGACTAGCAAATACATTAAACCATAAATATTTAATACTTCTGCAAATTATTGTGACTAGCAAATACATTAAACCATAAATATTTAATCCTTCTGTAAATTATTGTGACTAGCAAATATATTAAACCATAAATATTTAATACTTCTGCAAATTATTGTGACTAGTAAATATAGTGAACCATAAATATTTAATACTTCTGCAAATTATTGTGACTAGCAAATACATTAAACCATAAATATTTAATACTTCTGCAAATTATTGTGACTAGCAAATATATTAAACCATAAATATTTAATACTTCTGCGAATTATTGTGACTAGCAAATATAGTAAACCATAAATATTTAATACTTCTGCGAATTATTGTGACTAGCAAATATATTAAACCATAAATATTTAATACTTCTGCGAATTATTGTGACTAGCAAATATATTAAACCATAAATATTTAATACTTCTGCGAATTATTGTGACTAGCAAATATAGTAAACCGTTCAACATAAATATTCAATAGTTCTGCTATATTTTTATATAAGTTTAATGAAATTGTAGCTGTGATAGGAAGACGAAATGATATCCATATATAAATTTAGGTATGTGTATATGTTTATATATTTGTACGTACAGGAAACACTTCTAAACTAATTAACCGATCATTATGAATTTTTGGGACACAGCTGCTAGCTGGTGGGTAATTTAGGCTATATATAGTTTAATTTAGTTTCATTCAAAATAGGCAAAGAGATGGTGGAAGTCCTTTGTCAAAACTCAGATATTTCTGATTTCTGTGAAATTTTAACAAGAGGTATTAGAAATAAGTTAATAAATATTCCCAAAATCTTAGTTCGTTTAGTATTTTAAAAGGTTTTATGGGGTATAATATGGGTACAAAATCCCATTTGGAAATTAAAATATTGCAGATTTGCATTAAATTTGTTCCATAATCATTAGATACCAATTAAGCAAGATTCTCTGAATTTCTTTTTAAGATCCCTTAAGTTTAAGCCTTAAATTTTGGACATTTTCTAGAATCAAAATGTTGATTAAAATTGGAATAAGTATTCTGGACATAAGGTATCATTATATCTTGATTTTAATCTTTGTAAGATGACATAAAAGTGATGCAAAATTGTTCTGTTGGGGGAATTCATTTTACTTGGATGTGTATCTTTCTAGTTTTACGTAAGTTCAATGCACTTTTAAAAACTAATAGTTTTCTCTTCCGTTAATTATTTAAAATTCGAAAAATATAACTATTGTGCACATGAAAATTGCACGGTTAATTGCATTTTTTAGTGTAGCTCCTGGAATGGAGAGTTGTTGGAGTTTTCATTTAAACATCATGATTACTATTCTTAATTTCAATACATCCATCATCCCAAAGGTTCTTTATGCCACATTTGGCGAAGTTTTAATCAATAGTTTTGGAGCCTATAAGTGCTTATTTATTATTTACTAATGAGTCACCACTTATTTAATGAGTCACCACTTATTTAATGAGTCACCACTTATTGCCACTCGATGATAAGGTTAATGAAATGGATAAAATATGAGTTGAATGTTGAAGAATATTATGAGAGGATTTAAAATGATTAATGGAATAAACAAAAAAAAGTAATAATACTTATGAAGACGGTGTATGGCAAGTATTTGCTGACATTGGATTTTAAGATAACCATGTTGTAGCCAGCACGAATAAGACCTATGCTAACGTGTTTCACAGTTCGGAAGTTCTTGGGAAGAAACTAAGTTATGCTCATGGTAATCTCGTTTGACATTAGACACATAGGGGAGAAGGAAAGTTCTTTGCAGCTGTGGTAACAAGATGAATTCTTGCTGTGAAGTTTTTACAAAGAGGAACCAGAGATTGGACCTGAGTCGAGAACCTTCCATGAAAATAGCAATAGAGTAGAGAGAGACTATCAACGTCTCTTCTGTGAGAAAGGGGCTGTAAGGAACAGAAGAGATCATCCACTACTAGATTGTTAAGTCGGTTTTCTACTTTGTCAAAGCATGAAAGGGTGCTCTGAATGGCACCTCCCCAGATGTGGCAGCAGTATCCGTCATGTTTATAATCACTGTTATCAAACAGATCTCTTTGAGGCATGATCATAGATTTAAGACTTCATTTGTTTCGTTTTTCTAGTCTTTAATTGTCTGCTTTTTATCCGTAATGATTCCATGTTTTGCGTCTTTTTGTATTCTTCGCGGTTAACTATTTCTTTGTTTTTGCTTGTTACAATGATGTATGTGCTTTTCATTTTGACAAATTGGGAATTTTATTTTATTGTTGGTAATGAAAATTTTCAAAAATGAATTATTGCGACTATTTAAGAGTTTCAGCTAAAGCTGGATATTTTTATTTATGATAAGGTTAACATAATTTGGAAAACTAATAGTTTTTCTGTCATTTTTTTCAAACTTTCAATTAAACAAAAGCGGCATGCGTGATTGCTCTAATGGATACGATTACAGACTATGGAATTAGCTATGATGAGTTCAAATCCTATCAAATCTAGTGTGGCCATTTAGATATTAATATTGTTGAGAAAGGTGTGAACCCACCTTTTCCTGTAGCTTTTTTATGCACCGATGAGTTGCCACTTACCAAGGCCAACCTGTGGATAAGGGTTAACGAGATGTTCGGTTGAATGATGAACAATACTATGAAAGGATTGGAAGTGATGAGCAAGATGGGCAGAATTTAATTACTTAAAAGGACGGCTTGACAAATATTTGGTGACCTTCAACTTGAAAACGACCATGTTGTAGTTAGCTGGGAAGCAGCTACATGGTATTGTGTTCCACAAATGGAACCTTTTTGGAAAGAAACCCTATTCATAGAAATTCCATTTGATATTAGGTGTACATAAAGAAAACGTTTCTTGCAATGGTTGCAGCTTGACGAGTTTTTGCTGTGAACGTTTTACAGGGGGTGCGGACCAGAAGTTTTAGCTCAATCGAGCACCTACCACCTACCATTGAAATACCGATAGAGTAGAGAAAGACTAGCAACGTTGGTTCTGTGAGAAAGAGGCCGCAGGGATGGGAAGAGATAGTCCTCGACTTGATTGCAAAATCGATTGTGTACTCTGTCAAGGCAGGAAAGGTAGTTCGGAGCAGCACCTCCCCGTGAGTGACAGCTGTACTCCATCTGAGGACGTATCAGATTCATATATAGGTAATATATTGCATCGGACATCAAGTAATTTCTGAAGTGGGAGAATGATCAACCATTTTATCCAGCAACATTAGCAAAAAATTTGATGTCAGTTTTCCATTTCAGGTCTAGAGTGAAAGTCGGTTCTAGGAGCTTATCAAAGCAAGGGGCTTCCTCAAGGAGGTTGCCATTCATTTCTAAGAGCTGTGGGTAAAATAGCAACTTGTGTTCTATTAATCGTACACAATATGTATTATGTTTCAGTATTAAATAAACGAAAAGGGGTTGGTTTACCATGAAACGGATAGAATAAAGCAAACAAATAGATATAACGGATCCCATGGAAATTCCATGGTGTGAATCCCAGTTCAATTGTTGTGTAACTTTTGCTATTATCTGTGGAATATGTATGCATCAACCTTCTCCTTCTAGCTATGGGTGAAATAAGAGAATAGACTAGACCAGGGGCGGGCAACCTTTTCAGAGTGAGGGCCAGGTGAGACTTTTGGAAGGAGATCGCGGGCCGGAGTGAAAAACGAAATCTCAGAATTACTATATTTTGTTTACATGAATAAATTGTACAAACATTGCATTGAACACTCTACAAATCTGATATTTTTTCTCAAGAGACTATGTGATGTTATAAAAGACGTCGACGAAGAACCATTTTGGAACAATAAAAAATAATGACACGGGGCGGGGGGGAGTAACAAGTTGATCCAGTATTCGTTTTGACACACCTCACATAAGTTCTATGTTTCATGCCCTTTCCTCGTTTTTCGTTTCCTCTTTGCCTCTCTCTTTCTCTTTTTCTATTTTCATCTCAGGCCAAGGATTTGAAATTAATAGTTAAAGAAAAATGAAATATACATGCATCATCGCTCGCTGATATTTATACATTTTCATCCCACTGTAAATCTTAATTGAAACCTACTTTTACGTCTATGTCAGAAAATGATATGAGTTTTACTGGGAGGTCTGCGGGCCGGATTGCAATAATAAAGCATAGCAGGGTGGCGGGCCGGACGCTAAGCCTTCGCGGGCCGAAGGTTGCCCGCCCCTGGACTAGACTATATAGTCTTTGGAAGAGCAACCAATCTTGGAGAAGGAAAACTGAACAAAAACTTGAGAAAATTTGCACCATTCTTTTGTTAAAAATAGTTAAAATCCATAGTAGTATTATTGTTCTGTTTTTTTTTACATTTTCCTATTATTTTAATAACTTTTTGAATACCTTGAAAAAGATTCTAATCTATCTAGACTTTACAGCACTTGATTTGACAGTGCTAGTGATGATAGCTTTATGAGATGAAGAAATGAAAACTTCTTGCCGGTTTCTTGGATTTACTCGGGGTGGGACTGGTGCTGATTATACATGGAGTCGTCTGTGGCCTAATTTGTTGGTAATAATTAATACATGTGTACTCAAAATATATACTGTTTATTTTGATAACTCAGATATATTATTCGGACAGAGAGAGATAGATAGATAGAGAGAGAGAGTGAGTTTACAACTGGCTATTTTTAAGAGCTCACATTTTAACACGTGTGTTCCACATCTAAAAGAATTAGCTAGCTCCCAGCATGCTAGTCGATACTTACGTAGTGTTTCTTTTATTTACATTTCTCCATGCCTGTCAATTTTGAACTTATGAACTGAATAACAGCTTACATCCTTTCTTCGTCTCCTTCAAGGTCACCTCATATATAACACTAATTGGAATCGAAAGTACTTGTTTTGTAAAAAAAAGTTGGTTCTTTCGTTAAAAACTTTAACTATGCAATAGGAAAAAACATAGCAGTTTTTTATATCTTCTCTCCTCTTCCATTTTTGTTTGCTTTGTATTTGATGTGTATTTTCTATCCTTATTTTATCCTTTTTTTATTCAGATCTCCTTTTCCTTCTTTTACTCTCATTGTTTTCCCTGCTCTCATTTTTCTTTCCTTCCTTTCCTGACTCTCCTTTTTTGCCTTACTCTCCTATTCTTAATTTAACCTTTTCTTTTCTTTATTCTCTTTTTTTCTTCTCTGAACCCTCTTTTTCTTTCTTGGCTCTCTTTTTCTATTCCTTGTTTTTCTATTTCTATCTTTACTTTTTCTCTCCTCTTTCTTTCTTTCTTTCTTTCCCTTCTCTTTGCCCTTCTGCTTCATTTTCTTTTCATAACACTTCTATTTCTTTCTTTAGTTTCCTCTTCATTTCTTTCTTTCCCTTCTCTTTGCCCTTCTGCTTCATTTTCTTTTCATAACACTTCTATTTCTTTCTTTAGTTTCCTCTTCATTTCTTTCTTTCTTTTCTTGCCTTCTCTTTGCCCCTCTGCTTCATTTTCTTTTCATAACACTTCTATTTCTTTCTTTAGTTTCCTCTTTCTTTCTTTCTTTGCCTTCTCTTTGCCCTTCTGCTTCATTTTCTTTTCATAACACTTCTATTTCTTTCTTTAGTTTCCTCTTCATTTCTTTCTTTCTTTTCTTGCCTTCTCTTTGCCCCTCTGCTTCATTTTCTTTTCATAACACTTCTATTTCTTTCTTTAGTTTCCTCTTTCTTTCTTTCTTTGCCTTCTCTTTGCCCTTCTGCTTCATTTTCTTTTCATAACACTTCTATTTCTTTCTTTAGTTTCCTCGTTCTTTCCCTGCTCTCTTTTGCGTTCCTTGCTCTCATTTTTATTCCATTGATCTTTCATTCTACGTTTTTGCTTTACTTTCTTTCTCCCTTCCCTTTCATTTCCTCCCCTTTGCTATCATTGCCCACATTTCCCCCTTTTCCCCTTTTCTTTTGCTCTCCCTTTTCTTTCTTTCCCTTTCCCTTGTTTTGTGTTTACTTCCTTGCTCACCTTCCTTTTCTTTTATCTTTTCTTTCTCCCCTTTTTACATTTTCATACTTTCACAATTTGATACACTTAACCTCTGACTGCTGCATAATTTCTTCACTTTTTTCCCTCCTTTTCTTACCAGCTTCCTGTCAAGATCTGTTTGCATCTGTAAACAGTCAAACCCATTTATACAAAGTGCTGGCTAAAGTAACTCAAAATGTCACCTTGAATCTCCGACTACTACCCCCCCCTCTACTCTTCATCTCTCTTCATCCATATTCTTGCTCATTTTCTTCGTTTAGCTACAAAGTTCATTAGTTGAAACCAAAGTTTGTTCGAATCTTATCTCTTCGGCAAATCATTCATAGCTCAACACTTGCATACCCAATCGTTTAATGAGATTCACACAGAAGAGATATTTCTCTAGTTTGTCAGTAATCTGTCACATAAAAAAGGAGGATGGAATGTTAAATAATGAAGTAGAGCCAAAGTATATTTAGATTATCGGCTTCAGGTGCGGATTTGAGTGACAAGTAGAGTTCATGAGGTTCAAGCGAGTTCCTGTCAGAGAAGCATGGGGTTCCATGGTTAGCATGTGATCAGATTTTTTATTAAGATTTCAAGTTTAAATTAGCTGATTCTGTAATTATCCGGGTTTAGAACGTCTATTTTGAAGTTTGCATTAAGGTGGAAGGTATTTAAAAAAAGCTTTTTCTCCAATTCTTTGTGGTTGAACCACTGGAGAGACAAAAATGAGTATTTATGTTTTTTAAGTGTAACCAGTCACCATCTTGAATGTGGTCACAGTATAATTGCCAAACTTGGGGTTATATATCTGCTTGGATTTCCAATTAGATGTTTTTGATTCTTTGAAAAGGTTTCTTTAGTCTCTGGCATGGGTTGTTGTTGATTCAGATGGACTTGTAAGTTATAAGTCGAGTTGCCAATTTGTTATGGGCTGAAGAGTCTGATATTCCATATGTTTTTGTTTTTTTTTGTTTGGAAAAACTTGTCTGACCCTCAGTCACTTCTAGCCTTACTTAAAGTTTAAAGGCAAAAGTTCGTTCTTTTTTTATTTCTTTTTTCTTTTTTTCTTTTTTCTTTATTTATTTATTTTATTATTTTTTAATCTTTTTATTTAATTTTCTTTTTTATTTATTTATTTATTTTTTTAATTATTTAAAAAAAAAAATGTTTATGATTATTATTTTTTATTCTTATTTTTTATTTATTTTTTTTTTTTTTTTTTAATTTTAAAAGTTGGTTCTTTTTTTAGAATAGTGGATCCTTTAAGATATGAGATTTATCTTTGAGGTGCTCAAATGAAGTGTAATACTTGACTATTGCTTTTGAACTTCTATTCAGGCAAGACATTACATTCTATCCGTACATTTGATGGTTTCAAATCCACTTTCGAATTTCCCATGATCATCAAAATATCACCGGCACGAACATATTTTTATATATAACTACTGAGATCTGTAAGAAAATTGAGTAAACAAAAAAACTCCTGCTCACACCTCTGAATCCCATATTACTATTTTTATTCAAATCTTTTTTTTTTTATGTGTGGGGAGAAGGATTTTCTTTTGAGGCTGTGGGAAGAATTCAATCAGAATTGAATCAATGTTATCTCTGATATATATTTTTTAACAAATAATTAATGAAAATAATGTAGTTTCTGTAACCCAGTTGAACTTCGAAATAGTGAAAAATAAATAATGCAAATAATTCGGATATTTGAGGGCTGTTTATTAATTTATAATCGAAACACCTACTGTTCTTAGGTTTATTGATTTTTTTTGTTTTTTTGCAAGGTTTTCGGCAGGAGGTGGAGTGATACATGTTGTGCAAGCGTACTATTTCTATTATTTTCTGGTGAATTCGTGTGAAAGTATCTTATATATTTTGGGTCCCAATTGAATATACATGAATTTGAATGCTTTAAAATTGATTATGGTAATACAAAGGAGGCCTCCAGAACATTGCTGAAACTAATCTTTGCTCCTATTATAAGCGAATTTATATAAATTTATGCTACAATATCTTAAATACAGCAACAAAAACTAAAGTGGCCTCCTGAGTACTACCAAAACCATCTTGTCTTGGTAAAGTCAGCTTCGGTGCACACTGTGAAAATATATGTAACTGTTAAAATGCACAGTATATAATTTGTCTTACAATATTTTGAGTACAATGACACAGAACGAAACTAAGGAAGCCACTGAATCTAATTTTGTATTACAATATTTTATGACAAAAACATAACTAAGGAGGCCTCCAGTGCACTGCCAAAATCATCCTTTCTTGGAAAAGCAGGTTTAAGCTCCATGCTTTTAAAATATGCCGTTGCTGTTAAAAATCACTGTGTATTATATTTTCTTAGGAAAAAATCGGCTCCATTCATTAATTTTAGTTTGGGAGATTACCCTGTACATATCTATACCCTATGCTGATGAAGAGAACCGATATTAATAATAAAATAAATAATATAACTTCTCAGAAACGATCGTACACATTGTAATGTTGAATTTTTGGAGCACAAATAAATGATCATGTAACAAAGTTTACATGAGATCTATGTTTATATTATATATATATATATATATATATATATATATAATATATATATATCATCAAGGGAGGCGCGATAGCGCTCTATCCCTTAATAGACTTCAAAAACGACCTATGCTAGAAATCTCATTTCTTTGATCAGTCATAACTCAAAAACCAATAAACCAAATTAGTTTAAACTTTTCACAAAATTTTCATTTGATAGGTTCTATAAGTGTGTAGAATTTCAGCATCATTAGTCAAGGCAACCCAGAGATCCAGAAAGGTCAGGAGTGATTTTGTGTTATCCGTGTGTACGTACGTATGTGCCACCCTGTATCTCATCAACTATTTGATGGATTCAACTGATTTTTGGCAGAGATAGAGGTTCTAGGATCTAGTTGATGGCATTTTAATTTCAGTTTACCATATACCTTAGTGTTCCAGAAAATTTTTTAAAAAAATTAAAAATTACCATAGTCTTGAGGCATAGCCTTTACAAAAGTAGTGACATTCCATGATAAATGCCAGTCTACTAAAATCATATGCCCTTAATAGGGTTAAGATGAAAATTCATATACACTAAATGTACAAAAGCAAGGAAATTCCCAAATTTTTACACTTTTATTGTCATTAAGGGTATGACTACATATCAACCAAACCATTTCATTATCACATCACTACAGTATAAATCTATGCATGAGTGGATGAAGTGTGTGAGGTGCGCTGAAGGAAAATTCCTACCAGTAAAATACATAGCCCTGTTGTGCTCGCATACCCTTAATGACAATAAAAGTGTACAAATTTGAGAATTTCCTTGCTTTTGTACATTTAGTGTATATGAATTTTCATCTTAACCTTATTAAGGGCATATGATCATATATATATATATATATATATATATAAAGTATTTAATGTATCCACATGAAATTTTATAAGAAGATATCATTTTTTATGTATCAATTTTCAGTATTTACTTCAACAGTGCTCGATACGTAAGTAGAGCTAGGTAGTAAGCTATGAAAATATAAAAATATGGCATAAATATATTTTCATAGCTTACTATATATATATATATATATATATATAGCAATAGATAAAGTGAAAGAATAAAATTAGGTACGAATCAAATTTTATTACAATTCAAAGTTCAGGCAAAGTTTTGTAAAGTCCTTAATTCATGAGTTAAGGACTTTAAATTTCTTTGCTTGAACTTTGAATTGCAATAAAATTTGATCCGTACTTAATTTTATTCTTTCACTTTATCTATTGCTATTAATGCTCTATCCAGTATATTGAGCTTTATTCTTATCCGGATGTCCACTAATTGAAGATATTAGTTGCCTCTTATATCTTTTGTTGTATTAACCTTATATATATATATATATATATATATATATATATATATATGCACACACACACACATAATACACATATCAAACTTTATAAATATGGAAAATAAATACACATTGATCTTTATTATAGAGTGAAGGATGTTCGATTAAACTTTGTTTTATTAGAATATTCATTTGAATTTTAGTTTTATAGAATTCTTCTTAAATTTTAAGCTATTATTCTAATTTCAAAAGCTTTATTTACCAAACAACGATGCATGTGCACTGACTGGCCTGCTGGCTAGGATCAAAGTGTTAGACCTGTTCTGTCCTCAGTTAGAGAAGAAGAAATCTTTTTCGACTAAGGCAATTTTTACTTTTGTCCCACCAACGGTTCCCATTTCTAGGGTAGCTGTATTTATAACTCAAATTAAAACTCGACCTTATGTTTAACTTTGTGCTCTTGAGAAGGTATGTAAATAGGGGCACTTATTTCTTGTCCTTATTCCACACATGGTAAAATGTCGATAACCCTAGTGACCCCGATTTAATTAAGGGATAAATATAAAAACGACTAGGGAATTTCTCATAAAATTGTACCTGAGAAAAGATTCTGTGTATTTATTTGGTTAAAAAAAAAAATTTCTCTCTGAGATGATATTTATGAAAATACTAGATAAAGCACATTTTGTCCTCGATAACAGAACAGAAGCAATACACTTTGAAGTATGAGGTATTATTTTTAATAAATTGATTTTCAGTTAAAACATTTTTTATAGCAACTCAGCCGAAAAGGGAGGCATACCAGTCAAGGATACGTCCTCAACACTCAGTTAGACAAAGTTTGAGCCCTTTTTTAGTTGATGACCTTGTTTCTGTCTGACTGAGGTGTGGTTTTGTGCAGTTCTAGGAGATCCACCTTCCCAGGCTTTATCTTCTCTTTTTGAGAAGAGGTTAGTTGATTGCTAATTGCATGAGGCGCCTCCACTGGGGAATGCCGACGGGTCTGCTCAGACATTGTCTGTAGGCCAAAGTGCTCTCCCTCGTGGGCGCTGACTTTTCAATTGACACCTTCCGACCTTGTGTCACATCTCCCCGCGGTGGGAAGTAGATAAATACCCCCATGCTATGTACTTGCGGCGTGTTGTTCAAATCTTCTTTTTGTGCTGCACGTCAAAACAACTGGAAAAACAGGGATTTCGTATGAGCCGAGGATGCATCCATAGAAATTATTCCGACAGAGCCGGGGCTGATTTGACAGTATCAGACCATCTTTTGTCAAGCTAAGGTATGTTGTGACTTGGCCTTAGGAGGTGCATCCTCCCAGGCATTACTTACTATTTTTGAGGGGGGTGGGTTATTGTCGGTCACCTGAAGGATTGTTTACCCAGGAATGCCGACTAGTTTGTCCACAACTATTTTTTGTAGCAGTAAAAGTGTTCCCTTAGGGGGGGGGAGAAGACTTTTTCCACCTTTTGGCCTTGTGTCGCCTTATGCTGCAGTGCAAAATAAATATATACCAGTTTTTACTTATGCAGTCATCGTAAAGTAGACATTAGAACGCTCGAGAATTTGAGCACTCTGATCATTTAAAAATTGCCTGGGCAGCCCCGTCGGCATTCCCCAGTAGGGGCGCCTCAGGCGATTAGCAATAAACTAACCCCTTCTCAAAGGGTGAGAAGGCAAAGCCTGGGTGCGTGCACCTCCTAGAACTGCACAGGACAGATCAGACCGATAGACCGGCGTAAATCAAGACCTGAAGGCCCAGACAATACCGGTCTATGGGGTGGGGTAGAACCCTGAAGGCCAAGAATTCAAATCTCACTCCATGTAATATTTTATGATGCCGAAACTGAGAAACGAACAGACACACGTACACTTAGATTTATTGATAAATTTGCAGATGAGGATTCTCGGTTAATCCCCCACCCCCAAAGAGAAAAATGAGATTCTACTTTTTTAGGCGATTACGTGTGAACATGAAAAACTTGGGTAAAAAAAAAAACCAAAGAAACAATTATTTTAAACTTTATAGAGTGGGGTATCAGTTTCACATATAAATTTAACATGAAATGATCACCCACTTTTTAGACCATTGTAAAACCTAATAAAGGCATATAATCTAGATTATTTTTTACTTGGCAGAAAAAAAACTCCCTTAACCCTAACACTAATCCTAAGTCCGGATGGCAACAACTCACCCAACCTCTAAAAAACAAAGAATATGGTTACATTTAAGATTTAACTAAAACACTTACATGTTCAAATGCTATCTGATCGGGCAGTGGGCGATTATTGTAGGTTCAATTTATATACGTAACTGATCCCCTAGTCTAAATTCTAAAATATTTTTCCCAAAGTTTTTCGGGGCGTTCACATGTAATCGCCTAAAAATGTAGAATCTCCTTTTTTGGGAGAGGTGATTTAGCTGAGATTCCTCATTTACAATAATACCGATTTATCTACATAGTAGTAGTAGGCCCCTATTCAGTCTCGAGTGACAATGGATACTCCCTGTAAGGGTGCTCTTGTGGGGAATCAAATGTGAAGCAAGGGTTTCGCAATCTCAATCAGGCTTCTCCTATTTGATTCCAGTGGCAAGGGGAAGTCGAGGACGACTGAAAACAATGCCGAAATAAGTGGAGAGCACATACAGCACCTGATATTCCCAAATGCTCACCCATTTAGTACTGGCCAGGCTCAACGTCGCTTAACTTTGGTGATCAAACGGGGGAACCGCTCTGTGAACGTAGCAGAAACAAGGAATGGATGGTCTCCAAAGATGCATTGTTCTCATCGTATCTTGGCGAAAATATCACCATATCAATGATATTTGGTCATATAATCAAAGTTGTTTAAAACCATTCAAAGCATATCGATTTGTTTCGAGATATAAATTATAAAGAAATTCAATTCATCTGATTTTTTTACGTAGTAAACTATACGAGTGTCGTGGTTATTGGTTCATTTGTCCTACGAAACCAAATTTCTTGGCCTTTTGGCTAAGATCAAAGTGTAGTATCTGTTCCGATGGATACTGCACCCCATAGACTGGTATTGTCTTGACCTTCGGGGCTTGATTTCCGCCGGTCTATGGGTCTGTCCTGTGCAGCTCTAGGAGGTCCACCCTCCCAGGCTTCGCCTCCCCTCTTTGGGGAGGAGTAAGTTTATTGCTTACTGCCTGAGACACCCCTACCGGGGAATGCCGACGTGGCTGCCCAGGCAATTTTTAATGGCCAGAGTGCTCACCTTCTAGGGTGCTGGCTTTTCAAGTCCCACTTTCCCGAGCTGACTTTGGGTCACATCTTACCTTGTGAGAGTAAGATAAAAACTGGCCTTGTGCCTAACCTCCTGGAGAGGCGGTAAATAAATATAGATTATAAAGAAATTCAATTCATCTGATCTTTTTACGTAGTGTCGTGGTTATGGTTCATTTGTCCTACGAAACCAAATGGAAGTTTTTACACGCGCCCCTGTCGTATCGAAGAACCCCGTTTAGTTCTGCTAGAAAATATATGAAAACGTATTTCAAGTAAAGTACAGCGTCGGTATGAAGACGGAAAACATAGAAGTAAGTACCGAAAAAAATCAGAGACAGAGAGAGACAGACAGCTGTGATGACCTTGTAATACTTAAAAGCGACGAATACTGTCGCTCTTTGTGTGCGTATGTCCGTTCGCAGACTTGATACAGTTCAAGGTTCCCGTTATTGACCCTGTGTTGTTCATTCATTCATTCTCTCTCTCTCTCTCTCTCTCTCTCTCTCTCTCTCTCTCTCTCTCTCTCTCTCTCTCTCTCTCTCTCGTTGGTTGAAAAACTCGCACATTATTGATTTCGACGTGGTGGCCCTACCTGACGATGACAACAACAACAACAACAACAAAAACGCGATCTAACCTTGGCAGCTGAGGAAACCTAAATGGTTTCGAAGCAGCTCAATATTTCCTTGCTCTAGTTGGCAAGACTAACAATAAATACGGTAAAACGTAAACCTATTTTTGGTGGACAGTTCGCTAGCCCCCCCCCCCCTCCCTAATTAGGAATAGGACAAATACACGGCTTGACTGAGGACACTATTTTTCTCTCTCCCAGAGTAACGGCGTAGATACTGACTGTATACGCAAGGATAACTTTGCGTATACAGCGGCTACTATTTCCGACTATGACCGAACATATTTCTATGTTGACCAAACTTAAATCAATTTTTATTTCAATAGGTTCGTTGCGTGTCTCCGGTTTTCTAGCGTTGAGCGGGGCAGAGGGGCTGAACCATCCCTGCGCATGCCTTCAGTTTTATCATAGAAATGATATATTTATCCCAAATAAACACCTTTTTACAACACAAAAAACAAAAACCAATGAACGTGAAGCTATAATGCTTCCAGTGACACAACAGTGTCGTTTTCTTTTTCGTTTTAAATAATACATAATGTCCAGTCCCTAGTGAAAAATAGAAATTTTCTTCTGGGTATAAACTCTATTACTTAAAAAAATTTTTTCTTTTTTAACGTAGTTCACTCCAAACAAGGCAGGCCGCCACTGTAGACGTAAGGGGCTACTGAGAATAAAGGAAAGGGGAGAAGGTTTTTTTTGGGGGGGGGGGGGAGTCAACCTAAACTGGGATCTGCGCAGCGAGATGTCTGTTTACATTAATTTTAAATTTCTCCGTGTCAGTACTGTCGGGGAAACAGGGGGCAGGGAGGGAGTTCCAGAGGTCAGCAGCACGAGGAAAGAATCTATTTGAGTATTGATTTACTCCTCTCCAGGAGTTAGGCACAAGGCCAGTTTTTTATCTTACCCCCACAAGTAAGATGTGACCCAAGGTCGGGTCGGGAAAGTGGGGTTTAAAAATTGCCTGGGCAGCCCCGTCGGCATCCCCCGGTAGGGGCGCCTTAGGCAGTAAGCAATAAACTTACCAAATCCCAAAGAGGGGAGGCAAAGCCTGGGAAGGTGGACCTCCCAGAACTGCACAGGACAGACCCATTGACCGACGTAAATCAAGACCCGAAGGCCAAGACAACACCAGTATGGGTGCAGTATCCATCGGAACAGATACTACACTTTGATCTTAGCCAAAAGTAGAAAGCTCTCCGGCATCTGGGGACCTCCACAGTGAATGGATGGGATTTAGTTGATTGTCGAGTTGGTCTAGTGAATTTTAAAATAATACACACAGTTGTCAGAGTTTAAACACCTCTCTCCCTATCTATGATACGGAAGGGGAGGGGGGCAAAGAGACGGCTTTTTGTAAACAACCAACTGTGTTCATTTTTTATTAATCAGCAGCCATCAGTCAGTTGGTAATAGTGACCCCTTATATTATAGTGAACATTCGTCCATTAGAAAGTCATTTCTTACTTGAATTAAAGGTTAAAGACAAAAGGTCAAGTATCATGGGTCGTTTGTGTTTCTGAACCAAAGTAAAACCTTCATTTCCTCACGTGCCCTCTCACATAAAAGTCTCGACTTCGTCCAGTCTATCCAGACTAACGGTTAGAAACAAGATCGAAATAATTCCAAGGAACTACATTCTCTGTAAAAGGAAATTGGCTGACACCATGTCTGCACATTAGTTTTATATCTGAAACATACATGCACATATGCATCATGAATTATAAATATCCTATATATTTTATTTACCAAACGTTTAGAAAATAGACATATTGTATTTAACAAGTCTAGTTATATATATATATATATATATATATGGGTACGAATGAAGATGCTCCAGAAATCCTGTTCTGAAGAAAGATACCGTTTAAACAAATGTTGTGTTATATTGTATAACTAAAAGTAAACATCATCTGGAAACAGGTGTAAACAACTTGGATACATTGTACGTACTCTTTAATTTGAATGTGATTTAGAAAATAATTTAAATCTTTAAAAATACACACATACACATAGAGAGAGAGAGAGACCAAGAGAAAGATATATTATTACAGAGTTAACTGGTCAATTGGGGTGATGAAAAATTAGTATTCTTAACTTCTTTACTAACTCAATGTTTGACATGCAAAGGAGAACTTAATGGAATATTCGAATATCTATGCATCTCATATAGATATCAAGTATTAGCCCCAGGAAGGGGCCCCTTGATTTCTGAGAACTTCGACTGAAGTAAAATGAAACAAATATATATATATATATTCACTTTCTACAATTTTCACCGGACTTTTTTCAACGGAAATTTACCACCCGGACATTTTTGCTTATCTTTTCACGGAACTTTTCTCTTCATTCAATACGTTTTTTTAATAACAACTCTCATAATTTTCAAATGTTTGAACTTTGGTTTTTTCGAAAGCCAACTTATCCATCTGTATTTCTCCTCTGATGATAAGATTTCGATCTTTGAAAAGCCTTGGCTTAAGGAAAGAAAAATAAACACTAGTTTATTACTGATTACACCTTGCATTGAACAATTGAAATTTGAAATAAATTTAGACAATCGTCGCATATTTATCACTCTTTTTTCTTCTATCTCTCTCTCTATATATATATGAGAGCGAGAGATCATCTAAAATGTCCTGTGCCTTACCCAAAACGAAGAACCATAGTTTAATCGTAAAGGGTTAATGAAGCCTCGGGTAACCATTTTGAACTTGGATTATAGGTTCAAGGCAACCCATAGAAACACTAGTTTTTCACCGTCTGAAGAAATTCAAGCCGGCAGCATATGTTAGCAAGGTGATGGTTTCTGCTTATAGGAATTCTGAAGAGTTATCATGATGGAAAAGAAGAAAGAACTACTGATGGGCAGAACAATACATTAAGACAACTGCAGGAAACCATCAAGTCAAAACACACAAGGAGGCTGAGGACTGATGTGCTTTTGTGTCAGAATAATGCACCTGTTCACACTCTGCAGATTGCAGTAGTTGAAGCAGCCAACTGCTATCCGATTCCCCTGACTCAACAAACTTAGCTCCATTTGACTTCTGTTTCCGAAACTCAAATCCCACCTGTTTAATTTCTATTTTGACAATAATATTGAAGTACTATGTGTTTTTAAATAGTTTATAGAGAACCAGGATGCCACTATCTTCCATTATGGGATTGCAATGCTTGACTATGTTTGTACAAAATACATTGATGGCAAACGGAACTATATTGAAAAATAGTGAAAAACTGTCTTTCTTGTCTGACTTCTTCTAGATGGGGCTTATAACTATTTCAATTATCTTTGTATATATTTTTATTTAAAATGTATACAATCTGTGGCCTGTATATATTTATGTTAAGTTTTTGCATATGCTCAAAACTCTATAAAATTTTTCAAATTATTTTCTTTTAAATATTAATTTTTTAATAAGATCTGATTTTGTTTGGAGTAATTACTGGAAACTTTAAAAAGAGACAAAATAACAGAAAACTTTGCAGTTCACATGGATAATTAATTTCACAATGGCTGACAAGAAGAATTAAAAAGACTAAAGTTTATTTTACTAAATAAAAGAGGTCGAATAAAGGGAAGTAATTAATAGGGGTTGTCTCTACTTTACAAAATCGTTTTCCTTTGATTTGAGTGTAACTCAACATATTTTTCTTTAATGAGTTTGATCTTCACTAGGTGTTCAACCTCTGTTTTCGCACCACATTCCTTTACTATTTCGTTGCATATCATTTTTTGACAAGATCTGCTGTTTTTAACCTCTTTTACATCGAATGAATACTATCGTGGCTATGACTTCAAAGTACGTCTAGTGATGAGCCTCCAATTCTGGAACTTTGGGGAGTGCAGAATTTGACTCAAAGTTACTATTACTCGAGGTCGACCCAAAAGTGGTAGTATCTGTTAGGGTCCTATTTATGGGGTAAATAGAATTTGTATGCGGCACAACATAAACTGCTTTGGGCACACTTGGGTAAGGTGTTCACCTCTACCTCCTCCCCTCACCCCAAAATCTATTTTTCTAAGCCCTTTCTATCCTTTTTCTGCTTACCTTATTTCCAAACCCCATCAACTACCCCACCCCCTTCTCAACCATCCTGGGATTGACAAAAAAAACGCATCCAGTGGTGATGCCTCAATTTGGGACCTTGTGGACTCACCCCATAGTAACCACTACTCCCAGGTCCACTCTGGCCCGGAGAAGAGGTAGTATCTGCCATGCCCCCATCTATAAGTCAAATACAATTTATCGTTTACAAACTAGTTGTCTACAAAATATATGCCTGAAAAACAAATTAGTCTACATGCCAATCATGTACTTAACATATATATATAGTTTCGGCATAAAATTACCCAACGACAATTGACATGTAATAAAACCAAACAATCAACCAACCAATTTGTGTGACTATGAAAATAGGTCAGGCTTAAGTTTTTATATATCCTGTTCTGAAGAAAGATGCTGTTTAAACAAATTTTGTGTTATATTGTATAACTAAAAATAAACATCATCTGGAAACAGGTGTAAACAATTTGGATACCATTGTATGTACTCTTTATTTGGAATATGATTTGAAAATAATTTATATCCTTAAAAATACGCACACACACACACACATATATATATATATATATATATATATATATATAGTTAAAAATAAAGGGTAGCTGAATTGTAATTATCAGAGAAATAAAATGTATTTCATAAATATTAAATCGAAGCGAGATAAATCTATCTCATGCCGTGTCTTTTCTATTTGTCCTTTGAACCCAAGCAAGTTATAAATGGAGGAAATGTTGTATCCTGTTGGACCAACACCGTTTAACCCACCCCTATACTGTCGTCTCTTAAAACATTTACGAACGTCGTGACCTCACATCAAAGGGCAACGCATCGTCGCCTTTTAACTCTTATTTCCGGTTAGCAACACCCTTTCCCTATCCTAAACCTCTAGCTTAAGGAAAGTCAAACGTCGGCCAAACACCTCGTTTTATCTCGTAACATTTACAAATGTCTTGACCCCAAATCAGTAAAGTATCGTCGCCTAGTAACTCAAAGAAACCTTCATACACCACCTCCCCGCCCACGCTTCTCAGCAAAGAATAGATATAAAAAGGGAGTTGACAAATCAACTAGAGAGTTCTTGTCAGTCGAAAAGCGAGCTGTTGCCAGATTAGGAAACCTGTCACTACCAGCGTATGTGCTGTGAGCTATGAAAAGGAAGAAAAAAAGAACGAAGCTGAGAAAGAATATGACTCCATAACCGGGCAAATTGCCTCGAGATTTCTTTCTATGCTGAAAGTTTATTTGACAAAAACAAAGGCTTTCCGAGATTGCATCACCCAACCTGCCGTTGATTGTAAATATATCATAGTACCGCCGAGATGACGAATACAGATCCTATGTAAAGATTGCATAGCACCCATTCGAGACTTCCATAATTACACCCGTATATATATATGATTCATGAACACTTACATCTTGATATCTGCTGATGACTTTTCCATCCAAAGATCAGTATGGATCTTGGATGAGTGCGACTTGTAAAATTCGTGGATAATCGAACTTTTTAACTATTGTGGGGAGTCTTGTAACAACCTTCCACATTATGTGAGTGATAAATCTTTTTTTCCGTGATTTGTTTGGGACACTATTTTGTTAATAGATTTTGCTTGCCATTAGTTAACGTTAAACATTATCCTTCTCTCCTAAAATATTACTTTTTTGTTGTCGCCATTTTGTTCTGTACATGTTTATCCTATCTCTTACTATTTTATAAATAAATATTGTTTGAATCTTAACTTGGTGTTTGAGTCGTCTTTAATCTTGTTATTCTTCCTAGTTTTTTATGTGATGTCTTGAATTGGAGAATCCCCTTCCTCCTGTATTCTGTTGATAATATTGAGCCCGAGGGACCTACGAGCCACTTCCGGACACTTTTACTTTTTTTATGTCTATCATTGTAACGCACTCGCCGCCTTGATCTTGACGAAGGCTGTGTGTAACAAGATATACAGGAGTCATTCAAAATGTCCTGTGCTTTACTGAAAGCGAAGATCGATAGCTGAATCTGAAAGAGTTAAGGAAAAGATAAAAATAGGTCCGGCTTAAGTTAGCACTGGACGGGTGATGGACAGCTCAAAAGCGATGGAGGGATTATATTCATTTCTTATAAAAAAATTAATAATAGCATCGTAGTTATAGGGGAGGTCCCTTTTTCTTCTGGCAAGCAGTATTTTTAGACTTAGTTTGCCAATGTGCGTGCATGTCGACTTTTGTCAACATTGACACTGACATGGTTAAGCACAGACTGGGTTAAAGCTGAGTATTAGTAATGGGTCAAAGCTGGGTATTAGTAATGGGTCAAAGCTGAGTATTAGTAATGGGTAAAAACTGGGTATTAGTAATGGGTAAAAACTGGGTATTAGTAATGGGTCAAAGCTGGGTATTAGTAATGGGTCAAAGCTGGGTATTAGTAATGGGTCAAAGCTGGGTATTAGTAATGGGTCAAAGCTGGGTATTAGTAATGGGTCAAAGCTGGGTATTAGTAATGGGTCAAAGCTGGGTATTAGTAATGGGTCAAAGCTGGGTATTAGTAATGGGTCAAAGCTGGGTATTAGTAATGGGTCAAAACTGAGTATTAGTAATGGGTCAAAGCTGGGTATTAGTAATGGGTCAAAGCTGGGTATTAGTAATGGGTCAAAGCTGGGTATTAGTAATGGGTCAAAGCTGGGTATTAGTAATGGGTCAAAGCTGGGTATTAGTAATGGGTCAAAGCTGGGTATTAGTAATGGTGATAATGTTGCTCTTTCTGGAGAAATGAATTAGTTAGAGTAATAACTGCAACAACAGAGACGGCCAATTTGGTGCTGAGGGCGTTGCTTGTTCCAAAACGGAGAACGTTAAAAAGATATGATTCTTAAATAATGCTTACCTTCTCAGAACGGTAATAATGGCGGCAGACAAAAGGGAGGAATATATTATTTTAATCTGTAGACTTCCCGAAACACCAATGTGCCTTCAACGCACTTCATTGTTGTTATTTTGTTTTTTATTTGTTTATTTGATTTCATGTTTTGCTTTGTTTGTTCGTTTCGTTTTTTGTTTCGTTTCGTCTTGATTTTTGTTTTATCTTTAACTTTGTTTATTGCTTTTGGTTTCATTTAATGACTTTCTTTGTTTGACATTTTTTTTCTCGTTTGTGTTTGCTTTTGTTTTACCGGTTGTAGCTATTGGTGCCCCCCCTTTTTTTTGATGTGGTGAGACTATAGCTCCACAGATTGGGGTATTCTAGATCGAGAACAAGAAATTATTAGTATAGGCATGTCGGACTCTCTCAAAAATAGGGATCTTCAGGCGATGGACACTAAACTCTAAACTGCCCCCAAAAGGAGGAAGTAATGTCTGGGGGATGACATTTTGAGACCGAACAGATACTACACTTTAACCTTAAAAATATAATTTCTTACTTATTTTTCTTGTCTTCAATTTTTTTTTACTTCTGTGACTTTTTTTAATCTTTTTTATTGCATTGTTTTTTTTATATCTTAATTTTTTTTTCGCTTTTTCCTCTTTTTGTTTTATGCGCCTTTTTCTTTTTCTCTTGTCTTTTTTAATTTATTTTTTATTCTTTGATTTTTTATTTACTCTTTTTTTTTAATACTTTTTCTCCTCTGTCCTTGTAACTGGTGGTTTTTTTTTTCCAATTACAAAGTAATAATGGTTGGTATCGGCTTTTTTTTCTGTCTGTGCGAGTTGGAGTCAGATGCTAATACTAAAGAGACGAAAAAGGGGGTGAAAAAAAAACATACAAAAAAAAACTCCCAAAACCATTTAATCTAAGATTAACCAAATATTTGGAGGTGAGAAAGGAAAAAGAATAAATAAATACAAAAAACAAAACAAAAAAAAAACAAATCTAATTAATTTTTTTTTTTAAAGTTCTCCAGTAAATATTTGTTGATAAGAAAAAGCAGAAGAGTTGAAGAGAAGATATGTTATAGGTTTTAGGTTTAACATTTTTAAATAAGACACATTCTTTAGCATATTTTTTAAATTTATTTATTGAATTGAATATTCTTTTCCTCCTATTTTTTAAATATTTATTTTGTATCTTTATTTTTACAAAACAATGAATTTAAAAAGAAATTTGCCAGTAAACTCCATTGTTCACTCACATATGACTTCTTAATTTGCACTTAAGAAGATAAATGTTATGATTATCTCCCTTTGTATTCGTGTTCGGCTGTCATAAACAATTGTGAAACGTTATTTGTTTTTATTAATTATTCATTTAGTTGTTATATTCTTTTATGGTTATGTTTTTTCTTTATTAGTACTTTCCTGATTTTTTTTTTCTCTTTCTCCATACTGTGCTTTTTAAACTTAAGGTCAGTATTGCGATGCACTCTTTTGGGTGCAATTGTAGTGGTACACGGTCTGTCATAGGCAGTGTAGCCTATTGGCTAGGAGCAAAGTGTAGTATCTGTTCTGATACTACACTTCATGTTGCAGTAGATAACTGAGTTGAATCTTGCGACCGTCTTAAATTATCATCTCCTACACTGATGATTACGGAAGCTTGAAACGCAGTCATATGTAGGTAAAAATAATTCAATATTTACTTAAATAAATATTGATATATTATATATATATATATATAATTTCATTATTTTTGGGGGGTTACAACACTTTATTAGTGCAATCATGAAGGGAAGACGTGTTGAATTTTTCATAATTAAAAGATTTAGGGGATGAAAAAAAAAAAAGAAAAAAAATTGCCAGTCGACTAGTTTCGCCCACACTTTACAAGACTGATATTTATTTTTATTTTTTACTAAGTGTTATGATACTATACTTACTTCAGCATTTTTTTTCACAGGAGATGGATTTGGGACACCCCAACTTCTATCTCTCTTTATTTACTTACTACAATAAACATAAAGGTTAATTTATTTAATCTCATCTCTTCTCGGTTAGTGAAGGAGAAATCTTTCTAGACTGCGGCAATTTTTATTTTTGATTACTATTTAACTATTTGTCGATTTTACAATTCATTTCTACTTTTTTGTTGTTTATTTTTATTTTTTACAAAGTGTTATGATACGATACTTATTCTTTTCTCTCCTCTGTTAGTGAACAAGAAATCCTTCTAGACTGCAGAAATTTTTTTTCCCTACAGGAGATGGATTTTTAACACATTAAAACCTACCATTGTTTATTAATTTTGGTAAATTCAATCTCCAAGCAAAATGGGCACTCAGGATTAGGATAAAAATTGCCTCAATCCAGAAGGAGTTTCCCTTCACTGACCTTGGTAAGCTTCACGCATATTTTTGGATCACATTTACTTATTTTTTGAAGGTGGGGGGTAAAGTGGTTTTTACTTTTACTTACAATCGTAAATGTGGGAGGGGCAGTCACAAAAAACATAGATAAATCTATTTTGTTTGATTCAAAACATGGATAAATCCCATTTTACTCACCCAAAGTATATTCAGTGTCATTTTCAACTTCTTCTTTAAGAATTAATACTCTAATGTTTATATATATCTCCCGCCGGGCAACGCTGGGGCATGGGTCCTGCTAGTTGTAAATAAAATTCAATTAAAATCATTAAGATATTTTAAGTTGGATAGTTCATAAAGTAAATGTGGTATTGTGGTGATTGCTGAAGTGAAAGTGATGGACACATAGTGAAAGAATGAAAGAAACAATGCTTGGACGAATGGGTCAACAATGCGTCTAATTAAAAGAAAGATAAAAAGAGAATGACCACGCTGACACACAATTTTGATGGCCTTGTGCATAATTTTAAAAAATTGTTTCACATTTTTGCTGATAAATTTCTCAAAGTGTAGTATCTGTTCCTGCTCCCAGAAACTCCACCAATCACATTTCAGGTTGTAGCTTATATCTGATTTCTTGCCCCGGAATTCTATTAAATAACTAGATTTATTTTTTCTGTATGGCAACAGGACGCTTGTTGGAGTTTGACTAACTACACTAGCCCAAATGATCAGCTTTTACGATAATAACTACAACGATTTTGTCCAGTCGTTGACTAATGTCAGTAGTCCTTCCATTGACTCGATCAGCTGCTCCTGCTAATATTGACTCGATCAGTCTCTTGAGGGTATGCTGTCCTTTTCAGGACAATAACGAACTATGACACTTAATAGAGATTTTACTTAAAACAAGTTTATGGACGTCGCTCATTGATTTCTGTGTGTGTCTGCCTGAAATACAGCTGCAGCACAACACCAATGTCACTATTTCGATGTTAGGATGGTCACTTATCTTCCTTGCAGCCCCTTTTTAAAAAAAACAAAAAAAAACACGTTGCTAGTCTTTCTCTACTCTGTCGTTATTTTCATGATACGTGCTCGACTGAGCCCCAATGTTTGACCCCTCCCCCATAAAACATTCACAGCAAAACCTCTGTAAAACAGTATCGTTTCTTCCTCTGTGTACCTTAAAGTAAACTTAATTTCGATGAACATTTCTTTCTTCTAAGAACGTCCCGTTTGTGGAATACAGTACCACGGAACTGCTTCCCAGCTAACTACAACATAGCCGTTTTCAAATCCAATGTTAACAAAATCTTATCGAGCCGTCCTCTTACATAATCAAATTCTAACCATTTCACCGATCGTTTTCAATCCTCTCATGGTGTTGTTCATCGTTTAGCTAACAATCTCATTAACCGTTATCCTCGAGTGGCCTTTGTGTCTTGATAAGTGCTGACACGTCAGTATAAAATACGATGCTTCATTAATCTATTTTTGCCGCTTTTTATTGATTTATTGAACCTATCTAATTTTTTAACTTTTTTTAAATTAAAAATCGAATAACTTAATTTCAATAATTTCATAAAAATATAAATAACCTATTTTAATCTTTCTTTCTTAATTACTTATTTTTACGTATTTTCTAAAGTTAGAAACTTTGCGGGATGTCTTTGGGAGATGTGTGCAGAACAGGAGACTTTGTTGGTTTGGTCACGTTGTAAGAATGGATGAGAGTTCTTGGGTTAGTAGATGTAGAACAGTTGAGGTAGCAGAGTCAGTTTTCAAGGGGGAAGCCAAGGAAAACATAGGAGGAAGTGATAAGATGGATTTGAGAGAAAGAGGGATGAATAACAATCTGGCCCGAAATAGGTTAGTTTGGAAGTCAATTTCGAAAAGCCGTCCAACAGGTGACACCATGTAAAACAGACGTTGACCTGTATATGATGATGATGATGATGATGATGGCTTGATGGAGCTGTCTCGTGAGGAAGGCAGCTTCTCTCACCTGAAAGGAAACTGGTATCACACGCACAAAGATTCACGCAGTTTTATTAACTACTAAAACCCGACAAACTTCGTTTTCTTATTTAAATATTTATTTTTTATAAATAAACGAAGATATTTTATTGCCTCTGGATACGAAGTGCTGGTCGTCTTTAAATGAGTTTTGTCCTAATGACGTTAATTAGGAAAATAAAGTCTTTTTGATCTCGTTAGTATTTCGAAAGTTTTACAGTTTAGTAGTAACTGTCAGTTGCACAGTGTTCCGATGGGAATGAAGGACAAGAGTTCGTGTGGAAGTTTCAATCTGATTGCCTGACTGTCCGTTGGGTCCTTGCTTATATAACTAGTAACCAGCTCTAAAAGCAACTTTTTAAATAAGTGTGGTTGTATTATTCTGGATTTCTGAGTGGTTGAAGTCCGATTTCAGTAACCAATCAAAATTAAGTATTTTATAAAAATCATTTTGCTGCTGCTGCTGATACCGCTGGAACAGATCCACATAAAAAATGTGATAATTTAAGTTTATTTAAGTACTAGCATGTTACCCAACGTTGCCCGGGAGCATGGCCAACAAAATAGAAAACTAAAAAGCGTGTGTAAGATCTTTCTTTTAAAACTTATGTCTCGCTCTACCTCTCTATATCCTCCCCTCTCTTGACCTCTCCTTTTTCCATTCTCTTCCCTCCCCTCCTTTTTCGATCTCTCCCCTCTTCCTTCCTCCCCCCCTTCTTCCCTCTCCAGTCAAGAAGGATTTCCCCACCTTCGACAGAGGAAAGAACAGATACTACACTGTGATCCGAGTGCGAAGGCCACGAAAGTTCGAGTTTCACACCAAAGGTCGATGGAAAAAATCGCTCTCATTGTCGTCCCCTTCCTTGACTAATTTTGCTCCTGGTGACCCCCAAATTAATGAATATTACAAAAAGAATTCTCTATATTCTGTCTGAGGCAATTCTGTAAAAGAATGTATCAACTTTGTTCTTGTGTTAGTAGATGTAGAACAGTTAAGGTAGCAGGGTCAGTCTACAAGGGAAGGCCAAGGAAAACATGGGAGGAAGTGATAAAAATGGGCTTGAGAGAAAGAGGGATAAATAAAGACCTGGCCAGAGATAGGTTACTTTGGAAGTTAATTTCTTAAAGCCGTTCAATGTATGCCAGCACATAGAGAGGATGTTAAACTAAATATGATGATGATGATGATGATGTTCGTGTGTTTTGTGTAGTTTCTTACTTTTTGCTGGACACACAGACAGGCAACTTCCCTTTATATAATAGATTACTGATTATTATGATATAACATGTATCGTCCAATTATAAATCAATCAATCAATATATCAAGTGTTTTTAGCCCAACAAAAACTAACAACAATAGAGAAACAATCACGAAAGCAAAGTTTCGTAAAATATCACTCGGGTTAGGGTGCTGCATCATTTTGTGCCACGAACATGACGGTGTTCATACACACCTTCTCGATGTGTGACATCGTCAATGAAAGTGAATAAACTGAATCTATTGCATGTTGTTTTTGGCCAAGATCAAAGTGAAGTATCTGTTCCGATGGATACTGCACTCCATAGACTGGTATTGTCTTGGCCTTCGGGGCTTGATTTACGCCGGTCTATTGGTTGTCGGTCCTGTGCAGTTCTAGGAGGTGCACCCTCCCAGGCTTCGCCTTCCCTCTTTGGGGAGGAGTAAGTTTATTGCTTACTGCCTGAGGCGCCCCTACCAGGGAATGCCGACGGGGCTGCCCAGGCAATTTTTAATGGCCAGAGTGCTCACCTCTCGAGCGCTGGCTTTTCAAACCCCACTTTCCTGACCTGACCTTGGGTCACATCTTACTTGTGGAAGTAAGATAAAACTGGCCTTGTGCCTAACTCCTGGAGAGGAGTAAATAAATACTTTTGTTCTCTCAGCCTTTTGGCCAAGATCAAAGTGTAGTATCTGTTCCGATGGATACTGCACCCCATAGACTGGTATTGTCTTGGCTTTCTGGGCTTGATTTACGCCGGTCTATGGGTCTGTCCTGTGCAGTTCTAGGAGATCCACCCTCCCAGGTTTTGCCTTCTCACCCTTTGAGAAGGAGTTAGTTTATTGCTAATCGCCTCAGGCGCCCCTACCGAGGAATGCCGACGGGGCTGCCCAGGCATATGTTTGTAGGCCAGAGTGCTCAACTTCTCGGGTGCTGGTTTTTCAAATCCCACTTCCCCGACCTTGTGTCACATCTTACCGCTGTGGGAGGTAGATAAATATCTGCTGTACTTATTGTTTTACTGTTCTTAAAATGAATAAACTGAATCTCGGACATGTGTTTTGTATTGCTGTATTACTTGTTCCTCTCTTGTTAATTTTACGTAGGTATAACTAGACTTTCTGAAGACCCTATAGAATTATTAACTGGAAATATATAGTGGCTGTTGCAGTTCCATAACCGCCACTGGATTGGACACATTCTTATGAAAACAACATTCAGCTCTTGAAATCCTGACAAGGGGAAAAGAAAGGGAGGAATGACCCATGGCAATGTTTTTTAATCCTTTTACCATTTGTTTTTTCGTGTAAAGAAACATCAGATCTATATTACTAACGGTGATTTGGTATCTGTTTGTCTGAAGTGAAACTATACTATTACTTCTTTTAATTGGTCCCCCGATTTATAAAATCAGGGGACTTATGTTTTGAGGCATATCTGTCCGTCCGTCCGGATTTTTCTCCGCAACCATCTATTGAATTTCTCTGAAATTTTGCATGAAGTTGTAACTTTGGTCAGGTTAGAAAGTTACATGCTCCGATTTTTGAAAAAAAATCTGGTTAGCCCCCCAGGGGGTCAAAAGGCCCCGACATGGCAAAAAATGACATTTTTTGCCCCATAACTTTTTATCCATCCTTTCAATTTCTCTGAAACTTGGCCAAAATGTGGAAGCAATTGTTCCTAATAGAAAATAAGTATCGCTGACCTTGGAAAAAATCTGGTTCGCGCCCCCAGGGGGTCAAAAAATTGCCCTTTTCTCCCATAACGTTTGATCCATCCATTCAATTTTTCTGAAACTTGGCCAACATGTAGAGGTAATTGTTCTGGATATAAAATGAACATCCTTGACCTCAGAAAAATTCTGGTTCGCACCCCCAGGGGGTTAAAGTGGGGTCAAAAATGCCCCAAATTGCCCAAATTTATTGCATTTTACACTCGCCACATCGAGTCACATACAGAGGCGGACCACGCACGCGCGGCTTGTTGTACAATTGTACTACTTTTTTAATACTCCATTGTACTATAATATTTCAGAATAATGTACAATTTTTCAATGCTCAATTCAGGGGGGTAGTGTAGTATCTGTTCTTTTGTTATTAGACTATTCTCCCAGACATCACTTTCTTCTTGGGGAGGCAACCGTTCGTCATGATACCATCTTCCGAAGAATTACCTTCTTTTTATTGAGAAGAGGTAGTGATATAATTGCAAAAATATGCGACTTCTGGTCGCATATTTTTGTTAGTGTACTGAATAAACTTTTTCCTAAATTTAAATTAGTAAAAAATCTTTAAAAAAAAAATTTAAACGTATTTTCAAAGTGAAAAGAATTTCCAATCTAAAGAAATGAAAACCACCATGTTTAATCTCTGAACAAAGAAAAATATTAGAAAAAGCGATTCCACTTATTATCGATCTTGGCGTGTCGCCAAATTTGACAAACTCTGTATTTAAATATGAACAATAAAAGAAAAAATGGCATTTATTATTTTCGTTTCCTTTTTTATATTTAGTGTTTGTCAATGACATCTTGATAGTGTTTGTGTCATTAATTCTCTCAACCATTATTAAATACTAATTAATATTTGGAGGAATTTCCATAACTAGCAAAGTACCCAGGTGTTGCCTGGAAGCTCGACATTGAAACTTCAAATTTGGGCCGAATTTTTATTGTAGGGTCCTTCTTTAACATATTTTATTGGTCAACTTATTTTAACATTTTTAACGTCAAGTGTTTGCTCTCCTATAACTGCTAAATAAACACATATATATATATATATATGTATATATATATATATATAGTAGTATGTTTTTAAAAGGCTGTGGGCAATGCAAATTCCGGCTAAGATGTAAGCTGGAAGGAACAAAAATAATAAATCGAATTCGAAATGTGACTTACTATTTATTTTTTCTTAAAATCTTACATAACAGCAAGTGTGGTGTTAGCTGTTTGTGTGATGTCCGGATGTTTATAAAAATCATTTATTTAATATTTCGGGAAAAGAAACTTCCCTTTGTCAAAAATAATAAATACTAGAGGAAAACTTCGTCTGTGCATTCTCTATTATATATATATATATATATATATATATATATATATATATTAGCAGAGCTACCCGTTGTTGCCCAGGTTATAGTGTGGGATAGTATCATATGCAACATCATGGTAGGAAGAGTTTACTTTAACAGCAACCTTGATGCTGTCAGCTAGATATCTTACTCACCGAGCTATTCAGATATATGTTTATACTCTTAAACTAACACTAATAAATAGATTAATTTTATTGTGTAACATGTTTCTAAATTGTCATTATCTTCTTTAAGGGGCAGCCAGAGATGCAAAAATACTTCCATTATGTTCACATACAAATTGTGCATGTGAATACAATTATATTGAAAGTACACTTCCTAGTATCTCTTCGTTTTTAGGGATAGACATGGACAGACAGAAAGGTGTGCTTCATTGAATTTATATATATATATATAATTTCATTTGTAATCAAAGGGAAAACAGTTTTCAGTGGAGGGGTTGTAATATTATCAAATAAATAGACATATATATATATAGTCTCGGAAGTTTCTCAACCATTAAATTTATATAAAGAAAAATATATATATATATAAAAAAAAACAAAAAAAAAACAACTTATAGTCTCAAGTCTTCCAGTGGAAAATCACTCATGTAAGTCAATTTATTTTTTACAGTTATTATATTAGTTAGTTTCTAACACTATTTTAAGGGATCATCAGTTGTTTACCATGAAAAACTGTTTCGGGAATTTAAATATATATATATATATATATATAAGTTACAATTGAAATAACTCAAAACTTCATTTCAATCCAACGCTATAATGTATTTCGCCTGAAGACTGCCTGGCCATACAGATAAAAATAAGTGGAGATACTCAAATACGAGTGAGGGGGGGGGGGTTACGTTATTGAATGTTATAACCGTTGGCTCATAAAAGAATCTGACTCACACCCTCAATAGCTCGTCCCGCCCCTCTCCATACCCACTGTACAGCACCGAACATTGAATCCTGTCAATTTAGTGGACCAACAGGGCGATTGTATACATATGATGTGGTGATTTAATATTTGAAGTTAAAGATTGGGGATATTAATAGTCAAATACTATTTAAGGAAAAAAACAACTTTTTTATGACTAATGCATTTAAGCTCTAAGTTAGATGGTGATAAAAATAAAAATATACATTCACGTATGATAGGATCTGGTTCTGCCACATTTGACACTACCAGATCCTATCATACGTGAATGCATATACTGTTATATTTTTTAGCTATTTACAAGCCTGCCCACAATCTCAGAGTTGACACAAAGTTCGATCTAATTTGTGAGGAAAATACTTTATGACCATAAATACAATAATAATACATGTTAAAATAAATTAACTAAAATAAAATCATAATAATAATATTATAAAAAAAATATCTTTATTATTGTCACCCACCCAACGCTTCAAATTGTGTGACTTTTCAAAATATCCTTCCACGCCGATCACGTGACACACAGCCATATCGACACTTTTTTCACTTCGTCAAAACACCTAGACGGATTTTCAACTTGGCCACGAGAATGTCTCAACCAAGAGAAAAAAAAAGAAAAAAAAGAAAAAGAAGAAATATTCTTCTGAAGATGGTAGATTTACCGAAAGTACTCAAGTTTATAAAAAAAAATGTTTTTGAGATGAATAAATAATTTATTTTAAAAACAAATAATCTGCGTTGTGCAAGGTTTTCTAAATATTTTATAAAAAATATCTTTATTATAATAATAATAATAATTATTATTATTATTGAACATAATAGTTCAAATTTTTAAATTTAAATAAACAAATAAATTGGAAGGGGCAATTTTGCTGTTAAAGATTGGGGATATGAATAGCTAAATACTAAAGAGAAAACGACCTTTTACGACTAATGCATTTAAGGTCTAAGTTAGATGTCAGGAAAAATAATGTCAGCTACTGTGCCACTACCAGATCCTATCTATGCGTATAAACATACATGAATGCATCTGCCATAATATTTTATACATATTTACAAGCTTCCTCACAATCTTAGAGTTGATACAAAATCTGATTTAATTTGTGAGGAAAATACATTGAGACCAGAAATAGATAACTACTATTACTACTACTACTACTACTACTACTAATAATAATAATAATTGAACATAGTAATTCAAATTTAAAATAAGATTAAAATGATAATAAAGATTGGCTAAGTCTAGGAGAATTTCCCTTACATTGATTTGAGACAGAATAGGTACTACACTAAGGTCCTAACCAGAAAGCTTGTAGTCTAAATTGTTATTGATGGGTCTATATCCTCATGATAGTAATTTAGTCTAATGTATTTTATATGTTAGATTCCAGTTGAAATACATTGAGGCGTACAAGGTGCTGTTAACGATTGGTTATCTTAAATTTGTCCCTGTGTCTACATCACTTAGAGATTAATTCACTCCTTTGATTAGGTATGTTGTTATGGTCATACTTAAATATGTATATATATATATATATATATATATATATATATATATATTACTATTTTATGTATGTACACTTATATTACACATATATATTTTTTCAGTATTTATTTCGATCCTACTCAATACATGAGTACTGCTTTGAGGGGTACAAAGTGCCGTTAACGATTGGTTATTTTAAATTTTTGCCTGTGTCTACATCACTTAGAGATTAATTCACTCCTTTGATTAGGTATGTTGTTATGGTCATACTTAAATATGTATGTGTATATATATATATATATATATATATATATTACTATTTTATGTATTTACACTTATATTACACATATATATTTTTTCAGTATTTATTTCGATCCTGCTCAATACGTGAGTAGAGCTTCGTAGTAGTATGAAAATATACTCATGGCAAGTCAGCTACACAGAAACGTTAGTGTTTCATTCCAGGAGGAAATAATTAGGTTAATTGGAGGAAATTACATTTTAGGATTGCTTTCATAGCTAACCAGCCCTTATTCTAGATACTAACCAATCAGCATCCTTGGTTTTATTACTCCCTCACTACCTTTCTATTTCTATCAGCCAATATGTGTTTCTCCCTTTGTTTGAAAGGGATTTTGTTGCTTTTCATTTTTAAGTGAAACTAATAAACAAAAGGTGACCTTACTCTGATGCAGGAAAAAACTAAAACAATTTATCTGTCACATTTTGTCTGTTAACTATCGCCATCTTCGATTTATTTAAAAATTATAATGATAACACTCTATAAACCTTTAGGTTTTTTAATTTATTTCTATTTATTTGATTGTTTTATTTAAGTTTGTTTCAATTAGTTTGAAGATTAAATCTGCTGATTGTTTTTTGTGACTTTTTTACACAAACAAGCCACAAATCCATGTTTAAACATTTTGGATTAATTAATAATTAATTGCATGAAGATGCGGCACAAAGCCAGAAGGTAGGGATGATAGGCCAGCGCACAAGAGGTAGCACACTCTGGAGCTGCAAAAACGGCCTGAGCAGCCCCGTCGGCATTTCCTCAGCGAATTGGCCATAAACCAACCCTTTCTCAGAGAGAGAAGATAAAGTCTGGCAGGGTGGACCTCCTAGGACTACCCAGAACAAATACTTCAGCCTGACAAAGCAGAGTCAGAAGAAACCACAATGGGTCACCCTCTGTTGGACTGATCCGCGACTAGTACTAATGTATCTGAATAAAAATTCAATGATACATCTTACATTAGTCCTATTAAAATGAACAATAATTTTCAACCATCTTTTTTTATTTATAAGCATATTTGAAGCAGATTATTGTCATAATACTTGACATCCTTGTCCCCAACTATTTTGATTATTGAATTCGCTATTTTAAACAGCGATCTTATTTATTTACCCAATTTGAAAGAATTTTAAATTTATAGGTATTTTAAATATCTAAAAAAGGTATTTAAAAATTTTTTTTTAACTAAACTAAGAAAACATCAGAAGAGATATTGAAAATTTGAGATATTTAGCAAGCAATTATGATGCACCTCGGTTTTGTTAGATTTTACATTCTTTGAACGAAAACGAATTTTTAAGGCATAACTTTTATTTAAATAGATAAACAGGTTTTAAACAAAATATTATTTTATATTTTAAAATGTTTACAAATAAAAAAAAATAGTTTTATTTTGTGACGAGCTGTAACTATCCTGCATTGCCCGGATGTCTTTTTACTCTCATTTTTATTTTTTTAAACTATGCCATTTTTAAAAAAAATAGGATTTTGAAAATTAACTTTAATTATTACGATATTGTTGAATCACTAAATTATTAATTAAACCAAACGATTATAAAATTATAACTAATTTTTGTTAAGTTAATGCTCTTTTCATCTCTATTTATGAATAAGGTGTGCCAAGTTCGAATCCAGTTAGTTCCATAGAATTACTTCCATTTAGGAAGGTTGGCAACCATTACGTGGTCCCTCCTGCAAGAATGCCAACATCAGAATCAAAATTGTACCATGTTGATTCATTTACTATAAACAATTGGATTAAATACCTTCTGAAACGTTCTCTCTTTTAATTTATGAGAATTTGGTAAGAATTCAAAAACAAGTTTAAATGACTTTCTATTCGAAAGTTTAAATACTTCCAAATTCTTTTAAGATTTTGATGGTCCTGAAGTAATACATTGTTTTTTTTTTTTAATTGGTCTTCCAATTTATAAAATCGGGGGACCTATGTTTTGAGGCATTTCCGTCCGTCCGTCCAGAGTTTTCTCCGCAACCATCTATTGAATTTCTCTGAAATTTTGCATGAAGTTGTAACTTTGGTCAGGTTAGAAAGTGACATTCTCCGATTTTCGAAATAAAAATCTGGTTAGCCCCAAAGGGGGTCAAAAAGCCCCGACATGGCAAAAAATGACATTTTTTGCCCCATAACTTTTCATCCATCCATTCAATTTCTCTGAAACTTGGCCAAAATGTGGAGGCAATTGTTCCTAATAGAAAATAAGTATCGCTGACTTTGGAAAAAATCTGGTTCGCGCCTCCAGGGGGTCAAACCCCCCAAAATGGAAAAAAATAATCTTTTTCTTCCATAACTTTTCATCCATCCATTCAATTTTTCTGAAACTTGGCCAAAACTTGGCCAAAATGTACTTTTATTTTTGATTTTTTTGTGACTTATGTAATTTACAGAAATTAGAACCCGGAAATGAATAAGAATTTAATTCATAATTATTTTAACAAATATTACAAATTCATTTTTAACAGATTATTAGTCTATTATTATCTATAAAATAAAGCCGGCGTTGGTTTTACAATGACTACAATAATCAGGGCCGGCGGGACAGTTATAAAAGTGTGTGTGTGTGTGGGGGGGGTTCTCCTAAAAAGTGGGGGGGGGCGGTTAAATACATGCATATCAACTTAATAATTGATGACCGTAAAGTGGGGGTGGGGGGGAAAGTCAAAAAGTGAAGGGGCTTGAGCCATCCCTGCCCCCCCGCCGTCCATGATAATGGTTACACAAATTCCTTTTCAGAAAAAAAGCGGCAATGAAACGCCGGCTCTTAAGCTATTATTATTATCTTCTCCTCTATAAAGGCCAGTTGTCTGTATGTTTGTCTGTCTGTCTGTTTGTATGTCCAGCTACTCCTCAGAAACTACTCGGCAAACTGTCAACAAGTTGATATCTTTAGGACCGTACAACACCTGAGATCATAATATCTCAAAATTACAAAAAAAAATAATAATTTTGCTGAAGGTTTTCGGAAGCGGGTCTGGTTTTTTCACGCTTTTTCAATGTTATTTACTACTAATTTGGAAATAAGCCAATGTAATTATGTAATAATAATTTTTTTCAACCGACTTATTCTTGTGCACGTGACGTCACAGTAATAGGTATATGACGTCATCGTTATAGGTTTTGAATTTTTTTTTCTCTTCGACATTTATTTTCCTTCAACATTTTTTTTCCTTCAAAACTTAGGACCCGGACGCTTCTGCAGAATATTGACCATGAGTGCTTCTGCAGTATAGGGATCAGGGGTGCTTCTATAGTATAGGGACCAGGGGTGCTTCTACAGTATAAGCCCCAGCACCGGGGGTGCTTCTACAATATAGGACACGGAGGCTTCTGCAAAATAGGGACCATGGGTGCTTCTGCAGTATACGGACCAGGGGTGATTCTACAGTATAGGACCAAGCACCGGAGCGCTTCTACAATATAGGACCCAGAGGCTTCGGCGTTGTCAGGGAGAAAAGTGCTCAATATCCTAGCTATAGAGCTACTGTAGTGATAAGGTTGCCTAATATTTTAACGCCATCTACGTTTCTCTTAGGACTATTGTGCCGATGAAAGGGAGGGGGATCAGTAAGAGGGATTTCAGTAGTGCTTTAGAAGCCTCTTTGATTTTCTAGATACTCGGCATTGTCCGGGATAAAAGTGCTCAATATCCTAGATAGAGCTACTGTAGTGATAGGTTTGTATAATATTTTAACAGCATCTACGCTTTTCTTTAGACTATTGTGCCATGAAAATGAGGAGAAATCAGTAACAGTAATTTTAGAAGTGCTCTGAAGCCGTCGTTGATTTTCTATGTACTCGGCATTGTCCGGGAGAAAAGTGCTCACTATCCTAGATAGAGCTACTGTAGTGATAAGTTTGGATAAGATTTTAATGCCATCTTTGTTCCTCTTTGGACTATTTTGCAGATGAAAATGAGAACTCGGTAAGACTGATTTTAGTAGTGATCTGGAGTTTTCCTTGATTTTCTAAGTACTTGGCGTGGTCCGAGAGAAAAGTGCTCAATATCCTAGATAGAGCTACTGTAGTGATGGATTTTTATAATATTTTAACAGCATCTACGTTCTCTTCAGACTATTGTGACCATGGAAATGAGGGAAAATCAGTAAGAGTGATTTCAGTAGTGCTCTGGGGCCCTCTTTGATTTTCTAAGTACTCGGCGTTGTCCGGGAGAAAAGTGCTTAATATCGTAGATAGAGCTACTGATGTGATAGGTTTGTATAATATTTTAACAGCATCTACGCTTCTCTTCAGACTATTGTGCCCATGGAAATGAGTGAAAATCAGTAAGAGTGATTTCAGTAAGTACTCGGCGTTGTCCGGGAGAAAAGTGCTAAATATCGTAGATAGAGCTAATTTTAGGGGTCAGCCCAAACTTTTAAGGGGGTCAGGCCAATTTTTTTGTTTTTTTTTAATATAAAATATTTCTCAGGGTTGGGGGAGAGTAAAAAAAAATTCTTAGGGTGGAGTTAGAGAGTTGGTCTGGGAATATTTTAGGGGTCCGGCCAAACTTTTTAGGGGGTCAGGCCAAATTTTTTTGTTTTGAACTCAAAATATTTCTCAGGGTTGGGGAAGAGTGAAAAATTAGTTGGGATGGGGGGGGCTGGAGAGATTGAGGGGTCGGGGAAAATTTTACGGGTCAGGCCAGACTTTTTAGGGGTCAGGCCTAATTTTTTTGTTTTTTTTTGTTTTGAACTCAAAATATTTCTCAGGGTTGGGGGAGAGTGAAAAACAAGTTAGGATGGCGGGGGGGGGGGGGGGCTGGAGAGATTGAGGGGTCCGGGAAAATTGTAGGGGTCGGACCAAACTTTTTAGGGGTCGTGCGAAATTTTTTTGTTTTTTTGAACTTAAAATATTTCGTAGGTAAGTATATAGTATGCACACTGGGGCGGCGATAGATACGAATATAGTATGCACACCAGGGCGGCGATAGGTATATATATAGTATGTGCACCAGGGTGGCAATAGGTACGTGTATAGTAGTGCATAGAGGTGGCGATAGGTACTATATAGCATGTGCACAGGGATGGCAGTAAGTATGTATATAGAATGCGCACCAGGGCGGTGATAGGTATATATTTAGCATGCGCTCCGGGGCAGCGATCAGTACATATATAGCATGCACACCAGGGTGGCGATAGGTACGTATTTAGCATGCGCACCGGGGCAGCGATAGAAACATATTTAGCATTCGCATCAGGCTTGCGATAGGGACGTATTTAGCATTTGCACCGGGGCGGCGATAGGTACGTATGTAGCATTCACGACGGGGCGGCGATAGGTACGTATGCAGCATTCGCACTGGGGTGGCGATAGGTACGGTATGTAGCATTTGCACCGGGGCAGCGATAGGTACTTATGTAGTATGCATACTGGGGCGGCAATAGGTACTTATATAGTATCTGCCCCGGGGCGGCGATAGGTACGTATATTGTATGTGCACCGGGGTGGTGATAGATATGTATATAGTATGAACACCGGGGCGGAGATAAGTACCTATATAGAAGGCACAGACAGAGGTTGTACTTTTTATAGAAATATGTCATACTATTGCCCTGGGCAACGTAGGAGAAATGTAGGGAAGAAGCAGCTTTCGCAAAAGGCAAAATTAGAAAGTAGCGGTGAAATGGGGCGACCAGGGAAGAGAAAGGTAGAAAGATAAAGAGACGGCTATAGAGGAGGGGGAGAAATAGAAGTTTGAATATAAAGATGTTACACATGCGATTTTTCTTCAATTATGTTTTTATGACCCCGAGCAACGCCGGGTAGCCCTGCTAGTCTACTATATAAAGGGCAGTTGTCTGTATGTTTGTTTGTTTGTTTGTATGTCCAGATACTCCTCCGAGCTACCCAACAAACAGTCACACGGTTGACATCATTATAACCGGCCAGCACCGGGATGTGTCAGAACCGGAAAAAAAAATGGACTCTTCGGGAGTCGACTGAGCATTTTTCTCCAATGGGGGGTGGCTTTTCCCTCGATTTTCAAAGTTGTTTAGTACTAATTTGAGAATAAAAACTATGCTATCATGTATGATTTGAGAAATAATGCACCGTCACGATTTTAACAGGAAATGACGTCAGAGGAAATCCATAACAGGACTTTTTTTAACATGAGTTTATAGTGAAGCAAGTGTTGCTTAATCGCTAACGCCACTTTTTTGAACAAGAGTCCATAGTGAAGCAAGTGTTGCTTAATCCCGAACGGCACTTTCTTGAACATGAGTCCATAGTGAAGCAAGGATTGCTTAATCCTAACCAGATTTCTTCTGTTGACATGATACCATCCTCCCAGGTATTACCTCCTCCTTTTTGAGAGGTGTGAAGTTAGTGTAGTATCAGTGAAATTAAAGTAATACATAATTATGCTCCACCATTGTTTTCACTAATATTTGTATACATATTAAATAACGTCTAAATAAGTAAAGTAAGAAGAGAAAAATTATGCTCCGCCATTGTTTTAACTAATATTTGTATACATGTTTAATAATGTGTCAATAAGTAAAGTAAAAAGAGAAATCATTATGCTCAACTACTGTTTTCACTAATATTTTTATACATATAAAATAACTTCTCAATAAGTAAAGTAAGAAGAGAAATAATTATGCTCCGCCACTGTTTTCAGTAATATTTGTATACATATTAAATACTGTCTCAATAAGTAAAGTAATAAGAGAAATAATTATGCTCCGCCATTGTTTTCACTAATATATATATACATATTAATTAACGTCTCAATAAGTAAAGTGAGAACAGAAATAATTATGCTCCGCCATTGTTTTCACTAATATTTGTATACATGTTAAATACTGTCTCAATAAGTAAAGTAAGAAGAGAAATAATTATGCTCTGCCATTGTTTTCACTAATATTTGTATACATGTTAAATAACGTCTCAATAAGTAAAGTGCTTCTAAAGTATAACGGCCCCTAGAAATATTGGTGCTTCTAAAGTATAATGGTCTCCAGGAATGCTGGTGCTTCTACAGTATAACGGCACCCAGAGGATTAAAAATGATGAATAATATCATGAGGGGATTGAAAATGATGAATAATATCATGAGGGGATTGAAAATTATAAAGAATAGCATGAGAGGATTGAAAACGATGAAGAATATCATGAGGGGATTGAAAATGATGAAAAATATCATGAGAGGATTGATGCATATACATGATACATATACATGATACATGATACATATCCATGATCCATGATGCATGATACATACTCATGATACATGATACATATCCATGATACATGATACATACTCATGATACATGATACATGTCCATGATACATGATACATATCAATATTACATATCCATGGTACATGATACATATCCATGGTACATGATACATATCCACGATACGATACATGATACATATCCATGATACATGATATATATCCATGATACATAATACATATCTATGATACATAATACATACTCATGATACATGATACATACTCATGATACATGATAAATACTCATGATACATAGTACATACTCATGATACATACTCATGATACATGATACATATCCATGATATATATCCATGATACATATCCATGATACATGACACATATCTATGATAAATGATATATACTAATGATACATGATACATATCCATTATACATGATACATATCCACGATACATGATGCATACCCACGATATATACTCATGATACATGATACATACTCATGATACATGATACATGTCTATGATACATGATACATATACATATCCATGATACATGATACATATACATGTCCATGATACATATCCATGATACATGATACATGTCTATGATACATGATACATATACATGTCCATGATACATATCCATGATACATGTCCATGATACATATCCATGATATATATCAATGATACATGATACATACTCATGATACATATACATTTTACATACTAATGATACATGATACATACTCATGATACATATCCATGATACATGATACATATCCATGATACATAATACATGATACATATCTATGATACATGATACATGATACATACTCATGATACATGATACATACTCATGATACATGATACATATCAATATTACATATCCATGGTACATAATACATATCCATGGTACGATACATGATACATATCCATGATACATGATACATACTCATGATACATGATACATATCTATGATACATAATACATGACACATATCTATGATACATGATACATACTCATGATACATGATACATATCCATGATACATGATACATATCAAGGATATATATCCATGATACATATCCATGATACATGACACATATCTATGATACATGATACATATCCACGATACATATCTATGATACATGATGCATACCCACGATACATACTCATGATACATGATACATACTCATGATACATGATACATATCCATGATACATATCCATGATACATATCCATGATACATGTCTATGATACATGATACATATACATGTCCATGATACATGATACATATCCATGATACATATCAATGATACATGATACATGTCTATGATACATGATGCATACTCATGATACATGATATATATCCATCATACATGATTCATATCCATGATACATATCCATGATACATGATACAAATCCATGATACATAATACATAATAAATGATACATATCCCATGATACATACTCATGATACATATCCATGATACATGATACATACTCATGATACATATCCATGATACATGATACATACTCATGATACATATCCATGATACATAACTATAATACATGATATATATCCACGATACATTGTATCATGTACATGATATATCCACGATACATTGTACTCATGATACATGATACATATACATAATACATATCAATGATACATACTCATAATACATGATACATATACATTTTACATACTAATGATACATGATACATATTCATGATACATATCCATGAAACATGATACATACTCATGATACATTATACATATCCATGATACATGATACATATCTATGATACATGATACATACTCATGATACATGATACATACTCATGATACATGATACATATTCATGATACATGATACATATCAATATTACATATCCATGGTACATGATACATATCCACGATACGATTCATGATACATATCCATGATACATGATACATACTCATGATACATGGTACATTTCCATGATACATAATACATGATACATATCCACGATACGATACATGATACATATCCATGATACATGATAAATACTCATCATACATGATACATATCCATGATACATGATACATATCAATGATATCTATCCATGATACATATCCATGATACATGACACATATATATGATATATGATATATACTAATGATACATGATACATATCCATGATACATGATACATATCCATGATACATGATGCATACCCACGATACATACTAATGATACATGATACACACTCATGATACATGATACATGTCTATGATACATGATACATATACGTGTCCATGATATATATCAATGATGATACATGTCTATAATACATGATACATATCCATGATACATGTACATGATACATATCAATGATACATATCAATGATACATGATACATCCCCATGATACATGATACATCCCCATGATACATGATACATCCCCATGATACATGATACATCCCCATGATACATACTCATGATACATGATATATATCCATAATACATGATTCATATCCATGATACATGATACAAATCGATGATACATAATACATAATAAATGATACATATCCCATGAATCATATACATGATACATACTCATTATACATATCCATGATACATGATACATACTCATGATACATATCCATGATATATAACTATAATACGTGATATATATCCACGATACATGATATATACTCATGATACATGATACATATACATTTTACATACTAATGATACATATCCTTGAAACATGTTACATATCCATGATACATGATACATACTCATGATACATGATACATATCCATGAGACATAATAAATACTCATGATACATGATACATATCCATGATACATACTCATGATACATGATACATATCCATGATACATATCCATGATACATGATACATATCCATGATACATATCCATGATACATGATATATATCCATGGTCCATGATACATATCCATGATACATGATACATACTCATAATACATACTCATAATACATACTCATGATACATGATACATACGCATGATACATGATACATATCTATAATACATGATACATACTCATGATACATAACTATGATATATGTATATATGTATACATATCCATATATATGATACATACTCATAGTATATACTCATGATACATATCCATGATACATGATACATACTCATCATACATGATACATATCTATGATACATATACATGATACATACTCATGATACATGATACATATCCATGATACATATCCACGATACATGATACATATCCGCGATACATATCCATGATACATAATACATGTTCATGATACATCCCCATGATACATACTCATGATACATGATATATATCCATCATACATGATTAATATCCATGATACATGATACATATCCGTGATACATGATACAAATCCATGATACATGATACAAATCCATGATACATGATACAAATCCATGATACATAATACATAACCATGATACATGATACATATCCCATGATACATATCCATGATACATGATACATACTCATTGTACATGATACATATCCATGATACATGATACATACTCATGATGCATGATACATACTTATGATACATGATACATATCTATGATACATGATACATATCCATGATACATGATACATACTCATTATACATGATACATATCCATGATACATATTTCTTGATACATATCCACGATACATGATACATGTCCATGATACATTATACATATCCACGATACATACCAATGATACATGATACATATCCATGATACATAACTATGAAACATGATACATATCCACGATACATGATACATACCCATGATACATGATACATATACATAATACATATCAATGATACATGATACATATCCATGATACATATACATTTTACATACTAATGATACATGATACATATTCATGATACATGATACATATCTATGAAACATGATACATACTCATGATACATGATACATATCCATGATACATGATACATAATACATACTCATGATACATGATACATACTCATGATACATGATACATATCTATGGTACATAATACATATCCATGGTACATGATACATATCCACGATACGATACATGATACATATCCATGATACATACTCATGATACATGATACATTTCCATGATACATAATACATGATACATATCCACGATACGACACATGATACATATCCATGATACATGATACATACTCATGATACATGATACATATCAATGATACATGATACATATCAATGATATATGTCCATGATATATGACACATATCTATGATATATGATATATACTAATGATACATGATACATATCCATGATACATGATACATATCCACGATACATATCCATGATATATGATGCATACCCACGATACATACTAATGATACATGATACATACTCATGATACATGATAGATACTCATGATACATGATACATACTCATGATACATACTCATGATACATATCCATGATACATGTCTATGATACATGATACATATACATGTACATGATACATATCAATGATGATACATGTCTATAATACATGATACATGTCCATGATACATGATACATCCCCATGATACATACTCATGATACATGATATATATCCATTATACATGAGTCATATCCATGATACATATCCATGATACATGATACAAATCCATGATACATAATACATAAAAAATGATACATATCCCATGATACATATACATGATACATATACATGATACATACTCATTTTACATTATACATATACATGATACATACTCATGATACATGATACATATCCATGATACATAACTATAATACATGATATATATCCACGATACATGATATATACTCATGATACATGATACATATACATTTTACATACTAATGATACATGATACCTGATACATATCCATGAAACATGATACATATCCATGATACATGATACATACTCATGATACATGATACATATCCATGAAACCTGATAAATACTCATGATACATATCCATGATACATACTCATGATACATGATACATATCCATGATACATATCCATGATACATATATCCATGGTCCATGATACATATCCATGATACATGATACATACTCATAATACATACTCATGATACATGATACATACGCATGATACATGATACATATCTATGATACATGATACATACTCATGATACATAACTATGATACATAACTATGATACATGATACATATCCATGATACATAACTATGATACATGATACATATCCACGATACATGATACATACTCATGATACATGATACATACTCATCATACCTGATACATATCTATGATACATGATACATACTCATTATACATATCCATGATACATACTCATGATACATATCCATGATACATACTCATGATACATGATATATATCCATGGTCTATGATACATGATACATATCCATGATACATGATACATACTCATGATACATGATACATACTCATCCTACGGCAACGTATCTTTCTTTCTTATACATACTCATGATACATGATACATACTCATCATACATGATACATACTCATCATACATGATACATACTCATCATACATGATACATATCTATGATACATATTTATGATACATGATACATATCCATGATACATACTCATGATACATAACTGTGATACATGATACATATCCACGATACATGATACATACTCATGATATATACTCATGATACATGATACATATCCATGATACATGAATGTATCATGTATCAGTGATATGTATCATATATCATACATAGTACATATCTATGATACATACTCATGATACATGATATATATCAATGATACATATCCACGATACATGATACATATCCGCGATACATAATACATGTCCATGATACATGATACATCCCCATGATACATGATATATATCCATCATACATGATTCATATCCCTGATACATAATACATATCCGTGATACATGATACAAATCCATGATAGATAATACATAATAATGATAAATGATACATATCCCATGATACATATCCATGATACATACTCATCGTACATGATACATATCTATGATACATGATACAACTATATCCACGATACATGATACATATACATGATACATACTCATGATACATGATACATATTCATGATACATGATACATATCCATGATACATATCCATGATACATATCCATGATACATAACTATGATACATGATACATATGATGTATATCTACGATACATTATACATACCCATGATACATACTCATGATACATGATACATAATACATAATACATATCTATGATACATGATACATATCCATGATACATACTCATGATACATGATACATATCTACGATACATGATACATACTCATGATACATGATACATACTTATCATACATGATACATATCTATGATACATACTCATCATACATGATACACATCTATGATACATGATACATATCCATGATACATATCCACGATACATGATACATATCCATGATACATGATACATACTCATGATATATTTATGGTCCATGATACATATCCATGATACATGATACATGTCCATGATACATGATACATACACATGATACATACTCATGATACATGATACATATCTATGATAAATAATACATATCCATGATACATATCTATGATACATACTCATGGTCCATGATACATATCCATGATACATGATACATACTCATGATACGTATCTATAATACATATCCATGATACATGATACATATCCATGATACATGATACATATCCATGATACATGATACATATATGATTCATATCCATGATACATGATATATATCTATGATACATGAGGCATACCTATGATACATACTCATGATACATACTCATGATACATGATACATATCCATGATACATAATACATCTCCATGATACATACTCATGATACATATCCACGATACATGATACATCTCCATGATACATACTCATGATACATATCCACGATACATGATACATATCCACGAGACATATCCATGATACATGATGCATACTCATGATACATGACACATACTCATGATACATGATATATATCTATGGTCCTTGATACATATACATGATACATATCCATGATACATGATATATATCCATGATACATACACATGATAATGATACACATCTATGATAAATGATACATATCCATGATACATATCCATGATACATATCCATGATACAAACTTAAAATACATGATATATATCCATGGTCCATAATACATATCCATGATACATGATACATACACATGATACATACTCATGATACATGATACATATCTATGAAAGATGATACATATATATGATACATATACATATCCATGATACATGATACATATCCATGATACATGATACATACTCATGATACATATCCATGATACATGATACATACTTATGATAAATGATACATATACATGATACATATCTATGATACATATCCATGATACATGATACATATATGATACATATCCACGATACATGATACATATCCACGATACATATACATGATACATACTCATGATACATGATACATATCTATGGTCCATGATACATATCCATGATACATGATACATATCCATGATACATGATACATATCCATGATACATGATGCATTTCCATGATACATATCCATGATACATGATACATATTCATGATACATATACATGATACATATCCATGATTCATGATACATACCCATTATACATGATACATATCTATGATACATATCCATGATACATATCCATGATACATACTAATGATAAATGATACATATCCCATGATACATATCCATGATACATGATACATACCAATGATACATTATACATATCCATGTATCATAGGTATGTATACCTATGATACATGATACATATCGATGATACATGATACATACTCATGATACATATCCATGATACATATGCATGATACATATTCATGATAATACCTATGACACATGATACATATCGATGATACATGATACATACTCATGATACATGATACATATTCATGATACATGATACCTATCCATGATACATATGCATGATAGATTATATATATCCATGATACATATCCATGATACATGATACCTATCCATGATAGATGATACATATCCATGATACATATGCATGATAATGATACATATCCACGATACATATACATTATACATATCTATGATACATATACATGATACATTATACATATCTATTTTTCAGCGTTAATCAGTAGTAATTTGGAAATTATCCAATGTCTTTATGTAATAACTTTATAAATATGCTGACTCACTAAACATGTCAAATAATCCTTTGCCTAATTTACCCGGTCTTGCCCTAAATTGTGTCGAGTTGTATCAGGTCGTCCCATAACTTCTATCCGGATGCATCAATAACATCATAGGAAGGCTACGTTAATAGTGTGTAGTGAAACAAGGGTTGCTCAATCACATCCACACCTGACAACCGGTAAGAGTGATTTCAGCAATGCTCAGGTGGCCTCCTTGATTATCAAAGGAATGTTGGTGCTTCTGAAGTATAATGGTCTCTAGAAGTATTGGTGCTTCTAAAGTACAGCGGTCCCCCAGGAATGCTGTTAAAGGATAGCTAAGGAAGAGCAATAACTCACGTTTAAGAAAAGTTGGGGGGGGGGCCTGGACAGATTAAGGGGTCAGGCCAAATTTTTTAGGGGTCGTGCCAAATTATGTTTTTTTAACTAAAAACATTTCTCAAGGTTGTGGGAGAGTAACAAAAAAGTTGCGGAGGGGGCTGGAGAGATTGGGGGGTGGGGGGTCGGAGAAATGTTTAGAGGTCAGGACAAACTTTTTAGGGTTCTGGCCAAATTTTTTTATTTTTTTATTTTATGAACTAAAAATATTTCTCAGGGTTGAGGGAGAGTAAAAAAAAGTTGGGGGGCCTGGAGAGATTGGGGGTCGGGGAAATTTTTAGGGGTCAGGACAAACTTTTTAGAGGTCTGGCCAAATTTTTTTATTTTTTAAACTAAAAATATTTCTCAGGGTTAAGGGAGAGTAAAAAAAAAGTTGGGGGGGGCCTGGAGAGATTGGGGGGTCGGGGAAATTTTTAGCGGTGATATGAACGTATTTAGCATTTGCACTGGGGCGGCGATAGGTACCTATTTAGCATTCACACCGTGGTAGCAATAGGTACGTATTTAGCATTCTGCAGTGGCGATAGGAACGTATATAGCATGTGCACATGGGCGGCAATAAGGAGGGGTCAAACATTTTTCTTTTCTTTTTTTTTCTTTTAAATTAAAAATCATTCTAAGTATGTGGGAGGATGGAAAAAAGATTTTCTTGGGATGAGGCAAAAAAAATTCTTTTTTTCTGTTTTTAACTAAAAATATTTATATTTATCATCGTGACAATACATGAATGAACACTATTTTGTTTTTCTAACACGACAGGGGCGCATTAATATAAGTTCTGACATATAAGAACTGGGCTGGAGATAGGTACATATATAGTATGTGCACCCTTGCAGAGATAGGTAAGTATGTAGTATGCACACCAGAGCCACAATAAGTACGAATATAGTATGCGCACCAGGCCGGCGATAGGTTTATATATAGTACGTGCACCAGGGTGGCAATAGGTACGTATATAGTAGTGCATAGGGGTGGAGATAGCTACGTATTTAGCATTCGATATGTACATATTTAGTATCTGCACTGGGGCAGTGATAGGTAGGTACATATGGTGTATGCACACCGGGGCGGCAATAGGTATGTATTTAGCATTTGCCCCTGGGCGGCGATAGGTACGTATTTAGCATTCGCCCCTGGGCGGCGATAGGTACTTATTTAGCATTCAGCAGTGGCGATAGGTACGTATATAGCATGTGCACATGGGCGGCAATAAGTATTATATAGCATGCGCACCGGGGCGGTGATAGGTATGTATTTAGCATGCGCTCTGGGGCAGCGATCGCTACATATATAGCACGCGCACCGGGGCGGCGAAAGGTACGTATTTAGATTTCGCACCAGGGCGGCGATAGGTATGTATTTAGCATTCGCACGGGGGGCGGCGATATGTACGTATTTAGCATTCGCACGGGGGGCGGCGATATGTACGTATTTAGCATTCGCACGGGGGCGGCGATAGGTACGTATTTAGAATTCAGGGGTGGCAATAGCTACGTATATAGCATGTGCACATGGGCGGCAATAAGTACATACATAGCATGCGCTCCGGGGCGGCGATTGGTACATATATAGCACGTGCACCGGGGCTGCGATAGGTATGTATATAGCACATGCACCGGAATGGCGAAAGGTACGTATTTCGCATTCGCACCGGGGCGGCGATAGGTACGTATTTAGAATTCAGGGGTGGCGATAGCTATGTATATAGCATGTGCACATGGGCGGCAATAAGTACGTACATAGCATGCACTCCGGGGCGGCGATTGGTACATATATAGCACGCGCACCGGGGCTGCGATAGGTATGTATATAGCACATGCACCGGAATGGCGAAAGGTACATATATAGCACATGCACCGGAATGGCGAAAGGTACGTATTTCGCATTCGCACTGGGGCAGTGATAGATTCGTATTTCGCATTCGCACCAGAGTGGTGATAGGTACGTATTTAGCATTCGCACCGGGCCGGCGATAGGTACGTATTTAGCATTCGCACCAAAGCGGCAATATGTACATATTAATTATTCGCACTAGGGCAGCGATAGGTACTTATGTAGCAGGCTCACCGGGGCGGCAATAGGTACGTATTTAGCATCCACACCGGGGCGACGATAGGTACTATTTAGCATTCGCACCAGGGCGGCGATAGGTACTTATATAGTATGTGCACTGGGGCGGCGATAGGTACGTATATAGTATGCGCACCGAGGTGGCGATAGATACGTATATAGTATGAACATCGAGGCGGAGATAAGTACCTATATAGAAGGCGCAGATAGAAGTGTTACTTTTTATAGAAATATGTCATACTATTGCCCTGGGCAACGTAGGAAAAATGTAGGGAAGAAGCAGCTTTCGCAAAAGGCAAAATTAGAAAGTAGCGGTGAAATGGGGCGACCAGGGAAGAGAAAGGTAGAAAGATAAAGCGACGGCTACAGAGAGAGGGGGAAAAATAGAAGTTTGAATATAAAGATGTTACACATGCGATTTTTCTTCAATTATATGTTTTTATGACCCCGAGCAACGCCGGGTAGTCCCGCTAGTTATTTATAAATTTAAGAGTAAAAAATCACAGCTTCAAACGCAATTTTGCAAAGACGTTCAATAGATTTAAAAATAATACTATTTTGTTGCGAAATAAAAATGCAAGTACAAATACTCCCGGGAAACGCTGGGTCGGGAAAGATAGTTGTAAATACAAAAAATAATGTGTACGTCACGTCTAGGCGAGAAACACATACACATACGTAGTGCTCCCACAATTTAATTACTATAGAGATTACATTAATTGAAAAAGACGAAATATCAAAAACAACGCATGACTACACAAAAAAAACTGAAATTTTCAATCTAAAAAAGACTGCAATGAAATGCTGGCTCTTAACCTATTATTATTCATACGTTGGAAAACATCCGATCGATTTAAAAATAATACTATTTTGATAAGAAATATAATTGCAAGTACACATATTTGGGGGCAACGTCGGGTCGGGACAGCTGGTTATTTATAAAAATGAGCCGGTGTTAACTTTACAATGACTGTAATAATCTTTACACAAATTCTTTTTAATAAAAAAAACAGCAATAAAACACCGGTTCTTAATCTATTATTGTTTTTAAAATTAAGAGCTAAAAAGAACAGCTTTGACTGTAATTTTGTAAATATATCCGATAGATTTACAAATTATACTATTTTGTTGAGAAATAAAAATGCGAGTACAGATACTTGTGAAACACCTGAGCCACACACTTAAGAATCAAGTTTTTCATTAGTTTTGGTTAACATGTCTGTTTTTAGTGCAGATTTACCTGATAATTTTCAACCGCATACTTGATAATAGCGGATGAATGTCTGGCATTGGGTAGCATGCCCGATTTTCGCAAAAAAAAAAGATAAGAAAATAAAATAAAAACGAGTTTTTTACGTAAACAAATAAATCAGAATAGGTTCGCATGTCTATCCTTGAATTGGATTTTAGTGAAAGATCCTTGGCCAGAAACTTCACAAGCATACGATTTTTTATTTAGAATAAAAAAAAAACTTTCGTGTTCTATAGAGACAGGACATTCGTTCAAATGCCAGACAATCACCTGCTATATAAACGTTGCAACTCTTTTAATGATTCTGGGCATTTTTTAAGTGCAATTATTTGGATTTTGCACACTTGTGGTAAATGCTGTGTCGGGACAGCTAGTAGTAAATAAAAATAATCATGTGTAAGTCACGTCGAGTAACACATACACACGAGAAGCGGTCACAATTTTATTAATATAGAGATTACATGAATTGAAAAAGAAGAAATAGCAAAAAGGAAAACGAGGCATGGCTATTCGATAAAAACTAAAATTTTCAATCTCTATTCTAAGCATAATTAGAAGATTATAAAATACCGATTTCAGTGTTTTAAAGACACATTAAATCTTTGGGCATAAAAATGAAGTATTATGATATCAATTTTGCCCGAAATGTGAAAGCAAACCAGAAAACTGAGCTGTTTTGAAAGAGTTGATAAACTGTACATTCAACAAAGAAGTCCTACTTACTGGCACAAGTTTAAGTCAATGTAAGATTTACGCCCCTTAGAAACAAAATGAAGAAGACGGCCCCATAAAAAAGGATATTTGTTCAAAGACAAACGAAAAGGAAGCAATAAATTTAGTGCCAACATTTTCCCCAGAAAAGTTGAATCCTTGCAATAAGATACACTATTGACTCAATATATTTTTCTTTTTTGTTTTTTTGGAGGGGGGATACTTATTGATTGAAGTTTTATGAAATAAACAGGGGGCCAGTTGCACCTGAACAACTCACTTTCACAGTTCCAATACATGCACTCAAGGGAGTTAACTCTGTTTAATATTATCACTTTTTCCTATGAGACCTAAAACTCTATAGAAGCTAGAATTACCAGAACTTTCTATTGGAGATAGTTTTCAGCAAAAAATGTAATAGAATTATTTTAAGTGCCCCGTTTTGAATGGCTCGAAGCCAAAACCTTCATTGAGGGTTGGAGGATCCCCAAATTGACCGTTTTCTGATTTCCACTTTCGGTATACCTTGAGCTGGTGTGATCTCTTTATGATCTTTGGGGATGGCATTGTTTTTCTATGAAGTGAAAATAAAAATATTGATAGAGATTTATTTGCAATCATTTTTGAAGAGGAAGGAATAAGTGAAAAAATTTAATAAAAAATGTTTGGAAAAATCTGACTGAATGTAGAGAGAAGTGGAAAGAGCGAATAGACAGAATTTATTTGCAATCATTTTTGAAGAAGAAGGAATAAGTGAAATCTTAGTATATTAATAAAAAAGTTTGGAAAAATCTGACAGTGGAAAAAGCGGATAGACAGAAACAATAGCATCAAACTAACATATGTTGAGATTTTATTTTTTTTATTAATCAAGTCTTCCTCAAAATTATTTTAACTTAGAAAAACTAATGACATAGCAATGTTTTCTATCTTTTTTCTTTTTTTTCTTATCTTTTTATCTCTCATGTCATATTTTGAAAAATAAATTAAAATAACATGTGCACTTATTTCTAAGGAAGTCTTTTGATAATAAAGAGAACATTTTAAACTATCATAATGAGTTAATTTCATTCCATTGTTTTCGTTTATTTTATGTAATTATGAATTAAACTTAAACAGCAAATTCTGTTACGGTTGATTTGTGCTCTTTAATCTAAGGAAAATGTTAATTTTTGCATGCAACCCTGTTGTATCAAAGAATCGAAATACTGTTTGTCTTTCTGTTTGATGAAACAGATTTTTCATCTGAAAAACAGTAAAAGGGAAGTAAGTCTTTTCCCTTGGTTATCTCCCTAGCATTAAATATATTTGCAGAGTAGAGTAATGTCCTTGGCACATCACAGAAAGTAGATATATTGGATTAACACATGTCACAGAGCTCTCTCCAAGTAAGACGCTTTAGACTAAGAAGTACTTTATACAGGTTCATAAATAGAAGTTTTATTCAATTCTTTCTTTATATTCGTCCAATTTCTCACAAATGCCACCACTACACATAACTTTCAAATTATGAATTGTTTTTTTTATTTCATTCAAAATATGCTAAATCAAGTTTTCCAATTCATCTATTATTTAAAAATCTTAAGGAAACATGAACACATAAAAAATAGATTTAAGTCCCCTTTTATAGTGCCCGAATTCATCCTTCTTCAATATGTTCGATAATTACCGGAGGATAAAGAAAAAAACTGTTAAAAAAACCTTTGTCATTTTGTACACTTCTTGTAAATAAAGGTATTATCCACAACAAAAATGTATACTTTCTCTGGTTACATTCATATATGACAAAACATGTTGAAATATAACTTTCTAATTTGTCTCCCTTTATTTAAACATCGTAACAGCGAGTAACACAGATTTTAAACGATTCCCTGCTTCACTCTCTTTCGATACCCTTCCTACTATTAAGAGAGAGTTTGTCATTAACATTGTACAATCTCCTTGGATTAGATTGGTAAGAAAATAATGTCGTGTTTTTATGAAATGTCATGGCACATAACACCCTACCTGAGAGTTCATCATTCAAACTCCTCGGCCTAACCTTCACAGGTAACATGAATTGGAACAAATACATTGAAGACATTGCCAAGGCTGCCACAAAGAAGGTTGGCTCTCTCTACTGTGCTAGTAAACTCCTCACACCTGACATTATCCTGTATCTCTACAAAACTACCATCCGCCCATGCATGGAGTATTGTTGCCACATCTGGGCTGGTGCATCATCTAATAGTCTCTCCCTCCTTGACAAGGTCCAAAAAAGAGTCGCCAACCTAATAGGTCCCTCACTGTCAACCAAGCTCCAGTCCCTGTTCCATCGTCGCAATGTAGCATCCTTGTGCTTGTTTTATAAATACTTCAATGGATTATGCTCCGATGAATTGGCTACTCTGGTGCCCCCTCGACGTAAATTCACTAGACCAACTCGACAATAAACTAAATCCCATCCATTCACTGTGGAGGTCCCCAGATGCCGGAGAGCTTTCTACTCAAATAGCTTCTTTCCTCGTGCTGCTGGACTCTGGAACTCCCTTCCTGCTCCCTGTTTCCCCGTCAGTACTGACATGCAGAAATGTAAAACTAATGTAAACAGACATCTTGCTGTGCAGATCCGAATCTAGGTTGACCCCCCCCCACCTTCTCCCCTTTTCTTTTTTCTTGGTAGCCCCTTACGTCTACAGTGGTGTCCTGCCTTGTTTGGGGTGAACTATGTTAAAAAAAAAAAAAATAAAATAAACTCAAAAAAATCTTAACAATAAAACGTAAACGCATCTTTTGCCAAACACAAACAAGTTTATGTATCCCAGTTGCATAAAATCCTGATATCCGGAACATAAAAAATTCTTAAGCTGTTTAAGCTTTTCTTCCACTAAAATAAACGAGTAGCTTGAAGTAGTAGTTGGTGGGCAAGAGCAGGTCTGACGAATATGGTGAGGAAGATTCTCACAGTCTAATTTGTTATCGTTTCACAAAGTGATATGTGAGATATGATCAATCATTATCATGCAGCAGAACTGCATTTTTTCAGTCGACTAATACCGATTTTTATATTATACTAGCAAGACCAGTGTTTCAGCGTTGCCCAGTGTTTTAAGAAGCTGTATTGATTTATCTACCTCCCACAAGGTAAGATGTGACACAAGGTCGGGAAAGTGGGATTAGATAAGCCAGCGCTCGAGAGGTGAGCACTCTGGCCATTTAAAAATTGCCTGGGCAGCCCCGTCGGCATTCCCCGGTAGGGGCGCATCAGGCGATTAGCAATAAACTAACCCCTTCTCAAAGGGTGAGAAGGCAAAGCCTTGGAGGGTGGACCTTTTGGAACTGCACAGGACAGCGTGCAGTATCCATCGGAACAGATACTACACTATGATCTTGGCCAAAAGGCCAACAAACAAAAAGTTTGTTTTAAGAAGCTGTGTTTTTTTTTCATTAAGATTTTTTTTAATTTTGTTTTAGTTTCTTCCTTTTTTATTTTCCTGATTTCAGTAATCGATTAATAGCAAATACAAATAATAAGTCAATGTGCATTTATCAAAGTTACGTATAGGCAGGAAACACATACACAGACATAAATGTCATATTATTCGTATAGTGACAAATGAAAAAAGGGAGAAAGACAATGAAATTTAAGCAGATTGTAGTGTTTAAAATTGATGAATATAAACACAAAATAATTGTTGTTAGCAGGTGTGTGCATAGTTCATTAAAGTCTAGATGTTTGTTGTTGTTTGTATGCGTGTTGAATTGCGTTAGTATGAAGGTTTATGTAAATATTATGTAAACTATTTACACCTTATAATGAAAGAAAAAGAAAGAAGAGTGTGTTCATTACAATAGTTATTATAGTAACCAGGACGGGCTGTCTTCTTCCCCTTCACTCTATATATTTAGACAATAAAGAAAAAAGAACACTGTTTAATTTCCCCACCTCTCTTTTTATGCCCCCTCTCTCTAGACGTTGTGTTTAACAAACGCTGCAATTGGTATAACGAAACAAAAAGACGTTATTTATCTTCCTACCACCAGGTAAGATGTGACACAAGTTCGGGAAAGTGGGATTTGAAAAGCCAGCGCCCGAGAATTTGAGCCCTCTGGCCAGTAAAAATTGCCTGGGCAGCACCGTCGGCATTCCCCCGTAGGGGCGCCTCAGGCAGTAAGCAATAAACTTACTCCTCCTCCAAAGAGGGAAAGCAAAGCCTGGGAGGGTGGACCTCCTAGAACTGCACAGGGCCTCCCATAGACTGGCGTAAACCAAGATCCGAAGGCCAAGATGATACCAGTCTATGGAGTGCAGTATCCATCAGAAAAGATATTACACTTTGATCTTGGTCAAAAGGCCGAGAAAGACGAAACAAAAAGACTGGATTATCAAATGAAAATCAGTCTTACAAAGAAACCATGTTTATAGAGGAGCGGCTCTCTTTTTGTATGAAAAAAAGAAGATTATTTAAGTCACAGTTGCAAGATTGAAGCCTAAAATAATGAAAGTGCTAAAAAGATATTTCATAGTGTATATGGCTGACAGTGGTATTAAATTTTGGCATGGAAACTCCTCCGACTTCCTTGATGTAAGACTATTTTTTAATAGCGAGCAGGACTAATTATTTAATTCAAAGAAAGCGATCAAAAAAATTTTTTTTTCCTAACAACACAGACAAATGCATGGCAAAAATCAAAAGATTTATGCATGTAGTTTTTGTTACCGAAGCTATTGAGCACCCATGTAGAAGAGGGGATTAACTTTACTTTATCTATTAGATAACACAGACATATTTACATAAGAATGCATTTCAAAAAGTGGCATCTTTAAATGATATAAGAGCGATCATTATTTCCGTATCAGCCTAATAAATAAAGATTTTGTTTACAAAACCAATTTGTAACTTTCGCAATGACAAAATATCGTTTTCCACTTTAACTCGTATTATACAATAATCTTTACAATAAATTCCTACTTAAAAAAAGAAGAAATAAAGACGCCGTCCATGGTTCCCTGCCTTTGTCTCTTTCGTTTTTCTGTTCTTCCAATAATTTAACAAATGACAAAACAAAATGGCGGCCATGAGTCCTTGCGACTAATTACTTAAAAATCCATTTACAACTGCACAATTTAAGTTGATTTAGATCATCTATGCATTAAGCTAATTATTGTTAATTAGTTTGTTTAATTTTGTTTTCTATCTTTTCCTAACAATGACAAAGATCGCTTTTTTTTAAAATTCGTTTTCGTTCTTCTCGTTCCTGTTCATTTTCCAGTTTATTCCACGACTAAAAACTAAATAATTAAAAAATTAATTTATTTTTTCAAATAAAAAAAACAACATATTTTTAAATTTGCATTTTGTTTTCATGCTTAATTTTCATATATTTTTAGTGGGGTTCATTATTAGTGTAATGGATACGGATGCAGCTTATGGAATCGACTATGTCAAATTGAAATCACATCGAATCTATTGTATTCACTTGCACACTAGTACCATTGGGAAAGGTATGAACACAGATCCCCCCAACCACTATAGTTTAATTAGCAAACTGTGTTCAACTAATTGCATACGATTATTATTGTGTTTCAGCATTAAATGACTCAGACTAATGACTTTATGGCGGGGTGTTAAGAACAAAGGATTAACCACAGTGGCGAAGGATTGCCGGACAAATGGTTATGAGAGAATGAATCCCCCGACCAAAGGTTGTGAGAGAGATGCCTTTGTAGCGGCATGTCATCCCACTGTTTTTGAACATCGCCGGACCACGTGTAGATTAAATTAATAGGTTAAGACAAACGAAGGGAAAAGAAAGAAAACATTATGATTATCTAAAACTTATATTAGAAAGAAAGCGAAGGAATAAAAAAGCTAACACAACATAAGAATGATATTTTATAAAATTAATAATTACAAGGAAAACATTTATATTAAACAAAAACAATTTATTTAACTAAGACATTTGTAGAGTTTCGTCAGTTCATATTTGTAAGGTGTATATGTGATGCGTGTTTGCTGTATTTTTGTGTGGCAACTGAAATGATGTGTGTTTGAAGAAATACATAGTTCCTCATTCGAATTTAAAGAGATTACCTTTTTGCCTCCCTCATCTGCTCGGTCGAGCCGGTGGGGGGAGAGGGAGGTTGGGAGACGACGATCTCCACTATGTGCGTTCGCCCAGAACACGGAAGGAAAAAGAGAAAGAAAGGAAGTGCATGCCTTCTTTTATAGACACTCAAACCACGTGTGGTCAAGCTGACCTGTTGGTCCCTGATTGGCCGGATCTTCTAGCAACGTGATTTCACGAGATCAGCCCTCTTCTCTACCTCAGAGACGAAGAAGGGCTGAGTCAACAAAAAAAGAAAGGTCGCACATATATCCCCTTAGTGGTGGCGTCGGCCACAACTTCATCTGTAATGTTATTAAGTACAACACACACGGATTAGAAACGTGGACAACAGAAAACGGATTTAAGGTCACAATAAAAAACGGGAAAATAAAGAATTATTTTGAAACGAAAATACAAAGTGAAAACATTCCTTTATGGAATTCTTTTGTGTAATATGAGTCTTACCGACAGGCTTAGATCTGATGACTTCAGAGGAAGATTACATTTGGATAGTATAAGATGTGTGCAGAAGAGTAGACTTAGATGGTATGGCAACGTTGAAAGAATGGATGAGAGTTCTTAAGTTAGATGTAGAACAGTTGAGATAGCAGGTTCAGTTCATAGGGAAAGGCCAAGGAAAGCATGGGAGGAAGTCATCAGAATAGACTTGAGAGAAAGAGGGATAAATATAGACCTGGGCAGAGATAGGTTAATTTGAAGTCAATTCCTAAAAGCCGTCGAACACATGCTAACATGTAAATCAAACACTAATCCGAATATGATGATGATGATAATGATGATGATGTAAATGACGTCAAAAGCTAGAAAACACGATCACCAAGAAAATGTTACTGTCCGAAAACGTTGTGATTGTTAATCAGGTCGCAGACCTTGATGACAGAACTGACATAAAATTATGTAAACAAATCTTATTGGTCCTCCGATTTATAAAATCGGGAGACCTATGTTTTGAGGCATTTCTATCCGTCCGTCCGTCCGTCCGTCTGTCCGGATTTTTCTCCGCAACCATCTATTGAATTTCTCTGAAATTTTGCATGAAGTTGTAACTTTGGTCAGGTTAGAAAGTGACATTCTCCGATTTTTGAAAAAAAATCTGGTTAGTCGCCCAGGGGTCAAAAGGCCCCGAAATGGCAAAAAATGACATTTTCTGCCCCATAACTTTTCATCCATCCATTCAATTTCTCTGAAACTTGGCCAAAATGTAGAGGCAATTGTTTTGGATATAAAATGAGCATCCTTGATTTCAGAAAATTTCTGGTTCGCGCCCCCAGGGGGTACAATGGGGGTCAAAAATGCCCTAAATTGCCCAAATTTATTGCATTTTACACTCACCACATCGAGTCACATACAGAGGGGGATCACGCATGCGCGGCTTGTTTAAAATGTTGATTATTGGTGCCTCGGGAGAGAAGGAGACTGGCAGACCAGTCAGGAGGAGAAGAGAATCTGGCAGTTGGCTAGACACGTCAGGAAGTTAGAGGACAGGTGCAACGATCTTTGGGAGTGGTTATTCATTTGTGAATGAATTGAATAATAAATAAAAGCACTTCTTACAACAAAAACACTGTCTTGTTTTTATACCAAGGGAAGCAACTCTTGCCTGACGAGAAATGAAAAGACAAATGAAGTCTCTTTTTTGCACCTGAAACATTGGATTACAAATCCTTATGAGGTTCAGTAATGGCAACACTCAACATTAAGCTTGATCTTTTGTCACATCCAGACCTTGTGGGGACGTAGGCTCATATGAGTTGGCTTTTGTGTTCAGACTCAATCGATTGTTCCAGAGTTGTCTTCAGAATAGACTGTTTTTTATTTTGTTATTTTTGCTGTATTTTATTAAAGCATAAGTATGGTTCGGCACATACGTATCATATCAAGGGTCACATAACATGATATAAAATAAACATTGCAATTTATTTCTGACAATATATAGACATAGAAAAATAACTAAGCAAGAAATGACTTTTACAGGTTCAGGGTTCGACCCTGTGTCTCCGAAGAAGGACTACCTACACTGCGACCAGCAATAATAGATTTCAAACAAAAATAGTTACTTCTCAATTTTCCTTGACTAAATTTCAGGAATTCTTTACAAGTAATCTAACACTTTGTTTTAAAAGTGTTGCTATAAAATAAGCATTAACTCATAGCTAGTATTTGCAAAATAAAATATTTGTTGAAATCACGTAATGTTTACCGAATAATGGTAATAGGTTTTCACTAAAAACAACCAAAATTAACGTTTATTAGTGAAAATAATGAATGAATAAATAAAATAAACATGAATGACAGTTATATTTCACAATTAATTGATATAATTAAACGTATAATAATAATATATAGTTCAATACATATAATGAACAAATGCCATGAACCTTTATAACTTCAAAAAATATTGTATTGATTGAATCAGTCAAGTTTTTAATAGTGACTGGTGACACTGCTCTTGCTGCAATATTAATGTCCTTCAATAAGTCCGTTGGCCTTTTCGCTAAGAAGAAAGTGTAGCATCTGTTCCGATGGATACTACACCCCATAGACCGGTGTCGTCTTGGCCTTTGGGTCTTGATTCCGCCGGTTTGTGGGTTTGTCCTGTGCAGTTCTAGGAGGTCCACCCTCCCAGGCTTTTCCTTCCCTCTTTGGGGTGAAGTAAGTTTATCGCTTACTGCCTGATGCGCCCCGACCGGGGAATGCCGACGAGGCTGGCCAGGCATTTTTGGTAGGCCAGAGTGCTCACCTTCTCGGGCTCTGGCTTTTCAAATCTCACTTTTCCGACCTTGTGTCACATCTTACCGCTGTGGGAGGAAAATAAATAAATTGGCGTCCATTGTTATAAACATCTCGTTTGATGATAAACTAAAAGTTTTCTATTGGGTTTAACTCTGTGAAGCATGAATGCCAGATCATCAACTTTGTACCCTTGATGCCCAAAGATGCTAAAAATGCTTGAATGGCATGGGAAGTGAGAAGAACATTGTCGTGTATGAAAACAAAGTTCTTTAGTAAAGCCAGATGTATGTCATGTAGCCAAGGTACCAGATATTCTCTCAAGAGATTGCAATTAGCAGCAGGCGTAGTCTTTACTCGTTCAGGTACTCTTGTAGGACTAAAAAGTCTCTTTCCAATGATATCATGACTCGTCCATCCTTTTGTTGTCGTCTCAAACGATGGTGACTCCCATGTCCGGAATAAACCCATTCTTTTGCCTAGCCATCAGGTCCCTCAAGAGTTACCGGAGTCTCATCAATGAAAAGAACCTTACTCATATCCATCTTCATATATTTTTTTGCACATTCAATTCTCATATTTGTGTGTCTTGGTGTAACAGGAGGCTTTGTAAGTGGAACCTTCACAGAAGCCATTGTTTGAAGGACTGCATTCTTTGTTGATTTTGGTACATCAGGACACCCAGCTGCTGTAAATCATGATTTGCTTGATTGCTCAGGTTTTCTATGGAGTTGACGACCAATATTCCTCAAATCATGTTGGTGACAGTCTTGGATATTCCAACATCTGATTGTTTCTTCCTTGGGAAAGGGTCCTTCAGAAAGCTTTTTAAAGTATCCACATGACGACTTATTTTTCCAGCAATTACACCAGGGGAAGTCTGTTTATCCGTTTCCTTTATTATAATTTCTTTTTATCTTCATTTAGTGATTTAGAACGTTCCATTGTTGTTAGAAAGTAAAAAAGCTATTATCTCTGGCCACCCTGAATTGAGAAAATAAACGTTAATGACTGTACTAACTATTCACAACAATATGTAAATCAATCAAAAAATGTTATCATAATTTGCCAGAATTCCCATGAAACAATTACTGAAATTCGTTAACAGAATGATGAATAAATTTAATTTTTATTAGAAAGCTATTATCGCTGGTCGCAGTATATATATATATATATATATATATATATATATATATATATATATATATATATATATATTAGCCTGAAGATTTCCCCCGGGGATGAAACGCAGGAGCCTCTGTGTAGCTTAAGTGCCATAAATATATTTTCATAGCTTACTAATATATATATATATATATATATATTTATATATATAATTTTAGTAAATATTACATTACCTACAGACGCCGGCGTTTCAAGCTTTTTCTCTCATCAGTGTAGGAAGTGATCATTTCAGACAGTCAAAGGCACGAACCCAGTTACCGAATCAGCCTAGATTCGGCAAGCTAGCGCTCTATCCCCACGCCCACATTGAATTACTGCTTAAATAAAGGTAGATTAAGTTCTATTTGTGCCCAAGACAACGAGGCAACAGACAGTAGGCAATCGAGAGTGTTCAAACTAAATTTTGATTAGAAAGTTATTATCCCTGGTCGCAGTGTATTTCAGGTATCGCCTTGACCACTTGAAACTTGTACAAGTCTCATTTCTCGCTTAGCTATTTTTCTATGTATTTATCCAGTCACGTGGGTAAAAATAACCGTTTTATTTAAGTGAATTACTCATGCAAACAAGCGTGTCCACAACAAAGCTGCATGGTACACAGGGTTGCGGAGTTGGAAGCTATAAGGTTCTACTTATACTCTACATCTGACTCCTAGATTCCAAAATCTCTGACTCAGACTCTTTATTTTAAAGTCGGTGCTTTCACAGATTTGGACCCACGCTAACTTTGACCCCGTCGTTAGGGTTAGAGTGGGGGTAGGATTAGCATTAGTTAGGGTTAGAGTCAAAGTTAACGCGGGTCCTAATCTGTGAAAGTACCTTAAAGTCTTTCAACATTGAGTAATAATTGGAGTCGGATTAACAACTCTTCTAGCATTCTTACAGGTCCAACTTCGACTCCTTCCAAAACCTCAGACTCCTTCCAGCTCTAATTCAACTGGTGGTACATAATATATTGTAATATGTATTGCAGGAAGATGTCTTGGTCCAGCCTTATTATCAACTTAATTTATGAGAGAGAGATGTGTGCGTGTGTCCCCAAAACTTATTTTAGGTACTTTTAAGGCGGAGGAATAAGATAAGGTGGAATTCGGTCGGTCGGTCGGTCGGCAGCTAGTCAAGGAGAATAAGAGATTTCTTTTTTCTTTACTTATTTGACCAGAGAAAAGATTAGTTTTCAATTAGTTGAGGAACGAAAGTTTGATGTTTTCTAAAGTATAACATAAAAGTTGAAGAATCGATGTTCAATCAACCAGTTGGTCACCCCACTTTCTATCCATCTACCGCCAAACCAAACCATTTCAGTTGCTGTGTTGCACCAGTTATGAATAATCGAAGGAGGCTGATCTGGTGTAGCTAGGTTGGAAAGAATCCCAAAAGCGATCCAATCGGTGTATGCTCATCTCCTGACCCCTTCAGTCTGGAGGCGGAAACTGATGGACTGTTTTGACATTTATGGGATTTGAAATGAAATATTAGAGATACCAACAAAAAAACAAGACACTAATTAAATCTTGATGTAATTTCTGTAATGATAATCATGATGATGATGATGATGATAAGACGATTTTGGCAAATAATTGTGATGAGAAGTGAAAAGGGAAGAATGAAAAAGAGGAAGGGTATGAGTGTGCTGGAAAAGGGAGGGGAAAGGAGGATAGATAGAATAGGAAGAAAGAAAGGAGGAAAGATGTGTAAAGTAAAAAAAGAAGGATGGAAGAAAAATGGAGGAGGAAAAGGAGGGGGATAAAAGAAAGCAGGAATGGAAAGAGAAAGAAGAGGAAAAAAGAAAGCAGAAAATGACAAACGAAAAAAAAAAAGAAATCGAAGGAAGGCAAGAAAAATGTGTGAACGAAAGAAAGGAAGGAAGGAAGGAAAAGGGAGGAGGAAAAAAGAAGGCAGTGAATCAACACAGTGAGAGGAGGCAAAAGAAATACATAAATTAGAGAGGGATTGGTGACTTGTTCAGTTAATTATAAATTACGGCTAATTAGAATAATTAAAAAGAATCTTTTCAAACATAACTCAATCCCAGAAGTAAGGTATATTTTAGCATGTATTTTGTATTATCAAAGAATATAGGAAAAAAGACTTAAGGAAACAAACGTTGATTAACTCAGATTTTATATAATAAAGGATATTTGAAAGAACAAATTCTTCATTGTTCACTTCTCGGGGCCAAGGATGACGATGTTTGCTAGTTACTTCGTTCTCGTGAACTGATAAATGTAGAAAGATGTCAGCAACGGTTTTACTTAGATTATATGCGATTTAATCTTAAATATGGATATCCGTTTTCCCTTAACTAAGAGTTCCTTCTATCTTCAGAGGGGATGGGAGTACAAGAGTTCTAAAGTCTTTATCTAGCAAGAACTTACATTTTTACAAGGTTCTTTAAACCAACCAATCAAACTTCTATCCTAAACCAAACCTTTCAAATCATACTTAGGTAACCTTATGCATTTCTTAAATTCAAACGCATAATACCGTTGTTGTTGGGTCATCCATCATTTGATGATAAAATATTCACAAAGTTTGTTCACCATAGTGTTTGCTCCAATCCCAAGAGATTAGTGTCCTTCTCCAGAAGAGTCTTGATTGTAAAATGACGTCTGCCAACATCTCGCTTGACCTCTGAGGAACACAGAAGCAATTTAATTCTGTTGAGATAAATGTCCAGCCAGCACCAAAAGTCGTCATTGAACAACTGCAGATATGCATGAAAGGCAACCGTACAGCATTTTTATTTGTTACATGTTGTAGATGACGCATAGCATTTTGGTGTATGATCCATCGAGTTTCTTAGACTGAGCAACTTATAATTTCCAAGAATTTGGAGAAAGTCAAAGACAATTATCCAGGACATATGCACATCTTCACAGATGGATCAAAACATGAAGAAGCAACTGGTTGTGCTGCAATTTACAACAATAATGTAAATAAGAAGCGTCTTCCAAGTGACACTTCCATTTTTAACGCAGAAGCATGTGCAGTAGATATGGCGCTTAATTTTATTTTAAAATCCAAAAATAAAAAATTCATCATCTTTTCGGACTCTTTGTCTGTATCAATATAACTGCGGAACAAGAAATTTGACAATCCATTGGTGACCAAATTGCTTTGTAAAATTTAATGTTTATCAAAGGATAATGAAATTTTACTGTGTTGCATCCCAAGTCATATCGGAATCAGAGGAAACGCCAAGGCTGATAGGGCGGCCAGGTCTGCCTTAGGCATGGCTCAGGAGACCATTTTGAAGATTCAATATACAGATTTTAAAACGAAGATCAACAAATATATCCAACAACAAAGACAAGAACGTTGGAGTAGCAATATCCATAACAAACTCCTAGCGATCAAAACTACAATAGGAGAATGGAAAAATAGCTCACGAAAAAACCGAAAGGAGGAAGTAGTGTTATCCAGACTTCGCATAGGTCACACAAGGATTACGCATTCCTACTTGCTTGAAGACGAACAGCAACCAATATGCTATGCATGCCAGACTGCGTACACAATCAAGCATATTCTTACTGAATGCATTGATCTGACCCCTATAAGAGAAACTTTCTACAAAGCAAATACAATGAAGGAAGTGTTTAAGAAGAATAAAGTAGAGACAATAATGAGCTTTTTGAAAGCTGTCGATCTGTATAAAAAAATATAATTGTCTAAAGACATAAATTAAGCTTGATTTTTTGTTAAATTAATCGGGAAAAAATGTTTTGTTTTTTTTAAAAGAAAGTTTATCGAATTCTTTTTCAAAATATTTATTTATTTTTATTTTCTTTCTTAAAAAAAAACCTTTAAAAAAATAAAATTGATTCGGCATTAAATAATCTGAAAAAGGTTGATATGCCGTAAAACAAAACAAACAAACAAACAAAACAAGAATCTGACCTTTAGAGCAGAATAGTTAACCGATGCTTTGAAAACTTTGAGTTTTGTCTCATTCTTAATAGCAGCTTTTAAGATTAAAATTTTCTTTTTATATAAATCGCTCCAGACTAGGCATGAAGCCACTTGATGTAAGGAGCTAAAAAAAAAATAGCAGCTACAAGGTCAAAACCTAGCAAACAAGTGTTAGATGGATATATTCTGACCAAGAAAACAGCAATTCTTCCCCCTTTGTCAGAAACATCGCCTATGAAATATTAGGACTAAAGGACACAATAAGAGAAGAGTTACGAGGATGCTGAAAGTAAACCCAAGGTCAACTTTCTACTCTCTTTTGAGAGTTGATTTCTCTCCACACCTGACCAATACACATAATCATATAATAGAAATATAGAAATTTCCTAGATGATTGAAGTCCTGAACAAGCATAATACTGCTGATCTGAATCTAGCCAGAAGTAACATGCTTTGATAAGTGGTGTCTGAAGTGACAATATCATCCATCCATGAGGATCCAAGGTTAACAATATTGTGATTTTTGACAGATTGACGAGTATTGCATGCATGACACTGAAAAATTACTTCTTGTCCGGGGGCTAGGACCCAAATATAGTATTGGTTCTGCCCTCTGTAAGAGGAGAAATCCTTCTTGACTGGAGCAATTTTTATTTTTATCCCATCCAGAGTGCCCCTTTTTGGAGAGCTGGATATCCGCTGCATAAAAAACCCAACCTTGTGTTTAAATTTGCCCCCGTGGGGAGGCAAATAAATAGGAACTCGAATCGTATACGATTAGTATTTTCTAGACATAAATAATACACTTGTCGCTTATCCAGTAGGTTAATAACCCTTCACTTTGTGATATTGATGGACTTCACTCATGAGTTGGCTTCAAGTTAAATATTATCAATTTTACCATTCCTCCAATTGCTTGTTATTATACCCACTCGCCAAAAAGCAGCCCAAAACTCGTATTTTTTCTGACTGCCATAGGAAACTATTTATTTAAGCATCACAATTAATATTCGTAATCTCATTAGATCCGGCATCTCAAGAATTATGTGCAATTCTATGCAATAGTTTTTCCCATATTTGTTTGTACGTTTTCTTAAATGGTTGATTACACAGTAGCATTTACTGAGGTGTATTTCATAATAATCTACAAACTTTTCTCCAAATCTACAAACTGTTGTTATTTTGCTATCTGCACCATAGCGCCCTTTTTTGTCTTCGGCAATGGCTACTCAATACTGCTACGATTCTCCCTCCCGGCCATTTATTTCTTTATCCCCAACCTTTTCTGTTTTTTCTTCAATTTTCAAAGTGAAATTGAATTGGTAATATTTATTTATTATAAATACCACATTACCGAATTTTATCCTCTGACGAAAAGAGTTTTATCTTTGAAAAGCCATGGTTTAAGGATTAGTGTAACTCCTTGCATCTGAACTTTCGATGTAATAAAATTTGTATCAATTTAATGTAATTTTATGCATTTTTTTATCTTCGTCTTTCCTTCTTTAGAATTTTGTATTTACACTCATTTGTGTAGTTATTAGTTTGTAACCTGTCTGGCTAAAATAGGCATGTTAAACTCATGTAGAAATACATCAGGCAATTCGAACACTTCTGCACATATTCAGCTTTTCTAATTTTTTTTTTTATTTTTTAACATAGTTCACCCCAAACAAGGCAGGCCGACACTGTAGATGTAAGGGTCAACCTAAATTTGGATCTGCGCAGCGAGATGTCTGTTTACATTAGTTTTAAATTTCTGCATGTCTGTACTGTCGGGGAAACAGGGGGCAGGGAGGGAGTTCCAGAGGCCAGCAGCACGAACCTTAGTTTGGCGCTAAAATATAAACAGTTCCAGAAAAGACATTGTGAAGACCTCATGCTAAAAAGCTTTTCTCGTCACTTGCCATGGCATGGTAGGACGAGACGGAACTTGGGAACTCAATTCTCTTTCTATATTTAATATAATAAAATCCTTCCTATCCCCCAAAAAGATCCAGGTTGTTCTCGATGGCCGTAGAATCAAAACAACATAATATTAATGCGGGTGTACTCTAGGAGTTGATACTTAGACCTTTATTGTTCCTGATTTTCATAAACAACCTCTCTGATGAAATTGTGTCCGAGATGGGTATATTTACTGATGAGACTACATTCTATCCTCGACATGTGGGTAATACAAAGGCGCACATATGAAAGGCAATAGCTGAATCCTTAGAAAATGACCTCCAGTCTATAGTTTAATGGGGACTTAAATAGATGGTAACATTTAATGCTACTAAGACAAAGATCTTTTCTTTTAACAACTATAAGAAACCTTTTTAACCACCTATAAGAGAGTCCAACATTCAAATTCCTCGGCCTAACATCAACATGAAATATGAATTGGAACAAATACATTGAAAATACTGTCGAGGCTGCTACAAGGAAAGTGGGCTCCTTCTCACACCTCCCAGTGTCCTATATCTCTACAAAGCCACCATTCACCCATGCATGGAATATTGTTGTCACATCTGGGCTGGTGCACCAACCACTAGTCTCTCTCTCTCTCTCTCTTAGACAGTGTTAAAAAAAGAGTATCTAACCTAATAGGTCCCTCACTATCCACCAAACTCCAACCCCTGTCCCATCATCAAAATGTTGCATTTCTGTGCTTGTTTTAAAAGTACTTTAATGAAATTTGCTCTGATTAACTTGCTGCTCTTATGACCCCCTTAACGTTAATACCTCCGACCAATCCGATACTCAGCTAAATCTCATCGCTTCATTGTTGAGGTCCCCAGATGCCCGAAGGCTTTCTATTCTAATAGCTTTTTTCTTCGAACTGCTAGCCTTTAGAATTCCCTTCCTGCTCCCTGTCTCCACTAACACGCAGAAATTTATATGTAATGTAAACAAACATCTTGTAGCATAACTCCCCACTTAGGGGCATTCTACGTATATGACTCCAAATTAACAGTAGACCTTAGATATTAAAAGATAAAAACTCTTGGAAGCTATTTATAAATAAAGATTAAAATAATACTGATATTTGTTTTGTTTGACTTCTATTTGTGATGTTATGAGGGGCGCTGAAGAAGATACTTTTTGAAATCATCTAAAATATAATACGAAATAAAATAATCCAAATTGTTATAAAACAACGATCGTACGCCAAATATTTTTTGTGGTGTTTCAATTCTTGGAACTGATATAAATGATGTGCTAATTTTATTTATCTCGACCTACTTCATAGTAAGGTAAGGTTTGTATCCACAGGGTGAAAATCCGAAGAATCGTTACTGTTTGTATCATAGGTCTCAATAATAAATAGATCTACGTAACCTCCGACATTCTTCTCTGGGTGCATATTTTCGAATTTGGCAACATTTATGTCAAACTATATAACCTATAAGGTATTTCATTCAAAATTCCGTATGAGTTCTTCAATTCGACAGAAATATTCTCAAGTTGGAAAAGATTCACCTGAAGAAGGTCGGAAGTTACATCGGCCGAAATGTCATAAAATAATCAACCAAGATGATAATACAAATTGTTAATCATTATGTAAAATGAAATCGGAAGCATAACAATTTTTGTTCAGTGAATCTTTTACAATCAATAGTTTCCATTAGAAATAAAGAATAAAAAAGAGTTGATATGCCGTAAAACTAACTAATTCAACCAATCAATGAATCATTTCCAATAAACATTGCGTTCTGTAATTCTTATTTCATACGTCTTCGTAAATTCCTCTTTTTAATTCTATTCTCAATTCAACCCTTAATTATCTTGTTTGCATTAACGTTAGCACTTTTAATATAATATCAAAATGCAGATCAAATTCTATCAAATAATTTATCTGATAGTTCCTAAAAAGCCATCTCAATTCCTGTTTATACGAATAATTTGTGGATTAGTCTAATTCCGGTTAATCCCAATTTTCCCTGTAAAAGTAATCTTTTATTCTTTTTATTAGTTTTGCGACTTTTTTGTATGCCTTCCAATCTCAATATTACATTCAAATCTCAATGTCTAGATGCTGACGCCCAAACCTGCGTCTAATGCTCTGTATGAAGTCTAATAGCTTTATAGATCTTTAAAACAACGTTTGGCTTTCTTAAAATATAACCATCCAATCATCCCATTTGTGTTCTAAATGCAATAGAGAAAATATAATTATTATCTTAAAATGTATCGGCAAAACCAACTCTTAAATGATATTCTTCATTTACCTTTTTGATCTGTCTTTTTTTTTTTTTTTAATATATATTCAACCTAAATATTCCTGGATCAAACATATAACATTTTAAGATATTAAATAAGTATTGCCAAGTATATTCCCAATATGACAACTTATTTAAATCCATCTGTGTTATTTCTTTCAATAATGGTCTTAAAATTTTTTTTTTTAAATGATGAAGAATCCATGAGCGATTGCTCTTTTACCACATTACCTCGAGTGGAGTGTATTCTATGGCTGACTCTTCAAACCTAAGTATTTTTTATTTACCTCCTCTCTAGGAGGTTAGACACAAGGTCAGATGTGGGTTTTGATGAAAGTGTTTTTGTGGAACGAACTGGATTCGAACCCGACACACCCAGGTCTTCAGTCCGCGTCGTTAACCACTCAGCAACCGTACTTTAACATCATCAGTAAATGTTTCTATTCCTGAATTTCTATCATTAGGTTAGTTATGAACACCAATAAAAGGCGAAGCTCCTAATACTAAACTCTTTAAATAACTCATAAAATGTTAACTTCTAGTTAACTTTTAACTGACAAACCAACTGATCAATTAATCATTTCCAATATGTATTCTTTTGGCATTCAGTAGTCGCCAAACGGGTTGATATGCCGTAAAATAAAATCAAGGGCGAAAAAGAAAGGATAATGTGCCATTAAATGTTCTATTGCATTGGCATCATTCCAAGTGCTATTAATGGTATCACAATTGGGACAGTCTTTTTTATGTTGCCAGTTAATCTGGGGTTTTGACAGGTTGACCTGATTATAAATCACACACGGCGAGAGGCTTGTCTGTCTTCCATGAGATTTTGAGTAGTTTTATCAGACAACTCTGACAAAACAGAATACACCTACATCTTGAGTATGTCACTTTTACTGGATGTTCTCATTGAATACTTGATTAATCTCATTGCTACAAGTTCTCTGACAAATTCTTGCCATGTAGCCATACCTAAAAAGCAATACCTATTTCATTCTATGCTTAACGTTTTTTCTTGAATTCGTTAAAAAAGCTTGCAAACATCTAGTATGAAATGCAAGCATCTGGCATTTGCAAAACTGTACGAAATTTAGACATCTGTTGTTATTTACATTATTTTTATGTTTTTGTACTGTTTTCCTCATTTCGGTTGTTGTTATTTTCACCACATTTGTTATTGGAATCTGCAGCTTTTGCTGTTGTTGGCAACCTGGGGAGTATTTTAACCTGAAATCATTTACAATGTATTGCTATAGTAAAATCATCTACATTGTATTGCTATGGTAAAATCATTTACAATGTATTGCTATGGTAAAATCATTTAGAATGTATTGCTATGGTAAAATCATTTAGAATGTATTGCTATGGTAAAATCATTTAGAATGTATTGCTATGGTAAAATCATTTACAATGTATTGCTATGGTAAAATCATTCAGCGATACGAAAAACAATCATGGTACCATGAGCAATACAAAAACCTTGAACGTAAACAACGTGCAATGAAACGAAGTAAAATCTTATAGTGAATAAAAAAAAAAATTATCTAAAAAATTAAAGTATTTATAAAAATATTTGTTTTACAACCTTTTTTAATAGATAATTTGTAAACACTTCTTGTGTTAGCCATTATTAAATAATATTCTGGCAATTATTAAAATTGTGTTGTAGGATAATGAAAGTTCTTGCTTCGTTTCAGGTAACGTAAACTCAGTTTGTGTTTACATAATAACCTACTTCGGATTCCCGTATGACGCCATCTTTAAAAACCTTGATAATGCTAGCATATTTACGCATGATTATGATAGGGTATTGTTCTGATCATTATAGTGATAGTATATGATTATCATAGGGAAATATGATTTTGAGAGAACAAGATTATTTTTTACTATTATGATAGGGGATGATTATTGTAAGAACATAATATGATAATGAGGGAACAAGTTCATACGTATGATTATTATAGGGGAAAGATTAAGATCAGGCAATATCATATTTATGATGATTTAACTGTCATTGAATAACAAATCCTGTTGAGAAAAAAAGATTTTTGTTAGAAGATTGTATGAAGCCTGTAATGTGCACGGCAGGCATACATAATAATTAACATCTATTATATACCATTTATTTGTTTATATATATATATATATATATATAATGTATATGTTGTAAAAGAAATTCAAGGTCAAATATTTTAACTTTAGTTGTATCCTAAGGAGACAAAAGAAAACACCCTTCATTTATATAAATATAAAATAATGAAGCATTCCAAATCTCTATGATACAAGTGAATACTGCAGGAAAATGTAGCTCAATGTTTAGAACTTTAAGTCCAACAGAGCTCATTTATTATTACTCAGTAGAGTAGAAAATTTATGACATAATCAATATTTTGTAATCATGCTTCAAAAATTCAACATCAACAAATATTTGATTGATGTTAAATTTTTGAAGCATAATTACAGAATATTGATTATGTATTGTATTCTACCGAGTTATATATATATATATATGTATATATTAGTGGGAGAAACCATTTACATTTTACATTGTATTATGTTTTTAAACACACCATTGCATACATTTTCTTAGTCTTATGAAGAATAATTCATAATATTGGTTTAAACTCTCTATATATTTATTTCCAAAAGAAATGTACAGAACTTAGTGCATTTTGTATATTACGGTTTCACACGAAAGATACCTGTCAGCTAAGAAACCAATTGTTTAAGCTAGTATATAATATATATATATATATATATATATATATATATGTATATAGGCATATAGGCAGCATCTTCTCTTGCAGACAAATATTGTTGAATATAAAAGACAACTTATGTCTGGATATCCTTTGGTAGATCCTTTCAATAGTCCGAATCAGGATCTTAGTTTAATTCCCGCCAAACCCATCTATAATACTAACACATGGTCTGTATCTGATTATCCTCATTCCCCTGAAGATAAACCCGGATGGGTCTGAAAGTACTTGGAACACAAATCAAAACTATGGCAAATTCATCAGCCAATTCCCCTCCGAAATTAAGATCCTGATTCGGACTATTTAAAGGATCTACCAAAGGATATCCAGATATAAGTTGTCTCTTATATTCAACAATATATATATATATATATATTCCCGAAACAGTTTTTCATGGTAAACAACTGATGATCCCTTAAATAATGTTAGAAGCAAACTAATATAACAACTGTAAAAATTAAATTGACTTACATGAGTGATTTTCTACTGAACGACTTGGGACTTAAGGTTTTTTTTTTGGTTTTTTTTTCTTATATAGTTTTAATGGTTGAGAAACTTCCGAGATGATTTTATGAAGGCTTACCAAAGCATTCCTTTCAGGACACCAATGATCACCAGTAAAGATATTTTTTCTTACAAATATTATTTATTCAAATTAAATGTTTTTTCCTACACGTGTTTCACTACCAAGCAGTTACTTGCTTGACAGATCATCAGGGAAATTAAATGTCTGGAATACTGGTTTCAACTGCCGACAATACACAATGTGGCGTTGCAATAGTTGAGGTCACTTAAGAAGAGAAGAGGAAAAAAATAGAAGTTAAAATTAAAAAACAAGGAAGAACAACGATAAAAAAAGAAAGTCCTAGAAAAAGTCTTAGAAAAGTACCTCGTGCATTATTTCTTCCACCAAGTCAACATTTAGAATTCCCATACTATCATTGGATTGGAATGGTAACTTGTGAGCAGTATCTTGAATGATTTAGTTCTTTTGTTTTTTTTGTAAGAGGGGGGGGATTTATTCATCATTGTGCCGGCCGACGTGAAAGTGTATTATCGCACATTGTTTCGGTTTTTTTGGTTTTTTTAATGTATTTGGGACCGATTATTTGCTTGTTGGCTTGGTGGAAGAAATAATGCACGAGGTACTTTTCTAAGACTTTTTCTAGGACTTTCTTTTTTTATCGTTGTTCTTCCTTGTTTTTTAATTTTAACTTTTATTTTTATTTTTTTTCCTCTTCTCTTCTTAAGTGACCTCAACTATTGCAACACAACATTGTGTATTGTCGGCAGTTGAAACCAGTATTCCAGACATTTAATTAATATCTTTAATGGTGATCATTGGTGTCCTGAAAGGAATGCTTTGGTAAGCCTTCATAAAATCAGATATATATATATATAAAATCATATATAAATGCTCTGTACTCTGTAATCGAGTATCATCGAGCTTGTTTTTATTGGAACAACCCCGGTCTTCACTGAATGATCTATTTTATAAGTGAAATCTCTCTCTCTCTCTCTCTATATATATATATATATATATATATATATATATATATATATATATGCATGCATGCATGCATGCATATGCGCCTGTGTGAGAGAGAAAAGGAAGAGAACTGTATGTGTTTCTTAGGAAGGAAAATTTAATATATATATATATATATATATATATATAAACTGCCCACAGCTTTTACAAGGTTGGGGAGTAGAAACTGATGGGTCACCTCACAAACACGAAATCACGACTGAAGACGTTAGCAATATTTTTTTTCATTTTTTTACCAGCTTTTTATCATCTGGTAAACAAACTATCTGGGATTCCTGCTGTGTAGATCAGACTAAAGTGAGCAATGTTCAGTATCTGGACTCGACGCATGAGTCAAGAAATTCGACCTCTTACTTTGACATATATTGCCAGAGGTGCAACAGGTGACACAGTTATCGAAGTGAGCACCAAAAGGATTAAGCAGAGTCCAAGTTCCATTAAGAACAGTTGAGTTCACTTGTGGTCATACCTCTAATTTATTCTAAACTAGCAAGGAAACTACGTATGACCCGGGAACAACAAAATTAAACTGGGAAGTTTGGGTTTCTTTGTTTCTTATCGGATATATTATTTAGGTTCCTTTTCCTGCGGTTGATTCATGCTCATTTCATCATGTTTAACTCTTAACGTCCTATTGTTATATAGCCCCTTAAATAATAATTCATACCTTCGTATCTTCTCGGTTTGCTCTGTCGTCTAGTGGTTGAGCACCTTCCTCGCCTCTGCACTGTAGTGGCCATCTCCTTGAGCTGTCTGTAACAAAAGACCTTTCTCGCTTCATAAGACAACAATCTTTTTCTTTTAATTACTTTTTTAATCGGGCGGCAGTTTCTATTCCCCATGGAGGTGTTTTGCTATCGTTGAGAGAGAGAGAGAGAGATTCACGAATATCGTAGTAAGATTATTAATGTTTTCCTAACTATTCCTAGAGAGAGGGGGGTGGAAGGATTCTTGCGCCTGTCTTCCCTTTAGGGAATATTCGTATCCCTACATCGGAATCGTATGTCTTATCAGTTCGCCCTCTGGAAACAGACTGACTCAAATTCGCTTCTCGCGAGAGCAAGTGACGTCACAGATACCTTCGTTTCTCACGCAGGGCCAGCCCTTCACAGCTGCAGACTGACCTCTGAACTCAGGTCTCATCACTCGGTAACCTTGTCATGTCTGCCAGCTCCGAGTGTGAGAACAAGCCTTGTTCTGCACTCGACTGCCCCGCGTTAATTCGCGCAAGTCAAACCCGACTTCCACAGATGCGTCCATCTCGCACAGGGCCATTATCTAACACTCTCATAAAGGTTTTTATAATCCCACAAGTTACGTCCGTCATTATATAACACTATAGTGCTACTAATCGTATTGACGAGAAGTGATGTTTGTATTCCCAATCTGCCCGATAACATGAAATGGTAACCCTGAGTTTAAGTCTATTTTTAAATGCATTTAAATGTTCCCAATGGACAAGAAAATAACTCTTACCAGTATTTGTAAGACTTACGTCCGGGTAATGATACTTATTTCAGTATCTCATCGTTTTCATAATCATTAGGTGACTATTACACGTCTGTTAGTTCGAGAGAAATCTTACAAAATGTCTGCTTTTAATGATAGCTCAAATAATTTGTTCAATAACAATATTATAACAGTTTTTTTTCCCACTCATACTGTCAAGTTTCATAACAATCTAACTAAAAGTAAAGACATAAGCAGTTTAATAATAAAAAATCAGTTTTTAGTTTGTTTTTTTTTGTAATTTCTGAGACCCTGGACTTAGAACATTTTCAACGGTATGTTCAGAGTTACATTTCTAATTCCAAGTGTTTGTTTTCCTATAGCTAGCAAATAAATAACCAAACCTTCTTTTAGATATGTACTAGAAAAATACTTGTTTAAGCTATGTAAACATGAATGGTGATTGGCTGTATTTAACTGATTTTGCTAAACAAACGACAACCGAAATAAATGGTTGATGTTCAAACGTTAGTTTTAAATGGTGTGATACATATTGGATACCTATGAACTCAGCCTTCATGTAGTTATGTTATTTTATGCTTTACCGATGAGTATATAAATCCTTTACACACACATGTCATCGCCATCGTCGTTGTGAACCTAGGTTGCTTTTCGTTTGTTGATAAAACTCACACCGACACAGGTTATTTAGTTTTTTAAACAAGATTTATTTAAAAAGAACAGAAACAGCAAACAGCTTGACAGGTGGTAATTAGTGCTCTTTGTTTTTCCTTTTTTTTTTCTTTTTTTTTTAACATATTTTACCCCAAACAAGGCAGGCCGTCACTGTAGACTGAGAATTTAAGTGTGGGTTTTAGGTGTCACCCCAAGTTGGGAGCAGTGTAGCGAGATGTCTGTTTACATTAGTTTTAAACCTCTGCATGTTGGTACTGTCGGGGAAACAGGGGACAGGGAGGAAGTTCCAGAGGCCAGCAGCACGAGGAAAGAAGCTATTGGAGTAGAAAGCTCTTCAGCATCTGGGGACCTCCACCGTGAATGGATGGGATTTTGCTGATTGTCGAGTTGGTCTAATGAAGTTACGTTGTAGGGGCACCAAAGTAGCCAGTTCATCGGAGCACAATCCATTGAAGTATTTGTAAAACAAGCACAAGGATGCTACATTGCAGCAATGGGACAGGGGCTGGAGCTTGGTTGACAGTGAGGGACCTATTAAGTTGGCGACTCTTTTTGGACCTTGTCAAGAAGGGAGAGACTAGTAGATGATGCACCAGCCTAGATGTGGCAACAATACTCCATGTATGGGCGGATGTTGGCTTTGTAAAGATACAAGATAATGTCAGGTGTGAGGAGTTTACTAGCACGGTAGAGGGAGCCAACCTTCTTTGCGGCAGCCTTGGTAATATCTTCAATGTATTTGTTCCAATTCATGTTACCTGTGAAGGTTAGGCCGAGGAGTTTGGATGTTAAACTCTCAAGCACAGTGTTATCTGCCATGATAATCGGTAGTCGGAGAGGTTTTTGTAGTTATTGAAGAAAAGGAGCTTTGTCTTTGCGGCATAAAAAGTTACCAACCATTTATGACCCCAATCCACTATAGCCTGGAAGTCATTTTCTAAGGATTCAGTCATTGCCTCGGATATGATCGCGTCTGTTTAGCCCACATTACGAGAGTAAAGCATGGTGTCGTCAGCAAATAAACCAATCTCAAACTCAATGTCATCAGGGAGATCGTTTATGAAGATCAGGAACAATAAAGGTCCACGGATAGATCCCTGGGGTACACCAGCATTTATGTCATGTTGCTTTGATGAACGATCATCGAGGACAACCTGGATCTTTCTTTTGGTTAGAAAGGATTTAATTATATTAAGTAATTACCCAGTAATACCGTATGAGCGTATTTTCAGGAGAAGCCCTTTATGCCAAACCTTCTCAAAGGCCTTCGATATATCAAGCGCTACTGCCCTAGCTTTACTTGCCTTGTCGAGTGTATGATACATGCATTCAGAGATGACCGTTAGGATGTCCGCAGTAGATCGTGCTTGTCTAAATCCATACTGGCGGTCAGAAAGAAGTTTAGCATTAACTAAGTGCCGTACTATTGCTAGATTGATTAAGGATTCAAAGAGTTTAGCAAAGATCGGGAGTAGACTGATTAGGTGGTAATTCTGTGGATCTGTTTTATTCCCAGAATTCTTGTAGACTGGTACCACAGAGGCAATTTTCCAGCTATTGGGGAAGCAAGGTTCTGCTAGACATTCATTGTAGAGTTTGGAGAGGACAGGGGCCAGTTCAGCAGAGCATTTCTTTATTACTATTACAGGTATAAGATCAGGCCAACAAGCTTTGGAGGTGTCAAGGTTTTTTATGTCTCTGACCTGGAATGGGGTGATGACCAGGTTATCAAGTGTGGCTTCGGTCTGCAATGGGAATTTAGGAAGGGGGTGGTTTTACTTGTGTCCCCACGAGGGCAAAATTCGACACAACATCGGTTTTTATTGTGGAGAAAATCCAGCTCGCCAAAAAAGCACTCTAGATTGGAATAAAAATTAAAATTGACTTAGTCTATAAGAATTTTTCTTTCACTAACCGAGGATGAAAAAGATGAAGTTTAGTATCAGAACAGATACTACACTTTACTCCTAGCCAAAAGGCCGAGGAAGATATTAGTGATTGTAGTTAGTGTTAACAGACAGGAAGTACGTTGATCTTTGAAATGTATCCCCTTTCAGTAAGAGAAAAAAACATACAAAATGAATGAAAGAAAAAGGTGAAAATAAACGTAAAATTAAACAATAAGAACAAAGTAAAAAGGGAGAGAAAAACTGAGAAAAAATGAAGATTTGACAAAGGAAATGTTTACAAAATGAACGGAAATAGTAAAAATAAAAAGGGGGAAGAGGAGGAAGAAAATGAAAAATTACGGATGGAACAGGAGAAAAAGGATAAAAGTTACAAAAAAATGTTACAGAAAAAAAATACTAAAATGGACAGAATGTAAAACAGAAAAAGTACAGAAGAAAGAAAGAAAAGTACAGAAGAAAGAAAGAAAAGTACAGAAGAAACAAAGCAAAATACAGAAGAAACAAAGCAAAATACAGAAGAAACAAAGTACAGAAGAAACAAAGCAAAATACAGAAGAAACAAAGCAAAGTACAGAAGAAACAAAGCAAAGTACAGAAGAAACAAAGCAAAATACAGAAGAAACAAAGCAAAGTACAGAAGAAACAAAGCAAAGTACAGAAGAAACAAAGCAAAATACAGAAGAAACAAAGCAAAATACAGAAGAAACAAAGCAAAATACAGAAGAAACAAAGCAAAATACAGAAGAAACAAAGCAAAGTACAGAAGAAACAAAGCAAAATACAGAAGAAACAAAGCAAAATACAGAAGAAACAAAGAAAATTACAGAAGAAACAAAGAAAATTACAGAAGAAACAAAGAAACGTACAGAAGAAACAAAGAAAATTACAGAAGAAACAAAGCAAAATACGAAAGAAACAAAGCAAAATACAAAAGAAACAAAGCAAAATACAGAAGAAACAAAGAAAGTACAGAAGAAACAAAGAAAGTACAGAAGAAACAAAGCAATATACAGAAGAAACAAAGCAAAATACAGAAGAAACAAAGCAAAATACAGAACAAACAAAGAAAGTACAGAAGAAACAAAGAAAATTACAGAAGAAACCAAGCAAAATACAGAAAGAACAAAAAAACTTAAGAAAATAAAGCCAAATAAATTAAAAGAAAGAAAACGATAAAACAAATGAATAATGGAAAAATATAAGAATATAAAAAAATGCATAAAAAACAAACAATTTTGTCGAACTTTTTATTCTATCTCCAAATTGAACTCTCTTTCTTTACAGGTCAGAAGAACTGTTAGTTATATATATATATATATATATATATATATATATATGTGTGTGTGTGTGTGGGGGGGGGATGTTTCTACATAAAGTATCTGTCTGTAAAAATGCAATTTCTTAAGGACCATCTGTATCACATAAAATATAGAAATGTGGCCAATAAGGCCAGTCACCTTTTACAAGTTTCGCCCACATTAACAGACGGCGGGTCTGCACAAATCACGGCTTTGACTAACATGGTAACGGCTGATATCCTAGTTGGCTTGGTTCCAATTTCAAGAAGGCGATTTATTGTCCCAAGGCCTGATGCCTGAACATCCAACGCTCGAGCTTAGAGACAACTTATAAATAGGCACATCGTCGTTCGTATATGCTACACTGGTTTCTCTAAGAGACAGCTACGAAAATGGTTGATCAGCAAAATATAATGTGTCAGTTTCTTGTACAAGTTGTATTGAATTGTATCTTCATACAAAACACTAACATCTTGCTTCTCTATAAATATTATACAGGGTCATTCATAAGTCACTTAGCTATTTATTTTTGAAATTCTAAAGTTAAAAAATACGGTAATACAAAACAGAAAGTTTATTCAACAAATTCATTTATGGGAGTTTAAAATTACAGCAAATGTTTAAAATTTTCACCTTCGTTCTGCATGCATAGCTCCATTCTTTTTTGCAAGGAATTTACGACTCTTTGTAGAATATTTGATTGATTATGAAATAAATATATATAGAAACAAATATATAAACGAACAAATTTAAAATAACAAATAGCAGTAATTGGAGAGTAAGATAACAGTTATCAAAAGTTCATAGTATGTTTGTGCTTCATATGGTAATCATTTTAAATAGCTAAGTGAAGTGACTTATGAATCACCCTGTATATTAGAAATATAGTACATTTTATCAATATATATATTATTTATATTATATTATATTATTTATATCAGATTATATATATATATATCTATATATATGGTATATAATAGATGTTAATTATTGTGTTTACCTGCCATGCACATTACAAGCTTCATACAATCATCTAACAGCAAATCTTTTCTTCTCCACAGGATTTGTTATTCACATTTTCCCACTTTTAATGGCAGTGAAATCATCATAAATATGATATTGCCTTATCTTAATCTTTCCCTTATCATTATCATACATATGAACTTGTCCCCTCATAATAATCATATTCATATCATAAAAATAATCTTGTTCTCTCAAAATCATGTCTCCCTAATCATAATCATACCCTATCACTAATGATCATAGTAATACCCTATCATAATCATAATCTTGCCTGATGATCATAAATATAATCTTATCCTATCATAAAGATATTCTTCCATCATCATAATATCCATATTGGATTATAATAGTCATAATCTTGCCTTATCAAAATCATAAACATATTCTTCTATCATCATAATCATAACATCCATATTGGCTTATAATAATCATAATCTTGCCTTATCCAAATCATAAACATATTCTTCCATCATCATAATTATAATATCAATATTAGCTTATAATAATCATAATCTTGCCTTATACAAATCATAAACATATTCTTCCATCGTCATAATCATAATATCCATATTGGATTATAATAATCATAATTTTGCCTTATCAAAATCATAAACATATTATTCCATCATCATAATCATAATATCAATATTGGATTATAATAATAATAATCTTGCCTTATTAAAATCATAAACATACTCTTTCATCATCATAATATCCATATTGTCTTATAATAATCATAATCTTGCCTTATCCAAATAAAATCATATTCTTTCATAATTATAATATCCATATTGGCTAATAATAATTATAATCTTGCCTTATTAAAATCATAAACATATTCTTCCCTCATCATAATCCTAATATAAATATTGGCTTATAATAATAATAATCTTGCCTTATTAAAATCATAAACATATTCTTTCATCATCATAATCATAATATCAATATTGGATTATAAGTATCATAATCTTGTCTTATCAAAATCATAAACATATTCTTCCATCATCATAATCATAATATCAATATTGGATTATAATAATCATAATCTTGCCTTATCAAATCATAAACATATTCTTCTATCATCATAATCATAATATCAATATTGGATTATAATAATCATAATCTTGCCTTATCAAATCATAAACATATTCTTCCATCATCATAATCATAATATCAATATTGAATTATAATAATCCTAATCTTGCCTTATCAAATCATAAACATATTCTTCCATCATCATAATCATAATATCAATATTGGATTATAATAATCATAATCTTGCCTTATTAAAATCATAAACATATTCTTCCATCATGATAATCATAATATCAATATTGGATTATAATAATCATAATCTTGCCTTATCAAAATCATAAACATATTCTTTCATAATCATAATATCAATATTGGATTATAATAATCATAATCTTGCCTTATTAAAATCATAAACATATTCTTCCATCATCATAATCATAATACCAATATTGGATTATAATAATCATAATCTTGCCTTATTAAAATCATAAACATATTCTTCCAGCATCATAATCATAATATAAATATTGGCTTATAATAATCATAATCTTGCCATATCAAAATCATAAACATATTTTTCCATCATCATAATATAAATATTGGATTATAATAATCATAATCTTGCCTTATCAAAATCATAAACGTTCTCTAGCTCTATTATATTCATAATGATAAATAAAAACAATCTGATTCTATGATACTTTTGCTATAATTCGTCATATTAATCTTAACCCCTGACAAGAACAGCGTCACTAGTTTCAATAGATTTGCTTGTGGTATTTACCCAAACAATTTCAATAGGAAATTGTTTATTAAGCAAAAGGAATTGCTCTTCATACACTTTGTTAGCTAGACAGAGTTGAAAATCGATTTTGAAATCGGAGTGGTGATGATCTCTTTTGTTCCATACAGCTCCTTTCTCACAGAAGAGACGTTGTTAGTATCTCTCTCTCTCTATTGTGATTTTCATGGAATATGCTCGACTGAGCTCCAATCTCTGTTTCCTCCTGGTAAGACATTCGCAGCAAGTATTCGTTTTCTACCATAACAGAAAAAATGTTCCTTTCTTCCTCAATATGCTTAACATCGTGCAAAACTTCCACGAGCAGAGCTTCTTCGCAAGAGCTTCCCGTCTGTGGAACACATTACCATGGGACTGCTTCCTTGCAGATTACAAAATGGTCGTCTCCAAATCCAATGTTATAGATCGTCACTTAGAAGTATACACACCTGGTTCATTCCATGAATCATCTCAATCCTCTCATAATATTCTTCATCTCTCAACTGACAATCATTCCATCTCATTAACCCTTATCCTCGAGTGGCTTTTAGCCTTGATAAGTGGTGACTCATTAGTATAAAGAAACACTTTTACAAATGATACTCCCATAATATTCTTCATCTTTCAACTGACAATCATTCCATCCTATTAACCATTATCCTCGAGTAGCTTTTGGCGTTGATAAGTGGTGACTCATTAGTATAAAAAATCCTCTCGTAATCTTCATCATTCAACTGACAAATCCATCCATCTCATTAACCCTTTATCCTCGAGTAGCTTTCAGCCTTGATACATGGTGACACATTAGTATAAAGAAACACTTTTACAAATGGCGCTCTTACCTACTCACACAGACATAGTAGTGGAATCAATCTGTTGGCCTTAGATGATTCAAACAAAAATAAACTTAAACAGTGATGTACAAAGAACATCAACACTAAATATACAGATATTCCATGATAAATGCCAGTATACTGAAACCATATGCCCTTAATAGGGTTAAGATGAAAATTCATATACACTAAATGTACAAAGGCAAGGAAATTCCCAAATTTTTACACTTTTATTGTCATTAAGGGTATGCGAGCACAACAGGGCTATGTATTTTACTGGTAGGAATTTTTCTTCAGCGCACCTCACACACTTCATCCACTCATGCATAGATATTTATACTGTAGTGATGTGATAATGAAATGGTTTGGTTGATATGTAGTCATACCCTTAATGACAATAAAAGTGTAAAAATTTGGGAATTTTCTTGCTTTTGTACATTTAGTGCATATGAATTTTCATCTTAACCCTATTAAGGTCATATGATTTCAGTATACTGGCATTTATCATGGAATGTCACTACTTTTGTAAAGGCTATGCCTCAAGACAATGGTCATTTTAAAGGTTTTTTGAATTTTCTGGAAAACTAAGGTATATGGTAAACTGAAATTAAAATGCCATTAACTAGACCCTAGAACCTCTATCTCTGCCAAAAAGCAGCTGAATCCATCAAATAGTTGATGAGATACAGGGTGGCACACACGTACGTACATACACACTGATAACACAAAATCACTCCTGACCTTTCTGGATCTCTGGGTTGCCTTGACTAATGATGCTGAAATTCTACACACTTATAGAACCTATCAAATGAAAATTTTGTGCAAAGTTTTAACTAATTTGGTTTATTGGTTTTTGAGTTATGACTGATCAAAAAATGATATTTCTAGCATAGGTCGTTTTTGAAGTCTACTAAGGGATAGAGCGCTATCCCGCCTCCCTTGATTATAAGTTCTAAATGAAGATAAAATACGACACTTCGATAAGATTAATGGAGTAGGATATTATTTTTGTTTTAGGAATTACTTAAAATAATGCCTTTAAATAAAGGCTATTAATAATTCACAGAGTTGATGTCTACATCTCTGCACATTTTAGGTCCGATTTCAACTAAATTTTCTTTTTAAACAATATTCAAGCAGTATTTATTGTTCGTCCTCCCGACAAAATAGCGTAGGCTCTAACCTAACTTTCAAGAATTGTTATAAGCATTCTGGAGAAGGTTCTTTTTAAATAGTCCTAGCAGAAAAATATAGGACTTAAGCGTGACAGAGCTATGAAAATGTTATTTCAAACTGAAGCGAGACAGAGCTATGAAAATGTTATTTTAAACTGAAGCGAGACAGACCTATGAAAATGTTATTTCAAACTGAAGCGAGACAGAGCTATGAAAATGTTATTTCAAACTGAAGCGAGACAGAGCTATGAAAATATTATTATAAACTGAAGCGAGACAGAGCTATGAAAATGTTATTTCAAACTGAAGCGAGACAGAGCTATGAAAATGTTATTTTAAACTGAAGCGAGACAGAGCTATGAAAATGTTATTATAAACTGAAGCGAGACAGAGCTATGAAAATGTTATTTCAAACTGAAGCGAAACAGAGCTATGAAAATGTTATTATAAACTGAAGCGAGACAGAGCTATGAAAATGTTATTATAAACTGAAGCGAGAAACATCGAAACGTTTTCATATTCCTCATTTCAAATCACCGTTTCCAACGATTTTTATTTTTAAATTTCAATTGCTGAAACAACACGAGAAACACCCGTGTCTGACGTTCTTCAACTTGTTCTTGCGGATCTATTTTTTTTAGTCGTCATCACTCGTCCATTTGTGAAACATCGAAACGTTTTCATATTCCTCATTTCAAATAACCATTTCCAACGATTTTTATTTTTGAATTTCAATTGCTGAAACAACACGAGAAACACCCGTGTCTGACGTTCTTCAACTTGTTCTTGCGGATCTATTTTTTTTTAGTCGTCATCACTCGTCCATTTGTGAAACATCGAAACGTTTTCATATCCCTCATTTCAAATAACCGTTTCCAACGATTTTTATTTTAAAATTTCAATTGCTGAAACAACACGAGAAACACCCGTGTCTGACGTTCTTCAACTTGTTCTTACGGATCTATTTTCCTTTGTCATCATCACTCGTCCATTTATGAAACATCGAAACGTTTTTCATATTCCTCATTTCTAATAACCGTTTCCAACGATTTTTATTTTAAAATTTCAATTGCTGAAACAACACGAGAAACACCCGTGTCTGACGTTCTTCAACTTGTTCTTGCGGATCTATTTTTTTTTTTTTTTTTTTTTTAGTCGTCATCATATTCCTCATTTCTGAGGGGACGAAGACAGGCTCTACGTGCCCCCCTCGACTAGTAGCTGAAAGCAATACCACCTCTTACGAGTCAAGGAACGCTTACAGTGAAACTAATGTCTTCAACCAGCCATCCCCCTCCGCGACAGTACTCTCACGCATCCTTTTCAGGACGGGCGACTCCGGTCGTCGAAAGTCAACATCTAGCAATTCTGCAGCTCAACATCGAAGGGCTAACTATGCCAAAGCTCGATGTCCTTGCTCAAATTGCCACCAACACCGAGGCAACGTCATCCTCCTCCAGGAGACTCACAAAGTCAGTGACACCAGTCTTAAACTCCCAGACTTTACGCTCGCTGGCTACACCAGCAGCAAACATCATGGCCTCGCGACGTTCGTGAAGAACAATGTACCATGGTGGCCTGCTAGTCAGTCGACCAATGATGCCACAGTTGAGTGGATCAGTACGAAGGTGGCTGAGAATAGCATAGTCAACATCTACAAGCCACCTCCATCCCGTTTGGAGCCGCACACCATCCCGGATGTGCCGGCACCTGCAATTTATGCTGGTGATTTCAATAGTCGCCACACCGACTGGGGATAAAACATCACCAACCAGGACGGCATCACTCTATCTGAATGGGCATCTGCTGTAGATGCCACACTCCTCTACGACCCGAAGGAGCCTTCATCGTTCACCTCGGGACGATGGAACACTGGGACCAACCCCGACTTGGCCTTCTTTAAGAACCTCCCGCACCAAGCATTGCCGGAGAGACGCATCCTGAACCGGTTCCCTCACTCACAACATCGTCCATCGCTGATCACAACACCATCCTTGATCCAGCCAATAGGGGGAAGACCAGTCCGGAGATGGAACTTCCGCAAAGCGGATTGGCAAGGCTACAAGAAGGAGGTCGAAACATCAGTTAAGGCTCTACCAACACCTCGAGCCGACAACACCGACGATGCTTATGAAGCCTACACAGAGATGCTGCTAAAGGCTGCGAAGAAACACATTCCCCGTGGACGACGTACCAACTATATCCCTTGCTGGGAAGAGGAATGCGAAGATCTATTGCGCCGCCACTCTGACTCCACAAATAGTGAGGAGAGAGCAGCAGCAGCTACCAGCCTTCTGGATAGACTAAGCACCAAGCGCCAAGAGAGATGGGAAGAAACCGTGGAGACGATCGACTTCACTCACTCGAGCCGGAGAGCCTGGCAGACCATCAACAAGCTCACTGGTCGTGCAAGTAAACCATCTCCTTGCCCAATCATTGCCAATTCCATCGCAGCACAGCTCATGAAGAATGGTAGCTTCCCAGATGCGGACAAGTACTTCACAAGAGACACCACAACCAAACTGAGGGATCTCCACATCTCACCGAGTGCCGACGCTGACCTCTCGGGTGAGTTTACGATGAGAGAGATGGAAGTAGCCACCAAACGCCTGAAGTCGAATAAAGCTCCAGGACCTGATAACATCCACCCGGAGTTTGTCATCCACCAAGGACGGAAAGCAACAGAATGGCTACGCCTACTCTACACCGTGTGCTACAGAACATCGCGGCTGCCAAAGATCTGGCGCCGAGCAAAGATCATCGCTCTGGCCAAGCCAAACAAGCCGCTCGATGACCCCAAAAGCTACCGCCCGATCTCGCTTCTCTGTGTCCCATACAAACTCCTGGAACGGCTACTATATGCGCGCCTCGAACCGGTTGTGGAAACCATACTACCTAAGGAACAAGCCGGCTTCCGTCGTGGCAAGTAAACAACAGACCAAGTCGCCTTGCTAACCCAGGACATCGAGAGCGCCTTCCAGAGAGGAGAAAAAGCCGGCACTGTCCTACTTGACCTCACGGCTGCATATGACACCATCTGGTTATGTGGACTCCATGTTAAGCTGTTGCAAACTATTCCAGATCGACACCTGGTGAGTTTCATCATGGAGATGCTGAGTAATCGTAGCTTCTCCCTCCACACCAGCGACGGCCAACGCAGCAGACTACGGAGACTAAAGAACGGCGTCCCGCAAGGCTCGGTTTTGTCCCCGATGCTCTTCAACATATACATCTACGACATACCGACAACAACAGCCAAAAAATATGGGTACGCCGACGACCTAGCCATCCTACAGACGGGAAAAAAATGGGAGACCATCGAGGCTGGGCTCACTGCGGACATGACGACCTTGTCCAGGTACCTCAAGAACTGGCGGCTGAAACTCAGTGTGGGCAAGACCATGTCCGCGGTATTCCACCTCAACAACCGCGAGGCCAAACGCAAGCTTAAAGTGATGGTCAACAACACCGCCCTCCTGTTCGACGCCACCCCGACGTACCTTGGCGTGAAACTCGACCGCTCACTGACATACCGTCAACATATCGAAAAGGTGACAGCAAAGGTGACATCACGTGCTGCACTGATTCGTCGTCTGGCCGGTACTACATGGGGAGCTGCAACCAAGACCCTGCGAATATCCACCCAAGCACTGGTTTTCTCAGCGGCCGAGTACTGCGCCCCGGTTTGGTGCCGAAGTACCCACACCAAGAAAGTGGACGCAGCTCTAAACACCGCCATGCGCACAGTCTCTGGGACACTCCGCGCCACGCCGGCGAACCAACTACCGATACTCTCCGGTATTGCCCCACCCGCTATCCGACAAGAAGCGACTGTCCTGGCACTGTCACGCAAGGCCAAGATCGACAAGAGACATCTGCTCCATGACATCATGAGCAAACCTCCTCCACCAGTACGCCTCAAATCACGCTACGCACTCTCCCAGCACGCGCATCAGCTTCTGGAAACCGTCCCAGACACCACCTCAAAGCAGATGTGGACCAAGAACCGCTGGAGGGAAGATTGGCAGCAAGCTGACCAACACCGACTGCACATGTTCATCACCGACCCAGACGTCATACCAGGGGCTGAGCTGCCACGAAGGCAATGGACCAATCTGAACCACCTGAGAACTGGTGTGGGCCGTTTTTCTGCCACAATGAGAGACTGGGGTCTGAGAGAGGGTGCTGCCTGTGAATGTGGCCACCCAGAACAGACAGTTACACACGTCATAGAGGAATGCCCGCTGTTCAAACCACCCAATGGCGAGCAGGGCATAGCGGACCTTGATGACGAGACGAGAACCTGGCTTGCCAAGACCGAGCTGCAGCTTTGAGGGAGCTGGCACAAGAAAGAAGAAGAACTGAAGCGAGACAGAGCTATGAAAATGTTATTTCAAACTGAAGCGAGACAGAGCTATGAAAATGTTATTATAAACTGAAGCGAGACAGAGCTATGAAAATGTTATTTCAAACTGAAGCGAGACAGACCTATGAAAATGTTATTTCAAACTGAGGCGAGACAGAGCTATGAAAATGTTATTATAAACTGAAGCGAGACAGAGCTATGAAAATGTTATTTCAAACTGAAGCGAAACAGAGCTATGAAAATGTTATTATAAACTGAAGCGAGACAGAGCTATGAAAATGTTATTATAAACTGAAGCGAGACAGCTATGAAAATGTTATTTCAAACTGAAGCGAGACAGAGCTATGAAAATGTTATTTCAAACTGAAGCGAAGCAGACCTATGAAAATGTTATTTCAAACTGAAGCGAGACAGAGCTATGCATATGTTATTTCAAACTGAAGCGAGACAGAGCTATGAAAATGTTATTTCAAACTGAAGCGAAACAGAGCTATGAAAATGTTATTATAAACTGAAGCGAGACAGAGCTATGCATATGTTATTTTAAACTGAAGCGACACAGAGCTATGAAAATGTTATTTCAAACTGAAGCGAAACAGAGCTATGAAAATGTTATTATAAACTGAAGCGAAACAGAGCTATGAAAATGTTATTATAAACTGAAGCGAGACAGACCTATGAAAATGTTATTTCAAACTGAAGCGAGACAGACCTATGAAAATGTTATTATAAACTGAAGCGAGACAGACCTATGAAAATGTTATTTCAAACTGAAGCAAGACAGACCTATGAAAATGTTATTTCAAACTGAAGCGACACAGACCTATGAAAATGTTATTATAAACTGAAGCGAGACAGACCTATGAAAATGTTATTTCAAACTGAAGCAAGACAGACCTATGAAAATGTTATTTCAAACTGAAGCGACACAGACCTATGAAAATGTTATTTCAAACTGAAGCGAGACAAAGCTATGAAAATGTTATTATAAACTGAAGCGAGACAGATCTATGAAAATGTTATTTCAAACTGAAGCGAGACAGAGCTATGAAAATGTTATTTCAAACTGAAGCGAGACAGACCTATGAAAATGTTATTTCAAACTGAAGCGAGACAGAGCTATGAAAATGTTATTTCAAACTGAAGCGAGACAGAGCTATGAAAATGTTATTATAAACTGAAGCGAGACAGAGCTATGAAAATGTTATTTCAAACTGAAGCGAGACAGAGCTATGAATATGTTATTTCAAACTGAACCGAAACAGAGCTATGAAAATGTTATTATAAACTGAAGCGAGACAGAGCTATTAAAATGTTATTTCAAACTGAAGCGAGACAGAGCTATGAATATGTTATTTCAAACTGAAGCGAAACAGAGCTATGAAAATGTTATTATAAACTGAAGCGAGACAGAGCTATGAAAATGTTATTTCAAACTGAAGCAAGACAGACCTATGAAAATGTTATTATAAACTGAAGCGAGACAGAGCTATGAAAATGTTATTTCAAACTGAAGCGACACAGACCTATGAAAATGTTATTTCAAACTGAAGCGAGACAGAGCTATGAAAATGTTATTATAAACTGAAGCGAGACAGAGCTATGAAAATGTTATTTCAAACTGAAGCGAGACAGAGCTATGAATATGTTATTTCAAACTGAAGCGAAACAGAGCTATGAAAATGTTATTATAAACTGAAGCGAGACAGAGCTATGAAAATGTTATTTCAAACTGAAGCGAGACAGAGCTATGAATATGTTATTTCAAACTGAAGCGAAACAGAGCTATGAAAATGTTATTATAAACTGAAGCGAGACAGAGCTATGAAAATGTTATTTCAAACTGAAGCAAGACAGACCTATGAAAATGTTATTTCAAACTTAAGCATGGCCAACGAATAAAAATGTTATTTCAAACAAAGCGAGACAGACCAACGGATGAAGCCTGATGAGTGAAACAATTTTTTGCTAAACCAACTTGTCATTTTATATTTGTCCGAGTATATTTTTAAATCAATTAAAACAGAAAAAAAAAAACAAAGTAAAAAAAATTCAAAGAAAGACTCATAGATCGAATGCGTTTTTTTTTTTTATTTGTTTGTTTTTATTTGATGTTTTGCTTTTGATTTTTTTAACTGATATGTAACAAGGCCATAGATGGACATTTGATGAACGATATGATCCGTTGGGTAATTATTTGATTCAGAAAAACCAATCGCATACTTTATTTGTCCTGACAGAGAGCTTAACGAACACTGACCTCAGTTATCGGGCAATCTTCGCATAAAAATATGCCTACAAAAATTAGCCATCTGTCGAAAACCTCTCAGTACTGTCTGATTTTTTTTTTTAAAGCTTTCCGGGTTTTTTTACTTTTGGTATTTATATTTATAACTTAAAAAGATGGTAAGGAAACACGAATTATTTTTTTTACCAATATATTTTTAGTCACTTTTGCAAACTGAACATTTGTATAAAGATTTTCAATTTAGTCAGTTGTTTTTTTTTTTGACCAAATATAAATTTATACCATACGAAACGTGACCAGTTTGGTCAAAAAAGATACATTGTACATTTGTGTAGGCATTTCGTGCCCTTAACTGATTGCGAAGGTAAATGATCGATATTTTAGAACTGCCTTTATTTATTGGTAGTTTATGAAACATGTATTGGATTTTTTACTCATTTCCCATTAACAAAAAATGTCAAATTTTCTGCTTTTGACGTCGACTCAATCTATATAATATTAAAATTCATTTTTGGGTGCGATTGAAGATAACATTAAAATGTGCTGCCCTGTACAGGGATTGAACTCAGTCTTCAGATTATGAGACTTTTGTGTTTAATATAACTCCCCCCCCCCCATCTATTCCCTTCTTCCCACCTCATCATCTCATTAACCTCTTCGTCTATCTAATAGTGGGCAAACAGGCAAGATTATCAGTTTTAGTATTATAAATATATACAGGGTGACCCTGCAAAAAAGGTCCTGTGCACCCTTTTAGCATGTATCCTTTAGTAATTCATTAACCATCCTCATTTTGCAGAACATGACAGAAGCAACAGCTGTGAACACCACTAGATCTCAGTGGGATCTCCATCAAAGAATATACTGCATCAAAAATGACTACAAGACAGGCTCGTTCACGAAAGTGCAAGACACTTGTGTGCGTCAGTTCAAATGTGAAATAAAATTAATGACTAGCTGGAGCCACGGCTGTCTAATAATCAGGCCAGTGCACTGGAAAATGACGTCATGCTCTAAAGTAACAACCGAGATCTTTCAAAGACTATGGCCATTTTGACCCCTCCCTACACTTAAAAATTCATCAAAATTCAGAAAATTAACCAATTTTAATGAAATGTTCAGTATTTATTAACTAAAGATCTTGGAATATAATCAACCCATTACTGTATTGGAAATCTTAGTGCAAATGTATTATTTCGTGTAATTTGCGTAGACTAAACAGAAAACATTAAAGTAATACTTAATAATAAAATGGTGTTATAGTTTTTTTAATTTTTAAAACATGAAAACTTTGGTTTGAAAAAAATTTGTCTGACTTAATATTCATTCTTCAAATAAGTTCATTCTTTCCGGATCATTTTTCATGTTTGAGTTAATTGTTGTGACAACCTGGTCTACATCGAATGAAAAGACTATCAGTTATGCTGCTTGGAAATATCTCTTGGTTTATAAATAAAAGAAAGAAGACAGATCCTTATTCTTAGACAATTTTATTCTTTATATGAACATTTCATTATCATTAGTTTTAGCTGAATAATTTGATAAGAGTTGCTCTCATTTCCGAAAAGAATAAATGATGTTTCTTGATTCTCTCATTAATCCAGAATGCTGAATAAGTAGCAATTTCAATTTCTAGCAATTAAATAATTTTTGTATTTCTATTATACTAAACTCGGAATTCTCTAGCGACATGATAGGTAATTGTACACAGAAAAAAAAGAATTAAAAAATTCCCAAAAAACACGGAAATCTCTAGCGATATGATACACGGGAAAAAGAAAAATATTGGCCAGTAAAAACGTTGAGAAAAACGGGTGGTGGAATATTACGAATAAGCCTCTGCGGCAGATATTCCTGGATTTGTTTAAGTAAATCAAACATGAAATATTACGAATTCAGTAAAGTAACACAAAATCAATAATTCAAAATAATTAATTAATAGAACATTTATTAGAATAAATTAAACTGTGCGTGTTTTCTTTGTTTCGTTTTTCAAAACGAATAGATCATTTACAATATAGTAAAAAATTGTAATAAATTAAAAGTCATGGTTTTTTGTGAGGAGTTATTTTTACAAACGGACACTTTTTTTAAGAAATTTAAATTTGTGAAAACGAACAGTTTCTTTGAATATGTCATTTTGTTTTTCAAAACGAACAGTTTTGTCACAATATATTATTATTTGAATTTCTCGCTTTTTTCGTTTGATTTTCACACACATTTTGGATGAAATTTATTAATTAGTCTTAAATTGTATTTTTTATCCTGAAATAAAATTCTAATTTATCTTTTAAAGATTTGAAAATCGAACTTTTATGCAGTGCTTTAATCGCTGTCGGCCATGTTGCAATTTTCTGTTTTCTTTTGTGCTTGACATCTATAAAAAGGAAATACGTTTAAAAAAAGTAACAAAGTAATAATGATTTGCAAGTGAATAAATAATCCTTAGGGGCGGTCTGCTCGCTCTGATGACTTGCTAAAAAACGATGGACTCTCACGCATGCGATAAGTGCCTTCGACACTTCCGGTCCCCATTGATAGTGGTTCTTACTAACCATTATCAATGACGTCACAAAAAAACTCGACTCAGTGAACTGGCCTGAGTTATTACGACGGCCGTGGTTGAGCACGTTGAGAACTATAGGACAGTCGAGAACTTCACTGCAGTCTATGACAATCGCCCAAACCACTCAAGACGCGCCAAAAAGTGTATAGCTGAGTTGATCGATAGTGTGAGTCAGGTCAGCAGAATCTGAAACACTGTACTTGTTGCTTATTATAAAATTCTGGTTACAGCAAACTTGTCCCAGGATTGGCTAAAAGAGAACTTTGGAGTTAGTTTGATACGTTTCAAGACTGATTTTGAGTGGCACCTCACAGCCAAGACCCTAACTCTTAGATGTCTTTCTCTGAGGCTACCTGAAAGACAAGGCTATGCATGGAGACTCAAGGCCATCATGGAACTGAGGGAAGCCATTAGAAACAAGATTAGAGCCATATCACGGTCAGTTTATGAGGATGCTATGGACAAATTTGTGTTGCACCTAAAAAATTGAACAACGCTAAATAGAGATCATCTCGAACACCACATTCTCTCGAATACCCTTTTTTTTTTCTTTTCATTCATTTGCTGGAAACGGGGCATTCTTTCAAATGCCATACGATCACCCGCTATTTACAGACTCCAACAGAGAGCTCTTTTTCTTTGGATTTCTCTTGCACTTGGTTCATCAGGTATACTTTCTAAATACTTTTTCAAGTTCTTCTTCATGAGTCCAGTGGCTCCTATGATAACTGGAATGATGGAGATCTCTTTGAGGTTCCAGTTTCTTTTGATATCATACATTAGACCTTGATATTTTGTTATTTTCTCCCTTTCAGCTCTGTTTAGGCCCTCATCATTAGGGACACTGCCCTCAACCAAAGTTGCCACTCTCTCACTTGTTCCATATGACAATGTCAGGTTTGACAGCTGCGTTTTCCAGATAGGTAGCTGTGGGTATTTCATGGTCATAATGGATAGTGTATGTCTCATTCCCCAAAGTTCTCTCAGGTAGATGTTCCCAGTGCCTGCTGCTACACCTGATATTCAGTTTCTTACAGATGGTCCAGTGGAGGTACCTGCACACTCCATTATGTCATGCTGTATAGGAGCCATCTGCCAACATGATTTTGCAACTCGATATCAGGTGGCTCACACTCTCCACTTCAGTGTGGCAAAATCTGCACTTGTTGTCCTGACTGAGATCAGTTATCTTTTTAAACACATTTGTCATCAGGCCCTGGTCTTATGCGGCCATTATAAGCCTCTCCTGGTCGTAGTGGGGGGCTCCCCTTTTTAGCCAGTCCAAGGACCCTTCTTTATCAATATAGCCTTGTGTGTTAGATTTAAATCAGCTGACAAAAAAGCAAAAACGAAACAAGAAAAATAAAACACAAACATCTGTAACTTACATCTTTGTTGTTATTTTGTTTTTCAGCTTTTGACTGGAGATTTTGAAGCAAATTAATAATATAAAATAATTATTTTAAATTAAAAAAAAATGATGTGATAATTGTAGAACTAACCTTTTCTCCTCTTCATGCAAGGAAGAAACGATGTTTATTTTTTATGTTTATCGCTCATCTTGTTCACTTTCGTTTGAAATGTGTGTTTTAAATGAAAAGTTTGGAAGGTGGGAGTGGGTGGAATGATTTAATCTCTCTATTTCTGAGTTAAGGCGGTTTCTGTTTGTAATTTGAGTATTAATATATATATATATATATATATATATAATAAAGAGAATATTGTTTTATAAAATATTTAGAAAACCTTGCACAACACAAATTATTTGTTTTTAAAAATAAATTATTTATTTACCTTAAAAACTTCTTTTTTTTTTATAAACTTGAGTACTTTCGGTAATATATACCATCTTCAGAAGAATATTTCTTTTTTTTCTTTTTTTTTCTTCTCTTCTTGCAGCCAAAATTTCAACTTGACTGCGATAAGTATGTCTCAATCAAGAAGAAAAAAAATAAATATTCTTCTGAAGATGGTATATCTTACCGAAAGTACTCAAGTTGATAAAAAAAAAAGGTTTTAAGGTAAATAAATAATTTATTTTTAAAAACAAATAATTTGTGTTGTGCAAGGTTTTCTAAATATTTTATAAAAAGATATTCTCTTTATTATTGCTATTCCGCCAACGCTTCAAATATGTGACTTTTCAATATATATATATATATATATATATATGTATATGTATATATATATATATGTATATGTATATATATATATATATATATATATGTATATAGTTGAGAGAGATAAAAAGACGAGTGATCAGCTCAATGCGAAGAGCAGTAATAATTATTATTAATGACAATATATGTAATAGCATATACTATCAGTGCCCTTTTATTTTGCAGTTTCCTTAAAAGATTCAGCTCGATGATTGTCAATTAGTGACAACAGAGCAAATATAAGTCAGGTTCATATCATATTCCAATAACCATGTTTTTATTTTATTTTTATTTTTTCACATTTCCAAAAAAATAACATGTCTGTGAGATATATTTTTTACGGTCCGTTTCATTTGTCTTGTGCCAAACAACATTTTTATGTCAATATCGTCTCTGGAACATTACAAAATCATCAGAAAAAATCACAAAATGTATATATGATTCTTGGTTCCGTTGGGTAGAAAGAATCCATAAAGTGCTCTATTATTTAATAATAAGAGTGTAATATTTACTTATTTATAATATTACAGAAGTTCAGATCAACATAGTACCTTAGGTTTCAAGCTGGGAGGTGTGAGGGCATACCCAGGCGAACAAACAAGAATAGTTACATATACTAGTTTAGACCTCCTGTCAAAAATGACGAAAATAAAAATTATCCTTCGCCAGTGTTCGCACTAATATTCATGTCAAATCATAGAATTTCGTCAATAATTTAATTTTTCATATATAAATTATCATTCCTGATGACCTAAAGAAAAAAGTACCCACCATTGACTTTTTATTTAGAGTGAGAAACTTTTTTCTGAATTCATTCACTTGTTATTTTGCTTTCTCACTTCCCCTCACCACATAGAACGGTTTTGTCTGGGGGCTAGAAAAGGGCACATCTTTTACTCATTAACTTTAGTGTGACGGGACAGATCTATATTTATTTATATACAAATAAATAGACAAGTAATTGGACTAGTGTCACAAACAATTTATTTAAATCTCAAACAACAAATTACATGGTTTCCCCTTGAGAGTTATCCCTCTATATTTTAATTAATAGTAGTTATCATTACTCCCAGGTCCACTCTCGGCTAAATAGAAACTATTGTTTACAGACTCTTTTGTAGGCATATATTTTGTAAACAAATAAATCTACAAACGAACCATATAAAAACCATGTGCGGGAAATGCTAGGACTGTCAGGGTGCTCAAAACTTCTTGCCTTGTACCGGACATAGTTAGACTTTATTAAACGTCGTTACTGCACATATATCAGCATTTTTATCTATTTGGATGCTGTCCTGTTACATATAAAAAAAAAACGTATGAGAATTATTTACAGGAATATATAATTCAAACGCGTGCAAACTTTCCAGGTATGGACGGGTATGCAAATGGTAATTTGAAGGATTCACATTTGACCCTCAACACACACACAAACACACACGCGTATACAATATAGGCAAATACATAAATGCGTTTTTTTAGGGGTTAATTTAAAATTGATGAATTCTAAAATATTGAAATTTTCAAACAAATGATTTCATATTTTTAAGAATGCAAACTGATTCATTATTTTTAAACACATTGACATTTATGAATATTTATATGCATGGGTACAAATGTAGATGTTCATATGAGTCCCGCTACACCTAAGCACACACACACACACACAGATACATAGTTATACACAGACACATAGATACATAGTTATACACACATACACTATTCATGTATATACGCTCACATTATAAAATACTGTATTACATATATATATATATATGATGGACTCTCCCGTCGATATTTCGACGTATGAGTGCCCCACCAGGGGCTGCCCACGCATGAATTTGAAATTGCAAGGGTTGCGCAATCCCTAACAACCGCTCTCCTGAGTCGGCATTGCTTGATTCCAATGGCAAGTATAGTACAAGACGACTGGAAACAATGCCGAGATAAGCAGAGAGCACATACAGCACCTGGTATTCCCAAATGGTCACCCATTTAGTACTGGCCAGGCTCAACGCCGCTTAACTTCGGTGATCTAACGTGATTGTGCCGTATATATATATATATATATATATATATATATATATATATATATAGGCAGCATTTTCTCTTGCAGGCAAGTATTGTTGAATATAATAGACAACTCGTGTCTAGATATCCTTTGGTAGATCCTTTCAATAGTCCGAATGAGGATCTTAGTTTCGGATGGGAATTGGCTGATGAATCTGCCATAATTTGCATTTGTCTCCCAAGTACTTTCGGACCCATCTGGGCCCATCTTCGGGGGGGAATGAGGTTAATCAGGTCTAGACCATGTGTTAGTATTTATAGAAGGTTTTTGGCGGGAATTATGTACTAAGTACGAAACTATATTGGAGCTATAAACATTTTAGAATATTATTACAATTATTAAAGTTAATTCTATTAATTAGGGTTTTTTTTGTTTGTATATATAGGGATTCTAATATATGGAGTTTTTGTTTGTTAGTACTAAATTCTAAGATTTTTGTATTTTCTACTAAGAGTTTTCTGAATTCCGATTGGGGGCAGGAGTGGTTGTTAGTTAAGTGTTGGGCTATGGCACTAGTGTCAGACAATATATATATATATATATATATATATATATATATATATATATATATATATAATCAAGAGAGGCGCAATAGCGCTCTATCCCTTAATAGACTTCAAAAACGGCCTATGCTAGAAATCTCATTTATTTGATCAGTCATAACTCAAAAACCAATAAACCAAATTAGTTAAAACTTTGCACAAAATTTTCATTTGATAGGTTCTATAAGTGTGTAGAATTTCAGCATCATTAGTCAAGGCAACCCAGAGATCCAGAAAGGTCAGGAGTGATTTTGTGTTATCCGTGTGTACGTACGTACGTGTGTGCCACCCTGTATCTCATCAACTATTTGATGGATTCAGCTGATTTTTGGCAGAGATAGAGGTTCTAGGGTCTAGTTGATGGCATTTTAATTTCAGTTGACCATATACCTTAGTTTTCCAGAAAATTAAAAAAATTGTAAAAATTTAGGAATTTCCTTGCTTTTGTACATTTAGTGTATATGAATTTTCATCTTAACCCTATTAAGGGCATATGATTTCAGTATACTGGCATTTTTCATGGAATATATATATATATATATATATATATATATATATATATATATATATATAAATTTCAGTATTTACTTCAACACTATTCAATACATTAGTAGTGCTTAGTAGTAGTATGAAAATATACTTACGGGAAGTAACTTGCTAGAAGTATATTTTTGTACTACCACATATATATATTCATGCAAACACATACAAATGCAGATATATAAATGTGCATGCATGTGCACTTAATAATGCATATAAACACACCCACATACAGTCAGACATATATACGTCTATATATTGTAATACTTAGTGGAAACAATCTATCTTCAAATTATGGAAATTTTTATTTTACTATTTTATTACTATTGATACAATTATGTAAAATGGAATTTTGTCATAAGTATATGTCATATAAGTATATGTCATATAAGTATATGTCATATAAGTATATGTCATATAAGTATATGTCATAAGTATATGTCATATAAGTATATGTCATATAAGTATGCTGTTGATTGATAGAGTTGTCGGGATGTTCTTTACGTTTTAAAGATGTTGCCTATAAGCCAATATTGTTATTATGATTATTGTAGGATGATATTATGATAAGGTAAGAGTATATTTATGATTATCAGCCAATATTTTTTTCTTTTTCTGGAAATCGCTCTAGACAAGGCATGAAGCCACTTGATGTAAGGAGCTAAAAAATACTACTTCAAGGTCTAAAACTAGCCAACGATGTTTTAGATGAATAGATTCAGACCCAGAACAGCAATTCTTCCCCCTTTGTCAGAAACATTGCCCATGAAATGTGAGGACTAAAGGACAAAATAAGAAAAGCAAGAGTTACGAGGCTGCTGAAAGTAAACCAATATTATGATAGGCTATGATTATTATAGTGAGAGGGTATGGTTATGATTATTATAGGGATAGGATTCCAGGACAAGAATTCATCTGGTCTGGTAGAGTATCCAGCTAAGTACTGTTACTTGAGTTAACATTGTATGAGGCAGTGTATAGCTGTGTCGATGGGGATCTTATTTGGGCTTCGAATACTATGTTATTTTGAATATTTGGTCAGGGTTTACTTGTAGGGTGAAGTATCTCTATGTCGGGTTGTCCTAACAAACCCTTGTACAGAGAGACCGAAGACACTAGTAGGTAATTCAAACTCTCCTGTTCATTAAAGGTGAAAAAATGGGAATAACAAATCCTGTTGAGAAAAATAAATTTCTGTATATCTTGTTAGAAGATTGCATGAAGAATACAATGTGTACAACAGGTAAACACAATAATTGACATCTATTATATAAAACATTGACATCTATTATATAAAACATTGACATCTATTATAAAATAATTGGCATCTGTTATATAAAACATTGACATCTGTTATATAAAACATTGACATCTATTATATAATAATTGACATCTATTATACAAAACATTGACATCTATTATATAAAACATTGACATCTATTATATAAAACATTTGACCAACCCATTTGGTATAATGGTTAGAGTGTTCACTAATGAATCGGGAGATTGGGGTTCAATCCTTGGGTCATTATATCAAAGACTCACAAAATGGTACTTGATGTCCCTTGCTAAACACTCAGCATTCATCCTCACCTTATAATGCTCAGTGGAGTAGCCAATGAAAAGGGAGCCTGTGGGTCACTCTCAACTATGATTGACCACTTTAACTTTTTTTTATATATTATTTTTTTGATATTATATATAGCTACGGATTCCAGGACGACTTGAAACAATGCCAAGATAAGTAGAGAGCACGTACAGCGCCTGGTATTCCCAAATGGTCACCCATTCAGTACTAACCAGGCTCAAGGTCGCTTAACTTCGGTGATCTAACAGGAATCGGTGTGTCAGCATGTTTGGAGATTGCACAACTCTTGCTTTACAATTACACAAACAGCTTTACAGGGTGTATCCATTGTCTCTTAAGACTGAACGGAGGCCATGATAGATATTGAGAGTGTTAACACTGTTGAACAAGCGAAGAGTCTATCAGGCATGTGTACACAGTGTGATGATGTATGGAAATGTAACCTGGCCAGTGAGGGTTGAAGACATTCGTTGCATGGAGATAAATGATACAAGAATGATACGATGGATGTGTAATGGGAATGTTAATAACAGACTTAGATCTGATGATCTCAGAAGATTAAATCTGGACAGTATAAGGAAGTGTATGCAGAACAGGAGACTTTGTTGGTATGGTTGAAAGAGTGGATGGGAATTCTTGGGTTAGTAGATGTAGAATAGTTGACATAGCAGCAAGGTCATGTTAAGGAAAACAGATGAGGTGATAAGGATAGACTCGAGAGAAAGAGGGATAAATAAAGACCCGGTCAGAGATAGGTTAGTTTGGAAATCAATTTCTAAAAGCTGTATGACACATACCAGCATGTAAAACGAACGTTAAACCGAATATGATGTTGATGGGTACATGAATATATATATATATATGATAAATGAAAAGGAAAAACCAAAAAGGATGTTTTTTTTATATATTCATCAACGTTTCGTCATTATTTGTAAGACTTCCTCAGGATGATAATTTGAAGAAAAATATCATGCAAGTACGTGAAAATATTGGGCTGATGTATAAAAAAAAACATCCTCTTGGTTTTTCCTTTTCATTTCCCATTACGTCGGATTACCTTCATCCTTCCTTTCTCATATATATATATATATATATATATATATAATAATTTAATAAATATTCCAAATTAAAAAAACAAAAACATTTATTTATTCAATTGTTTCTGCCCATTTCAAAATACACATTTTTTTTTATATAATGAATTTAAGATGTTTTCGAAGGACTTCCTCAGTGAATTTTCATCTCCCATCAAATTAAACCCAGAAAAACAAATAGAATCGTTAATTTGATGAGATATAAAAACTCACTTAGGAAGCCTTTTTAAAACATCCTGAATTTACTTTCAAGAAAAATGTGTATTTTGAAATGGCAGAAACAATTGAATTAATAAAGATGTTTTTTTAAGACAAATTTTGAACATTTATTCAATTATTATATTTTGAGCTCTAGCAATGTATACACTATTGAATTATTAACCCAACTTTTGTGTGAATTTAAAAGAAATTAAAATGATTATATATCTGATAGTAATAAAATATACTTATGCCAATTTACTTGCCATAAATATATGCTCGTACTACTACTACCAAACTCTACAACCTGCATAATAGTATGACTCTATGTACCGGGTTCGCGCCTCTCGACCGTCTGAAATTGTTACTTCCCTGCACTGATGAGAGCAATAAGCTTGAAACGCTAGCGTCTGTAGGTATTAATAATTTAATATTTATTTATAAATATTATACTAAGCCCCTTTAAGAAATTAAAGTTGAGCACTCTCGGGGAAGTTAAAAATAGACTGTCAAAAAGCTCTAATGCAAAGTTCCGAATACGTTCGTCGAACACTCTCGACTAGTCTTCTATCTGTGCCTGCTTCTAGGTACATATAGATCTTAATTTCCCTAAATTACGTGAGTTTCTGTGAGCCGAGTGGATATGGCTGACTCTATGTACCGGGTTCGCGCCTCTCGACCATCTGAAATTGTTACTTCCCTGCACTGATGAGAGCAATAAGCTTGAAACGCTAGCGTCTGTAGGTATAAATGATTTAATATTTATTTATAAATATTATATATATATATATATAAATTTAAAGTAAATAAACTAAACATACATTAGAGCTGTATACATTATAAATTATTTCGACTATTTTGGAAATGTGGCTGTTTACGCGTCTGATGAGACCCATCTAGGTCGAAATAATTTATAAAGCGGACAGCCCTAATGTGTGTTTAGTTTATTTACTTTAAATCTATTCCTGCTCTGTTAATAAGTACATTGAGCTCTTTTACTCGGATTCCCATCGAAACCATTCAACTCTGCACACTATATATATATATATATACATATATATATATATATATATATATATATATATATATATTGGGAAAGATATACATACTTATAAACAGACTTTTCACTTTAAATAAGGAGACTTTTATGAATATTTATAGACATGCATGCATGGGATTATGGATGTAAATGCAAGTCCCTTGATATCGAAGCACACACACACACACACTCTCATGAAATATGTACGCAAACACACACGCAAGCACACACATATGTGTACATGCATACATGATAAGGTGAGGAACAAGGCTTGGATCTCAAAAGTGTTTTTTTTCTTATTATTTTTATACTTATATATATTGTAATTATTTGTCATCAAATTAAAATGCTAGAATTCTGTGTTCTTTATTTTCGAGGAAAATGAATTATTAATCAGCAAATTCCTAATTAAGTTTATGCTTATTTTCTCTTCGTGAAATTCCTGAACAAAACTCTTGTGAGAAGACAAAACATGGTTACAAAAAGCAAAAGTTTTACAAGAATTCGCTTTGGGATGGACAGATTAAAATGTCAACGATTTTGTTTGTAATTTCTATCTGTTTAGTGTTATTTATTAGCTATTGCCAAGCGCCAACTCCACTGGGTGGGCCATGTCATGTGCATGCCTCAGGATCACATCCAATGTCACATTCATCTCTTCAAAGTACTGAGGTATGGAATTTGGTCTGACGGTTGAGGAGGTGGTTTAAGATCATAGGTTCAAAGATCAGTTGAAATCCACACTCAAAGAATTATCAGCATCCAGCTAGAATCTCTAATGCAATATGTCTTGTTTAGGGTGAATTAAAAAAACTCTAAATAAAATAATAAATGAATAAAAATTAAATAATAAATAAATAAATAAAAAATAATAAATAAATTAAAAATATAATAATAAAAAAAATCCTAAATGTGGAGGCAATGCCTGGGAGAATGGCCTCCTTAGACCGACCAGATCACCCGAAGACCAGGTAGTAGCCAATAATTTTTTTTTCTATTCCCACAAAATCTTAAAAAAATTGTGATGCTCAATTTGGTGTGTTGTGATGCACCGAGTTATCGCATAACGAAATCACCCAGGGTCATCGGAGAAGCAGCATAGTGAATAAAAATTACAATCTAGATGGTAACGAGAGGTCAGGTAGCAGGGTTGTGTAAGATAGAGGTCATGTAGGGTAGAGGTTGCGTTTGGAGTACTACTGTTGGTTGTTTTAACAATTTGAGCAGAAAAAATAAAGATAAATATTTATTTTGGATTGAGGAATATGGGAAGAAAAAAAATGTTAGAATTGCAGTCACTAATTAAGAGACAATTGAGAAAAAACAAGAGTTAAACTTGAGATTGAGGTGAATAGACGTTCCGTCTTTTGCTTCCTCCAGTTAGGGCTAGGGAGTTGACTGTATATGTAAAGCTGAATGTAGTAAGTAAGACCCCAGCATGGGCAATCTTTTTAGAGTAGCTGGTCGGATTGAGACATAGATGATCACCTAGTGGCCTGCACTACAAAAACAAATTCACGGTAATTATACATTGAAAGTAGCCCAACAATTTTCACTCTATAAAAGATGATACATGTAAACGTCTGCCTTAGACATGCGGAAAATTTGCTTTTTTTCTCTTTTCAGTAAAAATATAAATAAAATGTGAAGTCTTGGTATAATATTATCACTGATATCGAGGTTATTAATACAATCTACTTCCTAGAGATCACATTGTAGGTTTATACCCAACACGGGTAACCATTTTTTTCTTCAAAGAAGCAGATTGCATGTGACATCAAGTGAAATACAGGAGATGGCAGTGATGCAATAGATACTGATACAGACTGTCAATCCGGCATACCATGTTTGAGTTCTGTCAGATTGACCTGTGCATCATCTGGAGTGGTGCTCCAACCACTAGCCACTCCCTGTTGGACAGTGTACAAAAAATAATTTCTAACCTAATAGGTCCCGCACTGTCTGCTAAGTTCTATTCCCTGTCGCATCGCCACAGTGTTGCATCCCTGTGCTTGTTTTACAAGTACTTCCACAGAGTGTGCTCCGATGAACTTACTGCACTTGTACCTCCTCAATGAAAAAAGAAAATAGCAGCAAAATCCCACCTCTTCACTAGATGTCGGAAGATTTTCTACTCTGATAGTTTGCCTTTGGAATTCCCTACCAGCTCCCTATTTCTCTTACCATACCAACATGCGGAAGTTTAAATATAATGTGAACAAATATCTGGCTGCTCAACTCCCCATCCAGGCTTCCCCTATAAATCTGGTCTCTATCATAGTAGCCTTCTATTGCACCATTTGCACTGAGGATGTTGGCAACCTTCACGTGGTCCCTCATGTAAGTACCTAATTCTAAAAACAAGAATCAACACCTGAATCAAGTCACTAAATAAAGCTGACTTGCTGAATTTATAATAGAGGGGGGGGGGGAGATGAAATGCACCACTAAAAACCTTTGAGGTAATTTTCTCTTTCAGGTAATTCCATCACTTTTACTATGAACTCTTTTTCCTACCACAATGAACACACACAAAAAAAACTTTCTTTTTTTCTTTGTGTGCCAAACGTCGGCTTCTCTTCTGTGGAACACATTAGCACGGGACTACTTCCCTGCAGATTACAAGATGGGCGTCATCAAATCTGATGTCAACAGATTATTGTCAACTTTCTCAAAAGTATTCGAACTTGATTTCTCTCATCAATCATTCTTAATCCTCTCATGATATTCTTCATCTCTCAACCGGCAGTCATTCCATCTCATTAATCATTATACTCGAGTGGCTTTTGCCCTTGATAAATGGTGATCCATTAGTTAAAACACGAAAGCTTCTGCCTTAGAAATAGAGAAAAGTTGATTATAACTCTTCAGTGAAAAAAAAATGTCTATGAAATAAAATGTGAAGTTTTAGTCCGATATCAATGACTGATATCAATGTTATTATCACACGCAACTGCTACAATAATTACAAAGCTAAATACATAATATTATCTATCTCTTCAATATAGGGACGAGCAACGAAAGTGAAAGTAATTTGTATTATACTCATAGTCGAAAGTCAGTGATTACATTCAAAAAGAGATAAGACAGTGAAGGTGTGAATGAAGAAAAAATGATATATTTTTAAAGACTGCTCTCCGTAGAGAATGATTAGCAAAAATCGGAAAGTTCTGTAGGGAAACAGGAAAGGAATGAAAGACTTCTGCTTTAAGAATACAGTAATTGAAATATTATATAACGTGTGCAAATACAATGAATAAAGAAAGACTTTAATATTCATAAAACTGTGTTGTGCTTGTTTCTTCATCACATATGCCCTATATATATATATATATATATATATATATATATCCTTTTTTGCCTTTTCACTTTATGTTTCTTTACTCACAAACAGGCCTAAGCTCGTTGCTTGCAGATCAAATTTATGCTTGTATGATTTTTTTCTTCATCTTGAGGAAGTCTCACAATAAAGACGAAACGTTGAGGAATACATAAATAATATATTTTTTGGCTTTCCTTTTTCATTTTCCATATATATATATGGCACAAGACAAATGAAACAGACTATATATCCCACAGAAATGTGAAATTGTTGGAAATGTGAAAAAATAAAAATAAAAGTAATAAAACAAACCATGGTTATTGGAATATAATGAAAACTGTCTTATATATATATATATATATATATATATATATATATATATATACACTATCGGATTCACGTTCACATAATACCATAGACAATGGTATGAACCCCGACTTCCCATCAGCTGTCGGCATAGCAGACATTTGTTATTAATCATTTGCAATATGTATTGAATGACCCAAAATGGCTTGATATGCCATAAAATATACAAACAAAAATCAAATAAAGAATATTGGAATGAATAAAAAGAAATGCCAGTTAGTTTACAATGAAATCAGAAACAACTTATTGCAACCACACTTTACATAGAGATAGGCTATAACCCATCGTTATAGCCTATGTAAGGTTGACCTAAGGCGACCCTGTAGGTCATGAACGGTCAAATATAAGGTGAACAATAGTCTGTTTTCATCAATGTGTAAATGTATTTATAAACTAAAGCAAAAAAAAACATAGAACCAAATCTCATCGAAATTGCATCATATAATAGCAAATTAGTATACATTTTGTCCATAATTGAATCGTCTTTTACCCCCACCACCAAACAAAAAACCCAAACTAACTGCCATGCTATTGGTTGGTGGTTGCTATAGTGATTAGTCTTAATCTATTGTATAATTAGCAATTTTTGTCTGTCTGTTCATCACTTATAGGCTCCAAAACTATTCAACAGAATTGCACATAATTTGGCGTGACACATCTTTGAAATTCCAGGTATGTAATAGGAGGGGTAAAATATTTATACTACTAATGCTAATACTAAAAGTAATAAACATTCATAGGCTCCAAAAATACTTGACAGAACTCTAATAAGTTTGATAGAACAAACTGTTAATACTACTACTATTACAACTTCTAAACCCAAACACATATAGATTCCAACACTACTTGATTAATTGCCACAAATTTTGCATAAAGCACACTTAGTATGTTGGATTTGCTATGATAAATTACACTAATTTGTGTGATCAAATTGGTCAAATTGGTCATTTAGTCCTGGAGTCAACTGAATTGTGGATTTAATGGAATCATAATAAAAGAATGAAGGAAATAAGGAAATCACAGAATAACAGAATGGAGAAATTAATGGAAACACAGAATGAAAGAATAGTAGAATTAATGAAAAAAGCAGAATGAAAGAATGGTTGACTTAATAGGAATGCAGAACAAAGAATTGAGGAACTAATGAAAACACAGAATGAAAGAATAGTGGCTTAAATTAAATCAGAATTGTAGAATCAATGACATCAAAGAATAAAAGAATAGTGGAATGAATGAAAACGGCAGAATAATGGAATTAATGAAAACCCAGAATAAATGAATGGTGGAATTAATGAAAACCAGAATATAAGAATAATGAAATTAATGAAAAAAGCAGAATAAAAGAATGGTTGATTTAATAGGAACACAGAACAAAGAATTGAGGAACTAATGGAAACACAGAATGAAAGAATAGTGGCTTAAATTAAATCAGAATAAAAGAATTGTAGAATCAATGAAATCATAGAATAAAAGAATAGTGGAATGAATGAAAACGGCAAAATAATGGAATTAATGAAAACACAGAATAAATGAATGGTGGAATTAATGAAAACCAGAATATAAGAATAATGAAATTAATGACTTCACAGCATAAAAGAATGAAGGAATTAATGAAAATACAGAATGAAAGAATAGTGGAATTAATAAATGTAGGAAATTCTACAAGAATATTTAAAAGAAAATGAAAGTAAAATTGGTGAAGAATTGCTGACTAAAACGTCTTTCCCGTTTTGCCTTCCTCTTGTTATAGAGGATAATTTTATTTTAGGAGAACGACTTCTTGTGTGTTAATTTCAATCATGTAAAGTCAGTTAATGTTATGACATATGAGAGCTCATAAATGTCAGTTGAAAACTGACTTGTTGATGACTTATGATAGGAATAAAGTTTACAGAAAGTTATTGCACTTCGTAAAACAGTATTAGCAGATAAAGAAGCGACATAGGCAGAAAGTTATTTTAACGATACGCTTCATTTGTCTGGATAAGTTGGGGTTCATAATTCTCTGTATGACATCAGGATAGTATTCAGGAGCTACTCAACTCTCCAGAAAGCATCTTTTGAGAGTCAACCCCCCCCCATGGAAAAAGTCATTACTAAGGACTGTGTGTATGCGATCCCATGTAAGTGTGGGAAAATATAGACAGGTGAAAAAAAGCAAGGCTAGAAGAACACTGGAAAGCTGTAATACATGGAGTTATCGTACAGTCGGGTATGGCTGACCACATATGGAGGGAAAAGAGAAAACATCTACCCGGATGGGATGAAATAAAAAAATTATAGATAGAGAAGAACGGTGGAGAGTAAGACAACTCAAAGAAGCAGAACATATGTTAGGCGACAATGACTTACTAAGCAGACCTAATATGAAATTTAAATAATATATAATTTTATAACATATATATATATATATATATATAGTAATTCAGGTAGGGTAAAATCCACAGGGTAGAAATCCAAAGGGAATCAAACCGGGTTTATAAAAGGGTGCTCAATAAAAAATATAGAGCCGTATTGTGAATGCTTTCACTATATATATATATATATATATATATATATATTATAAACTTATCTATTATTTATAATTAATGGTTCCCATATTGTATTAAATTTTATATTAGGTCTGCTTACTAAGTTATTGTCGCCCAACATATGCGCTGCTTCTTTGAGTATATTTTACTCTTCACCATTCTTCTCTATCTATAATTTTTACTTCGTCTATATATATATATATACATATACATATGAGAGAGAGGGGAGTATTAGAAGGCTATCACAATGCAAGAAATGGAAAAAATGTCGGCGTTGAGAAGTAAGACAAAAACAAGTGACTTTGATTATATATATATATTTTTTTACTGCGTTATAAGCAATATTGCCATTCACACGTTTTTCGAGATTTAAACACCTACCATTTGATAAAGAGGTCTTCCTCGAAATATATTATGGAACGTGGTCACACACATTACATCACAGTGTTAAAATCTTGCCTAATCAAGTAAGATTTGCTATAAAAAAAAATAAAAAAAATTATTAAAAAGTCTTAGAAAAAAAAGAAAAAATATAAAATCAAAGTCACTTGTTTTTGTCTTACTTCTTAACGCCGACATTTTTTCCATTTCTTGCATTGTGATAGCCTTCTAATACTCTTCTATATACGTATTACACACAATGCTTCAATCAAACTACCTCTCCTTATTATATATATATATATACACACACACAGTGATATGTAGTAATAAAAGTAGTGATATATAGTGATAAGTAGTAAGACTGCACATTAAAACAAGAATAGGTTTAAAGCTCCCAAAATTCATACAAGTAATGTCCACAATGGATATAGTACTAAGTAAAATTCAGTTCTAAGTGATAATCGTCTGAAAGTTGAAGGTTCAATCCTCGGTGCGGGCGGTACGAAGAATTGCGAATTACTGAAGACTTCTCCTAGTCATAGCTGACAGAACGAGAGCATGCTATCCCTGTGGCTTAAATAAGGGATTCCATTCGAAATTACATCTAGATTCCCGAGTTCAAAAAGTACACCTGAAAAAGGCCGGAGATTACAGCGGCTGAAACGTTGTAAGAATAACACTCAAGATGAGAACAGTAGTCTGAATAATCCAAATTATCCAAATTATTAATCCTCATCTAAAAAATTCAGAATTCAGAAATGAACTTAATTGATTTGACTGGATTTCAACCAGGGTTTGCCGATTTCATAGTCTGTGTCGGTTGTTTTTTTCTCTTTAGTTTTTGGGTGTATAAGAATTTTCAATGTTTTATTCATTTTGAAAGATAAACAGAAAACAAAATAAAAAAAACAAAAAAAACAAAAATTTTTTAAGTATACGAGATAATAGCCGTCCGAGAACTGGTAAAATTAATTCTCTGAACGCAACTGTTTTGCACCATTTTTATGCCCCTTTACAAAAATAAAAAATTAAGATATAATGATAATAAACTGTATGTCTAGAATCCTTATTCTAATTTTGATCAAAATCCATTACATGATTTTGATTCTAGAAAATGTCTAAAATTTAAGGCTTAAGCTTAAGGAGTCTAAAGACGAAAGTAAAATTCAGAAAATCTTGCTTAATTGGTGTCTAATGACTATGGATCAAATTTAATGCAAATCTGAAATATTTGAATTTTCGAATGAGAGGTTGTGCCTATATTTTAATCTTCTATAAACACTTTAAAATACTCCACAGAAACTGAAATTTGGGGTATATTTATTAATTGATGTCTAATATCTAGTGTTAAAATTTTACGAAAACCGGAGATATCTGAATTTTCAAAATGGGATTATATAACTAAATATAGCCCACCTTACGCACAGAATCTGTGTTCCAAAATTCATGACAATTGGTTAGTTTCTGAATGAATTCTGTACATGCAAATATATAAAGATGTTTAACTTTATATAAATATAGATTACATGATTTATTTTCGCTCAAAGTAATACACCCACAATATGTGTCAAAGCTTTTTACTACATTGATATAATGAAAGAGGGACTTACCAAATATTTGAAGAGATCTAGTCTGGATAGAGAGGAGACTGGCCGCATTTTGGAGAACTAGTATGGCCGAATAGGAGCAAGAGACAAACAATATTTTTATTTCAATGGTCAAACTGAAAAGGGGGAAAAGAGTATTTATTTACCTCCTCTCCAGGAGGTTAGGCACAAGGCCTGTTTTATCTTACTCCCACATCAGTAAGGTGTGACCCAAGATCGGGTCGGGAAAGTTGGGTTTGAAAAGCCAGCGCCCGAGAAAGTGAGCACTCTAGCCATTAAAAATTGCCTGGGCAGCCCCGTCGGTATTCCCCGTTAGGGGCGCCTCAGGCAGTAAGCAATAAACTTACTCCTCCTCAAAGAGGGGAAGCAAAGCCTGGGAGGGTGGACCTCCTAGAACTGCACAGGACAGCCCCATAGACCGGCGTAAATCAAGCCCCGAAGGCCAAGACAATACGAGTGTATGGGGTGTAGTATCCATCGGAACAGATACTACACTTTGATCTTAGCCAAAAGGCCAAAAAGAGTAATTAAAATTATAAATCACATTTTTAGATTTTTAACAATATGGTTAAATCAACAAATCGTTGATCGCTCCATCATCATATGATTTGGACTCCATGAATTAAAAAAAAAAGGCCCTAACAGTTGTTTTTCTTTTCATATTTTTGTAGAAGAATTGATCTTCTATTTAATAAGTCTGCTTTTCCTACCATAGCACAGCCTTAACACTGCCAATGTACATGCATTAAATAGTACATAATTCAAGAAAACTTGTCGAATTAGTAGTATTAATACAGCTTTCTTTGCATATGCAAGCAACAAGCAGGTGACAACTAATTGTTTTCAAGTCAATTGCAAAAGTTTTTGCTAAGAAAATTATTAACCAAAATTTGTAGAAGAAATATGTAAAAATCTGTATAATAATTGTTTGGCCTTCCCTTAGTACAGCTGTTTCACCGCCAATATCCATACATTAAATCAAAGTTGACACAGTAATCGTAACGACCCAGTTTACACTTTGATGCCCAAAGTGGAAATTCTTAAACTCATTTCTGTGCACATGGCTCGACTGTATAAAAAATAAAATAATGTTAGGGATGAGGTCAAACAACATAGTCGGAATGATAGACCGAAACTTAGATCACTTGTTCTAGTGAGTTAATTGCAATTATGTCTAATAGAATGGAAATTGGTGATTAAAATATATATTTAGAGAAACAAACGTTCATTAACTCTGTTTTATTATAATAATAGATGTATAGCTATAATCATGTTAAGACACCATTTCCTGTATTCGTCTGAATTAATAAAATCAAATAAAACCATTTTAAGCCAATCAGATACATTTCTCTGAATTTATCAAATTTGCTGTTTTGGATCCACCCAAAGTAAATAAAAAGCCAGATTTTTCCTTCAACACGTATAACATCCACGACAGAGCTAACATCGCCATCTCACTAGCTTCCCTCGTCGTCTCTCGGGTGATGGAAAGGCTAAAAATGCATTTCTCCACTCCTGCACACATAACCACTCTGACGCTTATGCACACACATACACAATGCATTAACTCTTTCACTCTATCGTCTGCTGATTGAAAACAAATATATAAACTTAACCACTTTAATACTTTTAACATTTCTCAATGAACTTTCTACAATGAAAACAAATGAACATTAACTCTTATTAATAACGTTTAATCAAACAAACATTTAATAGTTCACTCGGGAAGTTTTGATTACTTGGCCCCCCCACTTCACGGTCATCAATAATGAAGTTATATATGCATGTGTTTAACCGGCCCCCCCCCACTTTTTAGGAGAGCCCCCCCCCCCCACTTTTATAACTGTCCCGCCGGTCCTGAAGCATACTAACCAAATTCTAAATAAATGACTAGGGGGTATTAGTCTTATACATGTGTGAAATACCAGAGCTTTACGCGCTCCACTACTTTTGGAGCTGCTCCCGCTCCTGCTCCAACGCCCCAAATTGGAACTGGCTCCTCTCACGCTCCCCATTTTCAAAAAAGAAGCCGCTCCAGCTCAAGCTCCTATTAAATAGGAGCGGCTCTTTTTCAGCGCTCCATAATGAAAATTCATCTTCTTTCATAAACGTGTTATTCTGCCAATGAGTGGTTGAAGGATAGAGGTGGGCGTCAAAGGATCTCGTCAATATGGGTGGGGATGTCACTTTAAGTGTAAGACCGTAAGATAACATTTGACAAAATCTAGCTAATATTTTGAGATGTGCTAAAGTTTAAAGGAATATTTTGAGAGTTATAGGAGAACATGTCGGACGAAGTATAGCATTATACGTAAATTATCGTTTCCTGGGGTATAAAATAGAAATAGAAAAAACCCTGAAGTATTTTAAAACAATTTTAATTTCCATTACATTAACAACCTATTTTTTGCAGGGGAGGAAAATTTTACCCGATATTTTTTCTATTTATTTTGGAAAGGAATTTAGATTTGTTTTAAGTAGAACGCACAAGTACTTTCAAACAAATCGAGTTATCCATTTTTTTTTTTAATAGTACAATTTGGGGCGAAAAAAAAAACAATGAAGTTTATTTTTTAAAGATTTTTAAAATCTTATACATGATGTGTGAAATACCTTATAATGCCCTCCCTCCAATCTTTCTATATTTTTTCTATATATTTTTTATGATTTTTAACAAAACATTGTAGCAATTTAACTTTTCCACTTATTCCTTTATAGAGTGAAAAACTGGAGTCATTTGGCACTAAATCTTTAGGAAATTTTACACTGTTTAATCTTTCAGGGTTCATTGGGATCCTGGATGAATATTTTTTATAGAGTTGTTACCCTAACGTCGTATCATAGAATTATGTTGCTGTCTGCTTGAGATATGGTTCTGTTCAGTCGTAGAAGTAGTTAGTTTATTGCTAATCGCCTGATGCGCCCTTACCAAGGAATGCCAACAGAGCTGCTCAGGAAGTTTTTGTATGCCAGAGTGCGCTTATCCTAGTGCTTCTCAAAAGCACACGTAACCTTGGGTCTAACCTCCTGGCAAAGAAATAATATCTATCTTTAACATGTGTGTGTGATTAAATGCAAGTTTGCCTGTCGATTGATCATTCTAATCTGTTGTTTAATTATTTATGTTTGTTGCAAAATGTTAGGATGGATAACTTTACATATGTGTGCTTCCTATATATGTTCTTGTTATATATGCACCTGCTCTACTAATAACTACTTTAATATCGAGCACTCATAGAATGGATATATTGACTTATTACCTGGTAATAAGCCAAAACTCATTCTACATATCTTATTATTAGACGACTTCCACGTATTTTATAATACTTATATGTATTTTATAATACTTATATGCATTTTATAATACTTATATGTATTTTATAATACTTATGTATTTTATAATACTTATATGTATTTTATAATACTTATATGTATTTTATAATACTTATATGCATTTTATAATACTTATATGCATTTTATAATACTTATATGTATTTTATAATACTTATATGCATTTTATAATACTTATATGCATTTTATAATACTTAAATGCATTTTATAATACTTATATGCATTTTATAATACTTATATGCATTTTATTTCCGTCTTTCTCTTTTCTCTCCCTGTCATGTTTGTGTCATATTTTGTAATAATTGGTAAAAAACTATCTTCATTTCTGAGAAAGATTTTAATAAATTGGAAAATCTTTAAAAAATCTAGCACCTGCAAATCAATGAACTCACCATGTAGATTATGTTTAAATGGAACACTGGAAATTATCCGTTTTAAAGACAGAAATAAACTCCTAAATAGAAAACAAGAGACGTCTATCAACTGTAAACATAGTAGACTCTACCTCCTTAGCAACCCACATACCCCACCTTAACCCCACACCAACCCCCCCACATATTTAAAAATGAAAAATGAATGATTACATCACCCCCCCCCATTATACACTACTTCAAAACACATTACAACCCCCTACCCACCCACCAAAATTTACCACCCAACCCCACCCCCAACAAGCCCTGATGAATCTAAAATATATAACCACCCCACTAAACCATCAATAACATCAAATCTCTAAGTATTACCTATAATCCTCAGCCTCAATAACCTCTCAGTCATACTACCAATTCTACCAAAATCATCTCCCACCTAAACCCATAACTGTGATAGCTATTAACTCTGATATCACTTAGATTAATCTAATCTCAATTACTTAATCCTTCGATTACTATCTTGAACACTTAATTATTCACTGGTGCTTAGTCCTTATTATTGGTAGTAGAACTATAAAAGCCTACCATCACTTGTAGACTTATTTCGCCCAATGACTTCACAAGTAACAGGATCATAATAATAATAATTATTATTATTACTATTATTATTATTATTGATACTATTGTTACTGCGACTATCGTAGGTATGATTGGCATTATTATTATTATTGTTATTATAATTGTTTTTATTAATACTAAAGATAGTAACACCATTAAACTTCTTTTATATAATAATTTCACTAGTATTAATTTTAGTATAATATAATCACAATTAACAAATATTATCACAACAAAATTCACTACGTTACTGAGCTCATTATACAAACCATAAATAATTATATTAAAATAGAATGCAAAAGTAGCAATTAATACCCTAAATTAAAATTATCAAACATTTTTATCTACACGATAATCACCTATTACAACAGAAATGACAGTTATAACTTTGTAATTATAATCCTTTTCTCATTATTAAATTAAACCCACCCTGCCCTCCGCCCTGGTTGGAATTGAGGTCACAGTGGCCCAGACACTAGAGATCACCCCACTCAACTTCCTGAAATATCACTTGTTGGGGTCTCCCCCCTCCCCCTTTCCTGTCCTCGCTATAGGCTGAGCCCCATCTCCGCCCCCTCCCTCTTATGCATCTTCAATTTCCGGTTGGGGTTGAATTTAAAATCTTAAACATTTGGATTCCATTAACGCTTGAAAAGTTGGCGTTCATTATGGACGCTAATGAAACAGCATATATTTTGTTGCAATTAATGGAATAATAAAATCACCAACAAAAATATATATATATATATATATATATATATATATAAAGCAAGATTCACTGAATTTCAATTTCTTCTCAAAGCCATTTTTAGACATTTTCTTGAATCAAAATAATGAAATTAATTTTAATCAAAATTAGAATAAGGATTCTAGACATAAAGTTTAGTAGCATTATGCATTGATTTTAATCTTCATAAGTGGTGCAAAACTGTTCTGTTCAGGGATTTAATTTTACCCGTCCTAGGTCATGGCCGTCGTAAAACGTAGACTAAGACCTGTTAACTGGAAAGTGACGTCATGCTGTAAAGTAACATGCGAGATCTTTCAAACAGTCAGACTATGTGCATTTTGGCCCCTCCCTTCACTTAAAAATTCATCAAAATTCAGGTAATCAGCCAATTTTAGTGAAATTTTCACTATTTATTAGTTAATTAACGATCACGAGATATGATTAACCCATTAATTTATTAGAAGTCCCAGTGAAAAATGTATTATTTCGTGTAATCAAAAAACATCTTTACTATGTTATAGCAGAGGGTACTAAAAAACAGCATGAATGTATTTTTTTGTGAAAATAAAGCATCGTAGATGTTAACAATATAAAAAGATCTTTTAAAATATAGTTCTCATATATTACGAAAAAAGTCCCTAAATTCCGTATCAATAAAATCAATATAACTCAAAGAAAAATTAAATTCTCGAATTAGATAATAACAATGCAGAAATAATGACGCGGTTTTCTAATATTTGCACATATCTAATGAATGAGAGCTTTTAAAAAAAGCATTAGAAAACTTTAAAAATTACATTTATAAAAGAAAAAAAAAAGGAACACGATTCGATTTATACTGAAACTGATCTTTATTCAATATTAATTAAAAAAAGAATTAACAATGAATAGTTAATTGTTTCTGAATTTAGGGAACAAACAATTAAATAAACAAACGACTTATGAATAATTTTTAAAATATAAGCAAACAATAAATGTAAATAAAAACAAACGATAAGTTAGTTTAAAATGAAAACAAACGATAAATTACAAAAAATTAAACAAATTAAATTAAACCAAATAATTTAAATACAAGCAAACAATAAAGTTACTAATGCAGAATATTTTTTTTAATCAAACTTATGTAAAAATCTGCTGGCTATTTAATTACATGTTTGGAATTTTCCTTTTCTGCATTATTTTTTGTTATTAATGTGATCATTGTTTAGCAGATAATTTGAAGAGCTCCAGATAAGCATTCTTTCTATTTTTTCCAATACTGTGACTCTCATCGCAAGAGTCAACATGAAAAAGAAGGTTGGCATCTGCCAAAACATTCAATGTTATGTACTTCCAGATACTAATTTCTTACAAGTATTGTATTTCATTTTCTTAAAAACTGCATAACAGCTATAACCTGCTAAGTATAATATAACAGGGAGTACTTCTCTACACTGATTAACATCATCATCTGTTACATCTATGTTGAATTTGTAAACATCTAACTGTGGCTCCCTTGTTATTTCATCCCAGTTAGCTTCTTGTAAATTTATGTCCTCAGGTCGAAAATGACGTTCACATCCCTGAAGAAATGATTTAAAAGACAATCGTACCATAATTTAAACTCTTGTTAAAAACTAAGAAAAGATAGTAAACAAACATCTACAATATTAAATAAGTTTTAAAAAATCAAAATTTAAACAAAATACTGGTAGAAACACATCCAATAAATGTCACCAATCGTGCGAAAATATACTGTTCACCCAGTATTTGGCTTATTTAATCCATGATATCAATTAAGGTCATGAAATTACAAAATCAAAAATTCAAATAATTAATAGAACATGTATTGAAATAAATCAAAATATGTGTTTTTCTTTTTGCAAAACGAACACTTTATTTACAACTAGCGGAAGCCGTCGCCTGACGTTGCACAGGAGAAAGTACTACCTATTGCATGACGTCGAATAAAAAAAGAAACGACCTATTGTTCTTTCTCCCCCCCCCCCTCTACCGTGTTGACGAATGTTTTAAATTAAAAAAAAAGAAAAAATGGCAGAGAAGAATGGGATCGAACGCTGAAACTGGCGATCATGAAACCTCCCTTCTTAATGACTGTGCCACGGTTTCGAGTTTAAAATACATGTGAAAATAGGCCAATTAAGCTGAGCTTGTTTATTGGCATGCGTGTTATGTTAAGATTCAGCTTCTGCCGACCAAATGTAAAGTTCAACAATGACATGGTTTAGGTCCTTTTTTGATGAAGTAAATGGATTTGGGCAAGTTTTCTATAATATGTGTGGTGAAGGTGTATGATTTTGAAAATGTAAATGTATCGGGGTCTACAAGTATCTTAGCGCTTATTGAATTAAATAGGAAGTCGATTCGATCAAGAAATTGTAGCCGCCATGTTGAATGAAGAAATGTTGCAGGAACTGTGTTCGTTAATTTCATTCGCTTAATTTCGGAATGAATATAAATATAGAAGTCATAGGTAGAATTAGAAATAACGTGATCTGATATTCGTGGAAAATCATTGAAGTGAACTGGAGCGAGCATTAAGTCTTTGCGTATTGCTTTATATTATGTAGTAAATTAATACCAGGCAAATAATAAATAAGAACGAGTGTTTTGTGAAAATTAAGCTGTGTTTATTAGTTCCCGGTGTCGATGAGTGTAGTGACAGTACAGAATTGTTAGGGAGAAAAGTTTTTGCTACCACCTATATGGAGTTGGTTTGACCGAGAGTCGTAGATGGTGGGCCAAATGTAATGTTTAGTGTTAGCTGGGAAAAAAGAATAACAAATTTACTAAAACACGCTCGAGTGAATAAGTGTAGTATAGTGGTGAGTTTAGTAGCCTGTTATGCATGTGGTTATTTTCCTATTCTCCGAGAAGGTACAGGGGAAAAATCGTCTCTACTTTATATATAAGATATAGTAAAGTTTGAATATCTCGCTTATTTCGTTTGATTTTCACACACATTTTTGATCAAATTTATTAATTAGTCTTAAATGGTATTTTTTATCCCGAAATAAAATTCTAATTTATTTTTTAAAGCTTGAAAATTGAACTTTTATGCAATCCCTTAATCGCTGGCGGCCATGTTGTAATTTCCTATTATTTTTTTTCGCGTTTCATCTCTATAAAAAGGAAATACGTTTAACTTGATTTTATTTATACAAAAAATTTGTGGTGTCTTCGTTCGCGCTTGACATCCGTAAATAAGCTATTTGACTTTCGTTTTATTTATAAAAAATTTTTGAAAATGATATAAATACGGATTTTGTCCGTCCGTCACATTTTTTTTAAACGTAATAAATATGCGACCATATATTTTCTAGTTAATTAAATTTTAAAACATCATTTCACAAATCTTGCTATATTTCGTAGGACTGAAGTTATCCTGCCTAATAAAATGTATCCAAGTCCGAAATAGTTCCTTACCTTTCGGAAAAGCAAAAACATTAACTTTGGGGCCATTTTTACAATTCCCCTTGCAATATAGAACGATACAAGAAGAAGGCATCTTTATCTTTCGGAAATGACAGAAAAAGCCGGAAGTGGCTTTGGGTACTTCCGGTCTTGATTTATAGTGGTTCTTACTCCCACTATCAATGACATCACCAGAAAAATTCGACTAAGTTAGCAGGCCTTAGTTTACTTTTTACACCGGCCACGCTTGGGATGGGTATTCTTCTAGTGTGTGTATATCATACATACATATATATATATATATATATATATATATATATATATATATATATATATATTATTAATAATAATAATAATAATAATACAGGAGTATGCTGAGTGCCTACACAAATTCAAACCTATTTTGATTCCAGGACACTCACCAATCACGAGATCTGGGACTTAAACACAATTGAATCTGTCTCTCCCCCATCTATATACTGCTATATCTATATTTATTCGCTAAGAATTTTCACATAAGTCATCATTAGTGATCGCTCACAGGCAAAAATAAGTGATATTCTCTGGAATCCGTGTGACAACAAGTTTCCCTAAATTGCCAGCACTTTCCCTTTGTTTCAATAACTATTGCAAAATGGCTTGATTGAAACTAAGTCTTCCAGTAATCTTTATACCCTTCCAATGGCGGTCTGTATGATGATCCTTTCTTTCGGTCTTTTCATATTCACGGCCATTTTTTTCTGGAAGCAACCGATGTTGATGCTACCACGTTTTTTTTTTTTTTTCGTGGAGTGGAGATCGGATTTCAGATCATGGGATATTCTTATTTATCTACTTTTGGCAGTTTCAGTTACCTTGGTTTTGTGTAATATTCTTTCTATATTTCCAGCTATCTTTATTCAGGGTTATTCTATTTCAATTTATCTGTGTTTGATCGTTGTTATCTGGTTATGTGGGTTGGCTTCCAGACTCGAGGATTTTTCTTAAGATTTCAGTATGATGTCGATACTCTATTTGATTCAAATTTCTCCAAGTCTTTTTTCCATGTTTTCGAATTGTTACAATTATTGGTATGACAGTAGCTTTTTCAGGTTCCATATTCTTTTCAGCTTTCCGGCAAGCTCCGTGAATTTGCTTAGTTTTTCTGTCTCCTTTAGTTTTATCCTGTGATCAGCTCGGAACGGCCAAATCTACCGTTTTGGCAAGCTTTTTTCCCCTCTTATAACCATATCTGGTCCTCTTGTTTGAATAAGTTATTGAATCATCATCATCATTATTATTATTATTATTATCATTATTATTTACTCACTTGGAGTTTTCACACAAGTCATTATCAGTTATTGCTCCCTGGTAATAACAAATGATGTTCCTGGGCATCTAAATGACAACAAGTCGCTCCAGATTTCCAGTACTCTCCAATTCTTTCGATAGCAGTTGCAAATCACTTTGCGTTATCGCAACGCCATTCACCAATAGACGTCTGGATGGTGCTTTCCTTCTTCAGTCTTTCCATCTCCTTCATCTTTCACGATCATTTTGTGTGGTGCCAACCGAGACTGGTCCAACATGTGTGTGTGTTTCGGGAGGAGGTTCAGTTTCTGTGATTTTCTTTCTATATTTTGGCTTTATTTCTATTTCAGCTAACGTGTGGCTGGTAGTGTTCTGTATTCAACGTTTTTCCTTAAGATTTTGACTGTTTTCCTTTGATTCTAATTTCTCAAAGCCTTTTTCCAGGTGTTTCGGTATTCTCCCTAGTGCTCTTAGAATTACTGATATTAGATTAACTTTCTTCATGTTTCATATTCTATTCAATTCTTCAGCAATCAATCTATTAATTGCTCTCGAAATAGATACTGGAAAATATCTGGAAAATATCTTTTTAATATAATATTTTATGGGTTTATTTTGAAAATAATATTTATTTACAAATAATTATATATATATATATTCTTATATGTAACAGATATCATGACCATACTAAAATATAGATCTGTTTTATGCCAATAAACCTTTCACCCATATATTCCATGCATACCCGACTCCTGTTTTTAATATCAAGATGATGTTTCCAAATCCTGCAGGACCATCTGTGCACCATTTCCTCTTCTCTTTATCTTTATTCACAGTTCGGATTATATGACATTGATTTGTGCAACGCGAACAGATGGGATCATAATTCAGCAAAAACAAAGCAGGTGTCCTTGATTGATACTTTTAAATCCAAATGAATGTCAATCCAGATTTGGATCTTTGTTGTCTTGGACACAATCTATCTTCTTGAAAAATGAATTGAAAATTTATTGATTATGAAAATTTATTGAGATAAAAAGAACCGGAATCTCTCATCTGATTTATGTCTACAAGAGTCATCATCATCATCATCATCATCATCATCATCATCATCATCCGTTTAACGTCCATTTTACATGCTGGCATGTGTTGGACGTCTTTTAGAAATTGATTTTGAAAACTAACCTATCTAAGACCAAGTCTTTATTTATGCCCCTTTTTCTTACATCCATCTTTATCATTCCCTTCTATGTTTTCTTCGACCTTTCCTTTGTGAACGTCCCCTGCTACCTCAGCTGTTCTATATCTACTAGCCCAAGCACTCTAACCCATTATTTCTATATGACCAAACCAACGAAGTCTCCTGTTCTGCATACATCTCTCTATACTGTCTAGATTTAATGTTCCTTTGAGATCATCAGATCTAAGCCTGTCTTTAAGACTCACATTACACATCGTATCATTCTCATATCATTTCTCTTCATACAAGGCATGTGATCCACACTCCCTGGCCAGGTCTCACTTCAATATATAAAGACATGTTATACATATTCCTGATAGATGCTTCCTTTGGTCGACAATGCTGATGCTCTGCCAGTTAGTAAAGGCGGAAGTTCCCTAAACTTACATCCACTCGTAACTCTTGCCATCATACTCGCACCTGCGCCTCTCTGGTTCAAAGATTTTACAATATTTACATATGTACTAGTTTATGGTGTATATATTATGTGACAGAAAACAATATGGATGAAGTGTTCTCAGTCTCGAAGGATCACTGTGATTGAGCATTGAAGACACGAGGTATGATTTAATTGTACTCATTATTGTCCCCCCCCCTCAAAAAAGAAAAACTTTTAACCAATGAAATCATATATTTATAAACAATAAATAAATTCAAACTATTGGGGATATTTTCAAAAGGATAACCCATGGAGTGGATGTGGTATTGTTGTGACTGTGAAAGTGATGGACAAATGGTGACAGAACGGATCGGTTAGAATATACTTGGTCATCACCCACGATTGCAGGATATTTTCTTATTGTATCAAAGAAGATACTTTCTCCAAGAATCTTCAAATCGAGTGAAACCTTGGTTTATAAATGTCTCGAAACTTGAACAATTCGGATTTCGAACAAAATATTCAAGACAGAAATTCCTCAGGTTTTCTAACAAAATTTCGATTTCCGAACATCGTCTGATGAAACGTTAAGAGTTCTGTGCAGTGTTGCCATTCCTGGCTTTTAAAATTCAGATCTGGATTTTTAAAAATCAATCTGGTTTTTTTTAATCTGTTTTTTTTTTTAAGAATATTTTAAATACCTGCTAAAATAAAAATAAAACTGTGTCGTAAAATGGTCAAAATATACACTAAAAATAGTCTTAATTTATAAACAGTTCACAAAGAATATATTTTTGTATGAAATAAGGTTTTATTTTATATATTATAGTTCGTATTGAAAACAATAACTGGATTTAGTTAAGAGTAAGATAGACAGAGGATGACCAACAACCCCCTCCCCCACTACTTAGACTTTTGATTTGTACCTCATTTGTTCAAATGTAATTCTATATTTTTTGCAAATAAATAATTCAAAGTGTAGTATCTGTTCTGCCATCGGTCGGTGAAGGAGAGATCATTCTAAATTGAGGCAATTTTTATTTTTGTTCATATCCAAAGTGACGCTTTTTGGGGAATTGGATTTTCCTCACATTAAAACACGACCTTGTGTCTAACTTTGCCCTTGTGGGGAAGCAAGGAAATATGCACAACATTATGTAAATATACACAGTCCCATAAGCCCCCGCTCTGGGTCGTAAGGGGCGCTACATGGTGGATATCAATCATGCAGCAGACATTGGGCCAGTGAAATCTGGTGGCACCAATTTCTCTTCAGGCCATAATTTCATTGTAACCAATTTCATTCACTAGGCTTGGGTTGACCCGTGGCATATGATTTTCAAGCACTTACCAAAGAATTAACTGATTTAAGTAGAAGTGTTCTAACCTCGCAACACTTTCGGCCACGTGCGAATGGCAAACCAAGAGAGATTATATTCTACATTTTACCAACTTGGAGACAAAGTTCTCATGGAATTTTTTGTGAGGTTATTCGAAACACAAAAATGCATAAATGACTCAAAAATACCTGTTAGGTCCTTGTACAGTTTAAGCCTTTTTACATTTTTGATCCGACTAAAACTTTGACTAATTGCAAGCTGAGACGGCAAAAAAAAAAATACAACAAAAAACGTGCGAAAGAAAAACTTTTCCTTATTAAAGTCTAAAGAAGTTGTTTTAATTATTAAATAAAAAAAAAGAAGTTATTTATCAAGGATTGGTCCTCGAACGGACTGGTTGATGAATGACAATTTGTTAAATATGGGTTTGATGCTCCATCTCCTAAAAGTGAGGCCAAAAGCAGTCGAGGCCCGCTGTTGAGTCTGTGCCGCAAATGCAGTGCTGCTGAGCAAGCTGAAAAGAATGGTTGAACGAGTTATCTTGAGATCTAATATCTACCACCCCCCTCCACTCCATGCCTATCTCAATGCACTATTTCTTATCAAGGGAGGCGCGAGAGCGTTCTATCCCTTAATAGACTACACGAATGGCCTATGCTGAAAATCTCATTTCTTTGATCAATCATAACTCAAAAACCAATAAACCAAATTAGTTAAAACTTTACACAACATTTTTATTTGATAGGTTCTATAAGTGTATAGAATTTCACCATCATTAGTCAAGGCAACCCAGAGATCCAGAAAGTTCAATCATGAAATCATGTTATCTGTGTGTACATACGTACGTATGTGCCACCCTGTATCTCATCAACTATTTGATGGATTCAGCTGATTTCTGGCAGAGATAGAGGTTCTAGGGTCTAGTTGATGGCATTTTAATTTCAGTTTACCATATACCTTAGTTTTCCAGAAAATTCAAAAACACCTTATGAGAAGGCATTGTATTGAAGCATAGCCTTTACAAAAGTAGTGACATCCCATGAAAAATGCCAGTATATTGAAATCATATGCCCTTAATAGGGTTAAGAGGAACATTCATATACACTAAATGTACAAAAGCAAAGAAATTCCCAAATTTTTACACTTTTATTGTCATTAATTAAGGGTATGACTACATATCAAGATAGCCATTTCATAATCACATCACTACAGTATAAATCTCTATGCATGAGTGGATGAAGTGTGTGAGGTGCGCTGAAGAAAAATTCCTACCAGTAAAATATATAGCCCTGTTGTGCTCGCATACCCTTAATGACAATAAAAGTGTAAAAATTTGGGAATTTCCTTGCTTTTGTGCATTTAGTGTATATGAATTTTTATCTTAACCCTATTAACAGCATATGATTTCAGTATACTGGCATTTTTCATGGAATTTAATTAGAGCTGCTTCCAAAAAGAATGAATCCAATTGGTATGCATGTCTCTATTTACTTGCCTCCCCACGAGGACAAAGTTAAGCACAAACTCATCTTTTAATGTTGCCGAAAATCCAGCTACCCCAAACATGGCACTGGATTTGGGACAAAAATAAAAAATTACCTCTTGCCTAGGAGGATTACTCGTCTTCTGACTAGGGATAGCACAGATACTACATTTAGATCCTAGTGCGAGTTATCAAAATTAAGAATTTTTTATATAGAGTTAGAAGACAATTGTGGTTAAAATTTTAAATCCGAACATGTTATGTGTGTGATAATATAAAAACACAATTCTTCTATATAGTTCAAATCGATTCTTATATGAATCAAATTCCAAAGTAAAATGACACTCAATATTCAAACCGTTGTTTTGAAACTTCTACTGAATGGAAGAAAAGATTGGTTGTGGGTGCCACATGTAAGAATTTATTTTTTATATTTCTCAGTTTTAACTTGACTTTTGAGAGTTGGTCTTTCGATGTGAAGCGAGTTTTTCTGAACATTCTAATCTAAGTTTTCTGAGGTTCAAAATCTTTTTGATATGTGTCACCTCCATATCGCCATTGCAGTATCGTATTCTTCCTGGACATTTTCCATGATGTTTCACTTTGATATAATATGGTTTTCATTTTCGTGTTGCTATTTGAATTTGTTCAAGTATGCTTTAAATTTTCTTAGAAACACGTGAAAGTTTTTATTTGCTCCGAAATTGACATTAAATTGCAGTATGATATAACTCTCATCTGTAATTTTATATATATATATTGATGTTTGTATTACAGAAGACGAGAACATTATATATATATACACACACACACATATATATATATATATACATATTGTGTGTATTTAGGCAGCATATTTTCATTTAGGCAAACATTATTAAATAGCACGGAGTGGTTTTGTTTGATGCGACTTTTTTAATTTTTTTTATTTATTTATTTTTTTTGCAAGTACTTTCGATTTGAATCGTCAAATCATCTTCAGGCGGTATTAGTTTTAGTGTCTTTACAAATTATGACTTTACTGTTGTGCTCATTTTTGAATTATAACGGCAAGTATTTTATAACTTAAAAAAGCGTCTGTAAAGTTGAAATGTACATGAGAGCGTGATGGCGTTCTACACATATGAGAGATTTAAAAGTTTGACTGTTTAAACCGTTAAGAAATTGATCACGTTAAAGAAAGTGCATACAATTCAAACGCATAACTACCTAATGGCTAAGAATTTGGTAATGTTAATTATTATGCTAGACAGTTTAAAATGTTGCGACTAGTTTCATAATTGACATTATTAATTGTGGGATGTTTAGTTTTTATGTAGAGGGCTTCGAGTATTTTTATTTTTTTGATATTGGTATCGTGGTGTATTATTTTGGTATTGTTAACAAGGATGTTTCTATATTGGGAGGGGGTAAAATTATGTCTTTTAGGTGTTGGCATATAGAGCTAGTGTCGGAGAGATGTAGGGTGAGTGTTCAGGATGGTGTTGTGGAAGTGAAACCTATGTAAGAATAAGTTTTTTATTGTTGTCGAAGATACATTCTCCCATAGGGCATTGGAACTGATATATTACATTGGTTCTTCCAATGTTTAAACAGTCAAACTTTTAAATCTCTCAATAATGCACACTGTTCGAAACAATAATTGGAAAGAAAATAAAAATAAAATCGATAATATTTTTCCTTCCTATCCATTTTCTTATCTAATTATTGTTTGGAACTATATGCATTATTTATCAATATTTCGAATGGTTTTCTACTGTACTAACATACAGAAATTAAATTTAATGTGAACAGATACCTTGCTGCTCAACTCCCTACTTAGGATGTCCCTGTAGATATGGCCCCTAATTCACAGAGGCCCTTACGTCTCAGCAGCAATGTGCCTTGTTTGGGGTGAATAACATTTTTTACAATTTTTTTAAATTACTAAAAACAACCCAGGTCAGTTTTTTTTCTAAAAATAACACATCTGATTAAGTTTTACATAAAAAACTATACCTGGAAAGGTTCTACTAAAACCGATACATATGGTGGGATTTTATTCAGAAGATAATGTTTTAGAAAAAGATTTATTTGCTGAGGTTTTGCCAGGGAAATTGATTTAGTAAGTGTTGGAAGTATTGCTAAAATTTCTTCCTGGCAAGTTTCAACTAAAAAGCATAGCTAGCAACGTTCTACAAAAAATGGTGCATCTGGTGAGGTTTTATTTAGAAGATAATGTTTGACAAAAGGCTTCATCTGCTGAGGTTTTGCCAGGGAGATTGATCTAGTAAGGATCTAATAAACTGGGAGGTATTGCTAAAATTTCTTCCTGGCAAGTTTCAACTAAAAAGCATAGCTAGCAACGGTCTACAAAAAATGGTGCATCTGGTGAGGTTTTATTTATAAGATAATGTTTGACAAAAAGCTTCATCTGCTGAGGTTTTGCCAGGGAGATTTATCTAGTAAGGATCTAATAAACTGGGAGCTATTGCTAAAATTTCTTCCTGGCAAGTTTCAACTAAAAAGCATAGCTAGCAACGGTCTACAAAAAATAGTACATCTGGTGAGGTTTTATTTATAAGATAATGTTTGACAAAAAGATTCATCTGCTGAGGTTTTGCCAGGGAGATTGATCTAGTAAGGATCTAATAAACTGGGAGGTATTGCTAAAATTTCTTCCTGGCAAGTTTCAACTAAAAAGCATAGCTAGCAACGGTCTACAAAAAATAGTACATCTGGTGAGGTTTTATTTATAAGATAATGTTTGACAAAAAGATTCATCTGCTGAGGTTTTGCCAGGGAGATTGATCTAGTAAGGATCTAATAAACTGGGAGGTATTGCTAAAATTTCTTCCTGGCAAGTTTCAACTAAAAAGCATAGCTAGCAACGGTCTACAAAAAATGGTGCATCTGGTGAGGTTTTATTTAGAAGATATTTAGGTTATACTGAAAGCTTTCTCTTCTGCAGTTCTGCAAGGGAGTTGGTGAAAATCTCCGACACCATAAGGTTGTCATCACCATCTTAGGTTCAACTTCTATTTTACATGCTGCCATGTGTTCGTTAGTTTTTAGAAATTGACTTTCAAGTTGTGGAAGAAGGGCGTAGGCATATGGCTATATTAGGGTTAGTAACTAAAAGACAAACCAGGGATGGGTTACGTCACCCTTCTCCAAATCAACACTGCCAACTCATCTGGGAATTGTTGGTGTCATAGGAAGAATCCCTCACATTAGCTAATGAGAGGAAAAAGATAAAATATCAGGCCAGGAACTGGTCAAACAATATCGAGAGAATGGATGGAAGATCGACTATGATCCTATAGAAATTGGTTGCAGAGGGTTTGCTGGTCAGGCACTATGCAGATCACAGACAAAAGTAGGTCTAGTGGGAGCAGCGAGGGCCTGTACTTTAAAGGACATAACAAATAAAGTAATAGTTGCGTCCAAATGGATTTGGCTAAAAAGATCAAACCCTGGAAATGAGGCAAAGAACGAAGACACATGTAACATTAAAGTGTTCTTTTTTTTGATCCGTCACATGATGGTGAGATGTATATTTATTTATTTATTTATTTTTAAGTGGCACTTTTAACTGTTTAGTTAATGTGTCCGTTTAATCGAAGATTTGTATTGTATTAATTTACTTATATTTTTTTAATCAGCAAGGAATGTTAGTATGAAAATTAACACTTTTTAGTGGGTGTCAATCAAATATGATGATTGCAATGCATTTCGAATATTGTTCTTGTCTGATTTGGGATATATTCATATAATATGCGAATCCATCACGATTATTTAGTTATTTTTTTATGCACGTCGAACCGTTCAGTGTATAAAATTGACAATCGTTAACATGTCTTTAATCTAATAAGATTTGTATTGTACTTAAATATTTATTTTAATTCGTGATATATTTATGTGCGACTTCAGCAGAGTTTTTTTAGTTTTTTTTATTACTCGTCACGGAAATCGGATCGATTATTTAGTTATTTTTTTATGCACGTCGAACCGTCCAGTGTATAAAATTGACAATCGTTAACATGTCTTTAATCTAATAAGAAGATTTGTATTGTAATTAATTATTTATTTTAATTCGTGATATATTTATGTGCGACTTCAGCAGAGTTTTTTGTTACTTTTTTTAATTTCTCGTCACGAAAATCGGATCGATTTCATACTTAACTAGTTGAACACTTTTGATAGATTTCACTCAAAAATGGGATAGGCTGGGCTAACAATTAATTTTAAAATTGTGCCTAATGCCAGAGTTAATTTAGATTAATTAGGTAGTTAAAAGGGAAGGAGAGAAAAAATAACTTGCCTGAATGCAAACTCATGGAGAAATAGAAAGTCAAAACAAGGAAGAGAGAGGGATAGCATCATATGGAAGCGGGAGGAGTGGTAACAGTTCTCATTAGCTGATGCCTGCTGACGTAGCTCTAAGATGTGCTCGAAGTTTTGTAGCAGACTGAAATAAGATCTATTTCTTCTCGTCCCCTGTGAGCAAATTGGTCATACGCTGACCAATCGGCTTGCAGGGCGTATTGATATCAACTGTCCCCTCATGGACTATTTTCTACCACCTGGTCAGTTGAAGAATTCAGCAGAGAGAAATCGGCCAGCAACGAAGAAACATCTCTCTCCTGCCTTTCCCCTGCATCGTTCCAGCAGCAGCCATCTCCACTGGGAATATATTTGCTGACGACCCGGCAGCCTCTTTTCTTCACTGGGACACAGTTCCAACCCTCTGTTAAATAAACCCTTTTTTGTTGCCTGCTACTCGGTTGTTGTTCGTTCAATTCATTTCGTGCGATAAATTTAAGAAAGGGACCAACATCCCCCTTTATTACAGATTGTCACTCAAAAAGATTTTCGACATGCGTAGCTAAATGTTTTCAAGGAGGCAATCTGGTGCTCAGGTCTCGGTTGCTGTCTGAGCCGATATAATGCAGAACCATAAATTAGCAGTGAATACAGTGCATCACTGAAGACCACGTTTGATGAATCTAGAAAATTTATTTCACAACAACTCTGAGAAAAATATTTTTTCTCGACCAATTCCGGTTTACTAGTCATTAATAAAAAATGTTGACATTTGATCTGAAACCTTACTTTAGTTATTTATGTATTTATTTTATATTGTTTTGTTTTTTCAGGAATCCTACTAACCTATTAAAAATAATACTACTGAATTAATATCTAAAATATGTGATTAAAAATAATTAAACTGTTAAATGTTGAAATTATTTATCCCTGATTATGCTAGTTTTTTTTGCTAGTCATTAATAAAAATAAATCTGAAAGTTTGTTCTGAAACATAAAATTTGTTTTTGTTTTTTTTCAGGGATCCTACTGGGCTATTGACAATAATCCCACTGATGATCCCCTTCCATCTCGTCAGAAACGAAGGCGACTCAATGAAAGGGTAAGTAAAAAAAATACTTCATTCATTTTGAAAACATGATTAATGTGAGCTTATAGGTGGTCAAGTAAAAAATATGACCCAATCGCTGACACTTGATTGAGCCTCAGTTTTCGACGCCATTGTTGGAGACTGTCGATGCTGTTGATCGCTTCTTTCTCTCTATTCTATTCGATCAGTTGGAAACAAATGCATACAAGAAAGAAGACAGTTCAATTTAAAACATATATTTTTATAAATCTTAATTAAAATGAATCCTTCCCTAATTAATAAAGTCACATACTTGTTACTTACACTGAATTATCATCAGCAATTATTTAACTAAATCATTTGACTCTATTATTTAGTCACATGACTAAAATTAACCAATCAGGATCTACCTCATAAAGTAGCATATCAATCATATTTAATAACCTTCACAACTTTAAAAACTGCTAACTTTGAAGGAAATATTTCGGTGTTTCAAATAATCTTGTATCATTTTGCAATCACAAAACCATTAAATACTGGCTGAATTACTTGTCTACACAGGGTTTGCAAATATTCCTTAATTTTAGACCAACATTCAAAAAAGGTAAAACAGTTATTAGAGCCAGATTTTGAGAATCCCAACTTATATGTATCTGTAACAGTTTTTTTATCAAATTTATTTTTTTAAACTTAGATTTTGATCACTGTCATCTGAACTCCAAATTAACTTTATAAACATCTACATAAAACATCAAGTACTTGCTAACAAAAAGAACTTCTTTATTCTTGATTGATCCTTAGTTCAGGGTCCAGTCTTTAGAGTAATAATTGATCAATTCTAGAATCCTGGGAGGCATGATTTTTTTTTTTTAAATGTTATACAAAACCTCAGGGTACCGTGATTTATAATTAGGATGTTTTTTTTTACGGTCAGGATTTTGAAATCGATCTGTTATTGCCGGCCAGTGTGTGGTTGACGCAGATCATAATAGACTGCCCACATGTTGATTGAATAGGCAAAAGCACGAAATGTAAATGGACAGACAATTTTCGTCTTTTATATACCGTATATACTCACATGCATGCATATTTGTGAAGCCTGAATAATATATTTAAAATTTAAAAATATATTTCTACAGACGTACATGCGCCTTTAGCATAGCCTACTGCGAATGACAGATGAAGAAATTATGTTTTTGGGATACAATTTGAATTGTCTTGTAAGATCAGAATATACACTAATATATCTTATAATATATAAATTGATCTTGTCGGATTTTCAAAGTCAGACCTCAAAAGTATTTAACCTGACAAATTAAATTTTGCTTTTGACAAGCCAATTTCCATTTGTTGTTGTTGTGCAATGTTATTAGCAATATAATAATGTCATTTGCTACAATTTATTTAAAAACTTACTTAGTCCAGCCAAGATGACTGATAATATAAAACATTTTTAAATAATCACCGAAAAATCTAAATCATCAAGGGGAAATAACTCATATTTTTAATTGCAAATATAACAGGAGTTGTCTACCTTACAACTAAAATGCTATTTCTTTTCAATATAAGTTTTAATAAAATGTGCAAACAAATAAGAGTTAACAACTAAAATGACTTCACTGCACCCCGGGCAACGCCGGCAAGGTAAAGCTAGTACTGTATATAGATTTGTGTCTAACAGTATGTCAAAGGAAGAATTTATTTTTAAATTGGTATTTTGATATTAACTAGTGGAATATAGTTTGAAACTATGTTGTTTAGATCTTTTTTCTGGAATTGTCAGCGGGAAAGGCTGGATTGAATCCAGGAATCTTTTTCTATTCAGTCATAAGAATTCTCTAAATGTGTCTTCGGAATGCAATTCAGCTTTATTAGTGTAGCCAGTCATTTTATTTAAGGGCTGTTTGAAAATTACATGAGTCTGTTTGATGCAATTCCAGTAAATGTGGAATATAATAATTCAAGTTGGCATCACTGATTAATGACACTCCGCTAATTCAAAATGTTTGGCACATTAACCATTTTCGATTCCATTTCCCAATCATCAGTCGCTTTGTTTTCGCATGAGAGGAAAACAAAATATTACTTTAGAATATTTGGCCATTAAGTGTTGCTATATATATATCAGTTGTATAGCCAAATTTTTGAGCCTTTAAAAGACAAAACAAGAGCTTGTCTGTGGATATAAAATATTTAATTATGAAATTGGATTATATATATATATATATATATATATATTCCCGAAACAGTTTTTCATGGTAAACAACTGATGATCCCTTAAAATAGTGTTAGAAACAAACTAATATAATAACTGTAAAAAATAAATTGACTTACATGAGTGATTTTCCACTGAAAGACTTGGGACTAAAAGTTTTTTTTTTAAGTTTTTTTTTTTTAATATAGTTTTAATGGTTGAGAAACTTCCGAAACTATATATATATATATATATATATATATATATAATCCAAGTAAATTTTACGTCAACAGAGTGAAAATAAAGAGAATCCTTACTGTTTATATAAGCGTGGTCAATAATAAATAGACCTATTTAATAGATATAAAGATTTTTTATTTATACGAACATTGTTTGGCTACACATTTGCAAACCATCTTTTGTTCACATCTATAGGGCAGCTCGGCTTCTACAAGGCTTGGCCTTTTGGCTAAAATCAAAGTGTAGTATCTGTTCCGATGGATACTGCACCCCATAGACTGGTATTGTCTTGGCCTTCGGGGCTTGATTTATGCCGGTCTATGGGTCTCTGTCCTGTGCAGTTCTAGGAGGGCCACCCTCTCAGGCCTTGCCTCCCCTCTTTGGGGAGGAGTAAGCTTATTGCTTACTGCCTGAGGGGCTGCGCAGGCAATTTTTTAAACCCCACTTTCCCGACCCGACCTTGGGTCACATCTTACTTGTGGGAGTAAGATAAAAACTGGCCTTGTGCCTAACTCCTGGAGAGGAGTAAATCAATACAAGGCCAGCGCCCTTTCTTTAGACTTTCATGTATATATATATATATATATATATATATATATATATATATATATATATAATATTTCCGGCAAAGTTTTGCAATTTTGGCTACACATGTGCATACGTTTAAGGTACAAACTTATTAGGCTAAGAATAATTGGGAATAATTTTCGACAAAAAAGATTATCAAAGTCAGGGTAGACACGTGACCTGAATAACAGCAATTCACATTGGCTTTGATTTTCTTAGAAATATCTCATTAATTTTTAAAATTATTTTTCAAAACAGAAAACCTTATGTATTCATAGATAGTTAACATTTGGGCAATTTCAATACACATTAAATTGAAATAAAATACATGTTGTGTCCATCTCGCCTTTTCGACCACTCGGTCATATTTTTGATCTTTTGATAATGAGAGGTTCCACTCTTGAAAATTAAAGTTTATCTTTTCCGGACCTTTTTTAAATTGCTTGACAGTAAACTTTTTTCTATTTACTGCTCTGGTATTTAAACCGTTAAACCGTGAAATATTAATAAATTGATTTGAGATTCCATTCATATTTTCTCTTCTCATTTATTTTTGTTCGTCTGTTCCACCTTCCGGTACCTATATCACATTGCTCCTGCCTCGGATTACTAACTTACATTTATATTTACCAGCAATGCTTCAAGCAAACTACAGTCTCCTTTTAAAATACATATATTTGCATAAATAAAACACATAGTCGAGAAATAATTAAATTTAAAAATAAAGTGCATTCTGTCATGTTCCTTTAATGCAGTGGATAAAGAACATTTTTGTTTTTTTCGTATTGGGTCAAGTATGAATAAACTATATCTATTTGAACAGGCAACATAGAACTGTCCATGCAAGAAGCTGCATAAGATGAAGTCCAGCAACTTTCATTGATTGGCTTTGTGATTTATTAATACTTATTGTAAAACTTACTCTCACTGGGAATTGCAATGAATTAAATTCAAAATGCATATCTGTTGGAATCAATACCAGAGCAGCCAGAAAGTAGGGCAACATTTTCTTCACAATAAGTCATGTGAGATTGCATAATCTTGGAGGATCAATAATTCTAAGCAGCATTCTTAGAAATCCTTGTTTTAATACCAACTTTTGGAATTACATTCCCGAAAGGGCCGTAAGAATTACAAAATTAAAAAGGAAAGTTGACTACTTTGTCCGAATCAAGAGTTGCATGTTTGGAAAAATATGTCCTTTTTTTCTGTTTGGATATCTTGCAGACTTATCCAATTGATGCTTTGTACTTTTTCATTTCTGGGTTCCAAAATCTATCTCTTACATCACCAGCCTGCATCCGCAAATGTTGAGGTACACATTACAAATCCGAAACCTTGATTTGTCCATCATTTCCAATTTTGAATAGAAAGGCACTAAATTCTTTTTGCTGCTTCCGTTGAGTTCCAATCTGATATTAGTGGTCAAAAAGCATCTTTAAACATAAGAACTTTTCAGGAAGGCATGAAGTTCCTCTGCAGCTGTTCTTCGTTTGACAACAGGATGTGTTTGTCCGAAATCTCCTGATAGTAGAATACTTACTTCTTCCAAGAGTCTATCCTTCGGTCGGGTCTATTAAAAGCTTCAAAGATACCATCGTGATCCATAGTACAATAATAACACATTATCAAGCAAGTCTCTTGAAGTAGCTTCGCTAGATCTGTACCCCTGGTTATGTTTCACCCTGGATTATTTAAATGTCGGGTGGGCGGTTCTTTTACCAAAAAGCAAAGTTGATGCTATTTCTGATGCTGCTGCAATGAAAGTCACGTTTCTCTGTAGTCTGATTTCACATAAAAGGAGATTAGTTAGAAATTTTTTTCCAGTACCCTTGGCAACAAAAAAAAAAGATTTCGCATTCAGAATTGTTTATCTTTAGCATACTCTCATCGTAGACTATTGGACTGGTCATCTGTGAGAAGAGGTTCATTGGACTGAATGTCATGTATCAGTTCCTCATGGTTATATCCAGTCTCTCTCATGACTCTCTATTTAAGTTATCAGAATCTCTGGAGGGTTTTTAAGTTCTTTTTGTGCAAGATTTATAACCTTGTTTTATTATATACAAAGAGAAATGTTCAGAATCTTTGGGTTCATTTGTATTGCTAGTTCTGCATGAACCAATTGCAGGAATGATGGAGAATGTTTTCACTCATTTCTTCTTTGTATTTCACCAACAGATCCATTAGAGGGTAATGATGAGATCAGCGAGTGTGGCTTCTGTCCACAGATGGAAATTTAGTAGGAAGTGGCTTGCAGAGTTCAAGGCGAACTACTGAGCTGGAAGTTCAGCTTCATCAGTTGCCATGCAAGTGACTTCATGGTAGTTGGATTGCCCATTATTCACCACACTATTATAGATTTTCCAGAAATCACGAGTTCCTAATTTCTGCAACTCAATGGGTTTTCTGGTCATCTCGGTTTACCTTCTCTTAGCTGCAACTATTACACTCTTACAATGATTTCTTGATGCTATCAATTTTGTCTAAAACTGCTGTTTTTAGTGTTTGGTCTCAATGTTCACCACTTTCTGTGAATGCATGTCTGTTTGTAGGTCTTAAAAATATTTCTCTTAATTGTTTTCAAATGTTATGAAGAAGAATTTGAAGAAATAAGTATTCTGCATTTATTGGATGTACTATATAAACTCTGCCAAACACGTCACTGAATTTGATAGCAGATTTCCTCTGCGAAATTTGTAAACTTTGAATGTGTTATATTTAAACACTTCAGGATGAATCGTTTTAGCAAAGTCATCTAAATTGCAGAAATTATAAGAATAACATAAGGGTTGTGTTTTTGGGAGTTTCAACGAATTCCTGAACATTGTTTCCAGTAAAATACATTCGAAAGATGACGAATCGAATGCTGAACTGATAGGTGTCTGTTGTGAATATAAAATGAAATCATTCCCCAGGAGACAGCATCATAGCTGGAAATATATCCACTTGACTGTAATTTCTTCACTCTAGTTTGACTCTCAATGCCAATCACAGTCTGGCCACTACCTTTATTTATATACTTACATGCATACCTAATGGAATTAATGGTGTTATGAAATTCTATATTAATGTGAGAATTGAATGTTTTGTACAAAAGTGGACGATAAAGAACAACCCATTTATTGTCTATAAGTATATTGTGTTCATTTCTTAAAGGTTGAATCTCCAGAATCCTTCTCCTGTTACCTGAGTAGTCATTTGTATCCTGTAGTTTGAAAATTAAAAGAAATACAATGTCGCTTACCTCAAGGTGGAAGAGTAAAAAAAATGTCACTGATAATTGATGTCAGTGGAGTAAATAAGTTCAAAATACTTGCCGACTTAAGTATTCGATATGCTATTTGTTTTTAGCTCCCCTGACTTTCATGACTGCTGGGAAGTCTCATCATGGAAATAAAAGGTTGTGGTGTTTTGAGTAAAAGTAAGTATGAGTTTTATTTTGGAAGGTGAGAAGACGTTAGTGGGAAGTTGGATTTGAAACCGTGATTTGTTGAAGATAATTTGATTTTTTTGTCCCCCGATTTATAAAATTGGGGGACTTATGTTTTGAGGAATGTCCGTCCGTCCGTCCGTCCGGATTTTTCTCCGCAACCATCCATTGAATTTCTCTGAAATTTTGCATGAAGTTGTAACTTTGGTCAGGTTAGAAAGTAACATTCTCCAATTTTTGAAAAAAATCTTGTTAGCCCCCCCCCCCCCCCCGGGGGGTTCAAAAGGCCCAGAAATGGCAAAAAATGACATTTTTTGCCCCATAACTTTTCATCCATCCATTCAATTTCTCTGAAACTTGGCCAAAATGTGGAGGCAATTGTTACTAATAGAAAAATAAGTATCGCTGACCTTGGAAAAAATCTGGTTCTCCCCTCAAGGGGTCAAACCCCCCTAAAAGGGCAATAAATGACCCTTTTCTCCCATAACGTTTGATCTGAAACTTGGCCAAAATGTAGAGGCAATTGTTCTGGATATAAAATGAGCATCCTTGACCTCAGAAAAATTCTGGTTCGCGCCCCCAGGGGGTTAAAGGGGGGTAAAAAATGCCCCAAATTGCCCAAATTTATTGCATTTTACACTCGCCACAGAGGGGGACCACGCACACGCAGCTTGTTGGACTTAAAAAGTTGGAACTGTTTGCTCCCTTGGCATATTATTTGAATCGAACCCATTGGTCAATACAATCACATATCCATTAGTGTGTGATAAAAATAATTTGGTGCATCTGTTATCGACCATGAAGGAACGATTGAAATTTAGAAAATTACTGGTCCATGGATCATAGGTCTTTTTACTATTCGAAAAGTCTTGGAACTCCATTAGAATCTAACAGTTCTGCACTGATGAGGTAATCAATTTGATTTGGGTGAATTTTCTCCCTTAACCATAAAAGTAAATACACATGTGGGAATCCTCTCTTTTTCTACTCAATTGAATACATGTGAGATATTACTGGTCCAAATATTTTCCCTTTATCGATGAGTTCCATCAGTTAGATGCTTAAAAACTCTGGCACCAATGTCATGTCTGTCTGTTGCAGATTGTCTAAGAAAAAGCTTCTCTAAAATCTCAGGCAAGTTGGATTAATAGGATATGTCGGAAACACATCTAGTTTACCAAAATATGTGAACTTTTTAGTACATCTATATTGGTCTAACTGCAAATAATGCGGGAAGAATAACTGTGTTCTGTATTGGCATCATTCTGAATTGCATCTTTTAGGTGGATGTATTTCTCTGCTCTCATTTTCCTTTGGCTTAGTTTAATAAAAAAAAAAAAATGGCCCTTCTGATTCAATTTTGACATCCAAAGATTGGTTGAATAGTCGTTTGAATCTAAGAATAAATTGTAGCTGTTATTCTTTTTTATAATTCTGTAGAAATCCATAACTGATATCTTTTTCTTTCTGGTTATTCCAGCGCTTAAATTTCTTTGACTGATGAGAAAATGATCTTCACATGTTTCTTTGCAAAAATATGAGTGAATATTATGTTCTGTGAGTTTTATAACTTTTGAAGGGTTCCATCTTGTCTCTGCAGAACCATGTCCCTTTTCTCAGATTCCTGCCCAACCATTAGAATATTGATTTACTCCTCTCCAGGAGTTAGGCACAAGGCCAGTTTTTATCTTACTCCCACAAGTAAGATGTGACCCAAGGTCGGGTCGGGAAAGTGGAGTTTAAAAATTGCCTGGGCAGCCCCGTCGGCATTCCCCGATAGGAGTGCCTAAGACAGTAAGCAATGAACTTACTCCTCCCCAAAGAGGGGAGGCGAAGTCTGGGGGGGGGGGGGGTGGACCTCCTAGAACTGCACAGGACAGACCCATAGACCGGCAGAATAAAGCCCCGAAGGCCAAGACAATACCAGTCTATGGGGTGCAGTATCCATCGGAACAGATACTACACTTTGATCTTTGCCAAAAGGCCAGTAGAGGCTCTATTGGTACATGATGAATTGAACTTTCTTTGGTTCCCATCAGAAAGTGGTTTTATCACAATGCTAAAATCTTCACATCCAGCTTCCTAACATAAACATTGTGCTCAAGTAAAAACTCTTGAAGAGTCAATATAATATCAGACTTCAGTTTATCAAACATATTTCCACGGCTCTGTTCTTGCACTAGATCGTCTTCTATTAATAAGATTTGAAGTGACTGGTATGACTAATTTGGTAATGGCAGAAAGGAACCAATCTTTTGGTGTATCTGGCCCTCAACTATGAAAGTTGATTTCCATCCTGGGAGTTTTTCATCTTCAAAGGGTAGATTGTTCTTGTGGGTCACGGCTGATGAAACGAGAACAATCTCCCCCCATGGATAAAATAAAGGGTTCAGTACGAAAATTTGTATAGATTCCTTAGTTTATTATAAAGATTCCCGATTTTTACCAGATGAACCTGAAGAACGTCGGAGGGACCATCGGTCGAAATTTTCTGAGAATAATCTCCAAGATAAGAGTAATAGTCTGAATAATCAAATAATCCAAATAATATAAATTATCAATCTTCATCTAAAAAAATTCCGAAACAAAAATAAATGAATACAAATAAATAAATGCTGTTATTTTTAACAATTATATGCTTAAATATGCGTTAGACCTTTTTCCATGTCTGGGTGCAAATCTTAAATAAACACCTTTTTATTTATTTTATTTTTAGTACCGCAGACCGCCTGTGGTGAGGATTGAACCTTTGACCTCAAGAAGAGTGTCACTTAGAACTGATTTTTACTTAACATTTTTATCCGTTGCACCATGTTTCCAAATTATACAAATTAAAATGTTTAATAGTTCGTACTTACCGCCATTTCACTGCAGAAAGATGTGACACAAGGTCAGAAAGTGGGGATTGAAAAGCCAGGGTACAAGAGGCGTGTGTACTCTGGCCAACAAAATATGTCTTATCAGCTCCGTCGGCATTCCCTAGTGATTAGCAATAAACTAACCTCTTCTCAGAAAGAGATGGTAAAGCCTGGGAAGGTGGACCTCCTCGAGCTGTATATAACTATACATCAGTCCGACAGAAGCAAAGTTGCCAAGTAAAAAATTTCCTAGACTCTGTCGGATTGATTTTTGAGGACTGTCAAGAACAGATAAGTGGGATACTTAAATGAAAATATAACACTGACCATTCAAAATGCGGAAGTGATTGTTTTGTTTCAAACAGAAAATAGAAAGAGAATACTGAATAAATGATTTAATTCTTAAAAAGAAGCTTTTTTTTATGGTGATGGAGGGGTGGATGGGCGCAGGGTTTATGTATGAGACATTTTTTTGCTTTTTTTTTTTCGTACTCCAAAAAAGTCCATTTTCATGTAATGTAGTAAACTGAAAAATATTTGTAAGATTTGGATGATTCAGATTACTGTTTTCATCCTGGATGTTTTTCTAACAACGTTTCGGCCGATGGAACCTCATACCTTCGTCAGGTGTGTTTTGTCAAACTCAGGGCATCCTGTACCGATTCAAGAGTTCAACAAGATACAGCTGAAGAACTTCGGAGGTTACATCAAAAAAAACATTACGAGAATAACATCAGATGAGAACAGTAATCCAAATAATCCAAATAATCCTCGTCTCAAAATTCCGAAACATCAAAAATATTTACCTCCGGAAAATGAGATGTTCCTTTTTCGCAGATAAATAAGCAATATTAACAGCACAGATATTGGACGTTTACTTACCTTTTTTTATCTGGGTGATTGTAGGTGTGTGGGGGTGCTTTGTTTTTAACTTATAATGTAGAAATGGATCGGAATTTGTTGAGAATCAAGTCAGTCTCCCTCCACTCACTCCCTGTCATTGCTAGTATAATATCAAAAATAGTCGGACACAAATGCTAAAATAAAAACATTTGTCCACAAAATAAATCAGTATTTCTGAAAAAATAAAAATTGTATTTGAATTAAAAAGTAATAAAGAAAAAGTAATTAATAAAATGTCTTTTTGCAAAGCAATATGCAAATTAGTTAATCTTGGTATAGGGCTTTGTTTTCAGTTTGATCCCCGGAAAGACAGACAGAAAAGGATTCAACATTTATATTATAGTGTATGAATGTATGTTGTTTTGTTTTTTGTAGGAACTTCTTGCGTTTTTTATGCATGGTTTATGCAACAGGCGATAAAATCTCATTGTGAGGTGGATGTCTTGCTTTCCATGATTACACGACAATGCAAATCTGACTCACATTTGTTATCTATTAAATAATGGCGCGCATATATAATGATGGCATGGCGTAACATCATACCATGCATGAGAGAATTATCTATCTTTTTCTTCACTCTCAGATTAAATTTTTTTTTTAAATTTTGAAAACTTTGTCAAAAGATTCTCAGTGTTCTAAGCACATTATTGGCAAATCACTCTGTTTTTAACACATTATTGGCAGATCACAGTGTTCTAAACACATTATTGGCAGATCACAGTGTTCTAAACACATTATTGGCAGACCACTGTGTTCTTAACACATTATTGGCAGATCACTGTGTTCTTAAACACATTATTGGCAGATCACTGTGTTCTAAACACCTTATTGGCAGATCACTGTGTTCTTAGCACATTATTGGCAGATCACTGTGTTCTAAACACATTATTGGCAGATCACTGTGTTCTAACCACATTATTGGCAGATCACAGTGTTCTAAACACATTATTGGCAGATCACTGTGTTCTAAACACATTATTGGCAGATCACTGTGTTCTAAACACATTATTGGCAGATCACAGTGTTCTAAACACATTATTGGCAGATCACTGTGTTCTAAACACATTATTGGCAGATCACTGCGTTCTAAACACATTATTGGCAGATCACAGTGTTCTAAACACATTATTGGCAGATCACTGTTAAAGTCTTTTGCTGTTTCCAAATTTTTTATATAAGAATTGATAATTTGTATTATTTGGACTATTGTTCTCATCTTTGATGTTATTCTCACAATGTTTCGGTTCATGTAACATCTGACCTTCTTCAGGTGCGTTTTGTCAAATGCGGGAATGTTTGTCCAACTCAGGAATGTGTACAGAATTTCGTACTGAATCCTTTATTTAATCCACAGTCGATTTTTCTCGTTCAATCAGCTGTGAACAGGTAGAAGTAATTTTTATTCTATTCTTAGTTATTATCGCTTGTAGCGAGGATTGAACCTGCAACCTCGAGAAGACTGTCACTTAGAACTGATTGTTACTAAACACTTTATCCGTTGCACCATGTTTTCGACAAAATGCATCTGAACATGGTCGGAGGTTACATCGGCTGAAACGTTGTGAGAATAACAGGCAAGATTAGAACAGTAATAATAGAATAATACAAGTCTTTTGCTGTTTGTAGATTTTTGGCACAAACGCAGACAATATTATTGTAAAACTCTCGAATAGAAAATGTAAATAAAAAGAATTAGATTCCTCATAGAATTAATTTTTATTTTAAACATATTTAAAGGAACATTGTTTGCTCTTTGTTTTCAATTGAATCTCTGGACGGACAGACAGACAGACAGACAGACAGACAGACAGACATAGACAGACAGACAATATATACAGCATAGATATAGGAATATAAAAACTGTGTAAGGATGTTTTATTTCTGTGTGCCGAAGTATAACAGAATCATGTATTTTCTTGTGCATCTAAGTAATCTTGACTTGTATATACACAGCTGAGGGTCAAACAATGCTAACCGTTTAATATTATTAAAATCTGTGTTGCCCAATGCAATCGTTTGCTGAATACACAGAGGAACGTGTGTAAAGCATTGAAGGTGTGTGAGTAGGGGGGGGGGCCTTATGATCATCGTTCGAGGAAAATGTTCTACTTGTCATCGGCCGATGTCTGCAGAGTCAAGCTGCATTTACATCCGATTTCATCACACCGTTCATTTGCAGACGTCTTTTTTTTTTCTTCATTTTTTTTTTCTCCTGACAATTTCACAAGTTCTTGCATTCTAGCTACGTCTCCCAGCATTTATTCCGTCTGTTTGCTTCTCGTTGCAAGTGGTCGGGTCAGTTTGATGGTTTCAGGCAATCGGTAGGAAAATAAGGCCCGTTATTCTTTTCCTTTTTATTTGCCATTCCCCCCCCCCCACCTTTGTTTTTTCTTTCTGGTGGGAGCACATTTTTGCTCAATGTACTTACAGTTTACTTATTTTTTACGCTTTCTTCCTGGAATTCTGCCCAATCTTAAAGCTAATGTCGCCAACCATATTTTTCTTGGTATTCTATGATACAGCTCAATTTACATTCCCCTTTTTCTGCTTCTTCTTTTTTTTTGTGCCATGTTTTAAACTTTTATTTAAAAAAAAAACTTTTTCACATTAAAAAGGTTATGTAAAATGAATATCAATATCTATTTATCTCTCTATATATAAAGCAAAGTTGTCTGTATGTGTCGCGGCATCACAGTTGAATGGTTGGTCTAAGAGGCAAACTAACGGTAAATTTGGAATCAGAACCTTCGATCCGATGTCCATATTGATGTTAGAAGTTCTGGAAACTTTAAAAACTAATTATTCAAGATAAGAATAGATGAAAAAAACTTTTGCATACCTCCCGGAATGGGCCGTGGCAGTTCTCATTTCGTATACCCGTCCTGGAATGGGCCGTGGCAGTTCTCATTTCGTATACCCGTCCCGGAATGGGCCGTGGCAGTTCTCATTTCGTATACCCGTCCCGAATGGGCCGTGGCAGTTCTCGCTCCGTATACCGTCCCGGAATGGGCCGTGGCAGTTCTCGCTCCGTATACCCGTCCCGAATGGGCCATGACAGTTCTCGCTTAAACAACTGGTCATTTTTAACACCAAAAATGTATATGTTGCATACCTTTTAATTTCTCATACCTTCTCTCTTTCCTCGTCGCGTGGAGGGGTGTGTCGTCTAGCGTTAAATTCTTTCTTCGTTTCTGTACTGCCATGAACATCGCCGCCCGCTGTGTCTGCAATAAAACCTTAAAGACCGACTCACGAGATAAACAATCTTTTAAACTTTCAATTTGTTTATTTCAGGCGTTAGATTTCCGTTGGCCACCGGAGATATTCACTAACGTCGAGGGAGAGACCAAATTACTACTCTATCGTAGTTAATTCCTATTTAAATCCTTGGCCATTCGGGGAGGGGGGAAGAGAAAATCTCATGCCTGTATTCACTTAGGGAAATGAATTCCAATTTTTTATTTGAAGATTACATAGAGAAATCGACCGTTCGGCTCGCTTCCAAAACCCAGACTGGCAAAAAACAGCTTCCCACACAAAAGCTCGTGACGTCACAGAGCCCCTATCCCAGGTGCACATTGCCCCTTGATCTGAGGTCTCGTCAACGTGGTGACCCTGTCAGCATCTGTGAGCTCCGACTGTGAGAACAGCCCAATTCTGCACTCGACTGTACGTTTCCACCCGCACTAAATCGCACAAGCCAAACAAAACGATTTCCAACACATACGCCCACCTCAAGATGCGTCCATCCCCACAGGGCCATTATCCAACATAACATTAGAAACAAATGTTCCACCATTTTTAGTGTTCTCTTTCCAGCTGATTGAACAACATATAATAATCTGAACCTGTTCACTACGAATAATAACCTGTTCACTACAAATAATAACCTGTTCACTACGAATAATAACCTGTTCACTACGAATAATAACCTGTTCACTACGAATAATAACCTGTTCACTACAAATAATAACCTGTTCACTACGAATAATAAACATAAACATTTTTAAATAAGTCAAAATAGTTTTTTTAGCTGAATCATCACACTACTTATTTAACATACTTTTTAAAAATTTTATTTTATTGGAATTTTTTTGTCTCTTTATTTATTTTAGACAATCGAACTGTTTTCCGTTCATGCGGAGAGATCCCTATGCAATACTCATAGATACTAGAAGTAGGTTAAAAAGAAAAAAATATTTTCATTTGTTTGGTGACCCTGTTAATAAAGTGTTTGCCTTCAGTTTATTTTTATGCCATCTTTTCAGGTTCAAATCTCACACTAGACAATCGATTTTTGTTTTTCGTTTGTTATTGCATTCCAGTTATTTCCTAGCCGATATTGATCATCATCATAAACCTGAGTAATATTAGTTTGTTTCAAATTAAAAAAGAAAAGGTTTCAAAAAATCAGCATTGGCCGGTTCCTCAGCTAATATATATATATATATATATATATATATATATATATATATAAATAAATATTATATATAGGAAATTCCTCAGCTATTAAACTAATTATGAATTATAGAATATGAATTCTAGGTAACAGGGTGAGTAACGTGAGAACATCATTATTTTGAAAAAAACCTATAACATTTAGTTTTTTAACGCGAATTTTCGTTGTAAAATACAACCTTATCAAGCGAGACTGTCCTATAGGTTTTTTTAATACCACCATCAAAATGAGAAGGAAGAAAAGGAAAAAAAACTATAAGACAGTCTCGCTTGATAAGGTTGTATTTTACAACGAAAATTCGCGTTAAAAAAATTTAAACAAATGAATTTTTCATTTATAAAAAATATTGCACGATGTTTCATTTTCAAAAATATTTAATACATTCTAATCCGTGCTTCAAAGATGTCAACTTCCTTACTTCATAAATAGTGCCAATCTGTGCATGACATCGACCGAACTGAACTTCTAACGTCTTAAAGAACTCGACGTATTTTCGACCCCTCGGGATTAATACCACCATCAAAATGAGGAGGAAGAAAAGGAAAAAAAAACCTATAGGACAGTCTCGCTTGATAAGGTTGTATTTTACAACGAAAATTTGCGTTAAAAAATTTAAACAAATGAATTTTTCATTTATAAAAAATATTGCACGATGTTTGATTTTCAAAAATATTTCATATATATATATATATATATAATATGAAATTATTTTCTAATATTTTACTTACGTACGACATCGTTTCGAGATTATGGCTCTCATCAGTGCAGGAAAATAACAATCTGTAAGCGTTCACCTAGTCCCATTAGGCCATGAGGGATTGTCATGTGATAACGGAGAAATTAAGTTATATTTACACTGAAAGTGGTGAGCATAGATATCCAAAGATTCTATAGTACTCAGCAACAGAGTCAGAGTATTGCACTGTGACTTTTAGGTAAATATTTATTTTTAATCTTTCCTACAAGCTCGACTTTCAATTTTACTTAAAAAGGGCTTATAATATGAAATTATTTTAAAATATTTTACCTACGTATGACGTCCTTTCTAGCTATATATATATATATATATATATATATATATATATATATATATATATATATGTACAGGATAATCTCCTAGGCTAATGAACAGATTATTATGAATTTTGGAATATATATTCTAGGCAACACGTTGAGTAACATGGGCACATTACTTTTGTTATAAATGTTAACATTTACAGGGAGCATATATATAAAAAATTGTACTTTTTATGAACCGATCATTATAAACTTTGGAATATATATTCTCGGCAACCCACTGAGTAACACTGGCACATATTTTTGTAAACTTTAACATTTTGGGGGTGCGCCCATCTGAACTCTCACCTATCCCCCTCCAAACTTTTAAAATAAGTTAAATACCAAATATTTAATAGAGAAACGAATTGCTCTACATGAAATTTTGAGCTATATTAAGTAATATGTGAGCGTCAATAATATGTATGTGCTTGGTAAAATTCAAAGCTATTGAACTGATCATTATGAATTATGGAATATGTATTCTAGGCAACAGGGTGAGTAACGTGGTCTCATTATTTTGTATTTCTTGTTAAACTTTACCATTTAGGGCGGAGCACAGAAATCATACCACACCTTCTAAAGAAATGAAAAAGAAAAAACATTAAAATTCAAAACTAATGCTATATTTATTGTTTATACTCGTCCTGGTAGAGGTTTTCTACTAGTATGTGTGTGTGCATATATATATATATATATATATGAGTATATGAAAGGATAAAAATAATCCGACGGTATGAAATTAAAAATGGAGAAGCGGAAGACCTTTTCGCTCAACGTTTCGCCCAAATTTCATGTGGGCTTTGTCAAGAGCGGACGAAGAATACTTTTGTCATTTTTGTATTCTTCGTCCACTCTTGACAAAGCCCACGTGAAATTTGGGCGAAACGTTGAGCGAAAAGGTCTTCCGCTTTTCCATTTTTAATTTCATATATATATATATATATATATGTTCACATAACCACGTGCTACACACAGTGGCATATGAACATTAATCGTCGATAACATCCATACGAATTTCAACTTGACTACGATAAATATGTCTCAATCAAGGAGGATTAAACGTAAGAAGAAGAGAAAAAAATATGCTTATACTTTTGACAAGGGTGTATATCACCGAAAGTACTCAAGTTTTTAAAGTAAATAAATAATTTATTATAAAAAAATATAAATAAATTACGTTGTCCAGGTTTTACAAATATTTTTTTTAAATATTCCCCTTATCATTGCCATTTCAGCAACGTTTCCATGTGTGACTTTTCAAACTATATATTTATATATATATATATATATATATATATATATATATATATATATATATATATAATCTGTTCTCTGTCTTATTCACAGTCTCTATTTTATGTGTATCACCCTTTCTTTGTATTTCTTGGGCCTCCTGGCCCTTTTGTAGACGATAAGGAGGAAAAAAAGAAAACTATCTCGGAGCATGTTTGGATGTTAAGTCACAGATAGACACTTAGACACACGTGTTTTGCTTTGTAAAACTTACCTGCTGCTCAGGGCAGCCGGGATGCACAACGAACTACTTAGTGTTTCGCTTGCCAACCTTTACAAACTTTCTTTGCTTTTTGCTTTTTGTTTTAGTTGACATCAGTTCTGTCATTCGTTGGCAGTGTTCTCGAAAATTATGTACATTCTAATAGTTTAGCTTATTCACTCCCCCCCACCCCGACAGCTTAGATTTACAGAGAAAACGATAGGTTACGAATGGCTCACAGCTCTACCAGTATTTGAAACAACGTTTTTTGTTTATTTGTTTTTTATGAAGAATTAACCAATTGGACCAGAAACAAAAAATGGTTTATTCACTCTTTGTTATTTTCTCTTTTTTGTTATCAAAACCAATTTAAACTAGTGTACTTGTTGTCACTTGTTGGGCCGATGCTCTTTTGATTATCTATCTTTTTGAAATTTGTTTCCATTTTCGGAATATAATGTATATATATATATATATATATATATATATATATGTGTGATTTTATGAAGGCTTACCAAAGCATTCCTTTCAGGACACTAATGATCACCATTAAAGATATTTTTCTTACAAATATTATTTATTCAAATTAAATGTTTTTTCCTACACGTGTTTCACTACCAAGCAGTTACTTGCTTGGCAGATCATCAGGGAAATTAAATGTCTGGAATACTGGTTTCAACTGCCGACAATACACAATGTGGCGTTGCAATAGTTGAGGTCACTTAAGAAGAGAAGAGGAAAAAAAAAAATAAATAAAAGTCAAAATTAAAAAACAAGGAAGAACAACGATAAAAAAAGAAAGTCCTAGAAAAGTCTTAGAAAAGTAGCTCGTTCATTATTTCTTCCACCAAGCCAACAAGCAAATAATCGGTCCCAAATACATTAAAAAAACCAAAAATATATATATATATATATATATAAAGTCAGTTCATATTATATTCCAATAACCATGGTTTTATCTTATTATTTTTATTTTTTCACATTTCCAAAAAAACATAACATTTCTGTGAGATATATTTTTTTCGGTCCGTTTCATTTGTCTTGTGCCAAACAACGTTTTTATGTCAATATCGTCTCTGCAACATTACAAAATCATCAGAAAAAATTCACAAAGAGTAAAATGTTCTTGGATTAAAGTGTCTTGAAAAACCCTACACTATACAGTGGTTAATTTTTGTGTGAAACCAAACAAAAAACAAAGAAAAAGAGCAAACTAAATGTCATGTTTTTTGGAAATGTGAAAAAATAAAAAATAATAAAATAAAACCATGGTTATTGGAATATAATATGAACCTGACTTATATTTGCTCTGATATCACTAATTGACACTCATCGAGCTGAATCTTTTAAGGCGACTGCAAAGTAAAAGGGCACTGATAGTATATGCTAATACATATATTGTCCTTAATAATTATATATATATATATATATATATATATATATATATATATATTTAAGAAGATTTAATCAATTATAAGATTCCAATTGTTCAAAGAATTAGAACAACAAGTCTATTATGGCATATGCTCGTTTCCAAAACATTCTGGAAATACTTTATTTTATTTTTTAATTTAAAAAAAAATCAACAAAAGCTACTCCAAAATGTTTCTTCATCAGCGCCTTTAGCACCACATTTTACAGAAATTCAAGGAAAAAATAACAAGCTCGTCTTAGAGGAACATCTATTGACAGGAGGGCGCACAGAGACCAATATTGGAAAAAGAATACGTTACAGATATAAAATAAAAATATAAAGATAAACTGATAATAATAATAATAATAAAACCTAATAAACATTTTAAAGATTATTAAGATAAAATGAAAATAAAATAAGAACAAAAATAAAGAGTAAAAATAAAAATAAAGATAAAATATAATATAAAAAATAATAGAATATATAAAGGAAAAATAAAAGGATAAGAAATAAGAAATGAAAAATATAATAAAATAAAAAATAAAAATGTTTCTATGTACAGGTTTATCTTCTAAACTAATGAACGGATCATTATGAATTTTGGAATATATATTCTAGGCAACACTGTGAGTGACATAGGCACATCATTTTTTAAAATTTAATTTCAACATTGAGAGAGTGAATATATATAAAGTTAGGTTTGCGCATATGTTTATATGCATTATATTTTTATGTACAGAATAATCGTTTACATGTACGGAATAATCTTTTAAACTAATGACTGGATCATTATGAATTTTGGAATGATGGAAGAATAGAAGTTTGGGGTTAGAAATGTTAAACGTAACAAGCCACCCCTCCTCGCCATTGAACCATGTGCTCCAGATTCAAAGAGAGAGAATAAGCGAGAACTTGCTTTTCGAGGTGTTTCCATAGACAGTTGTGTTGTCCACGAAGATGTCAACAAATGATCTCAGAATATGATTTAGAAGATCATTAATGTAGATTGGAAAGAGGGTAGGGTCCAGGTTAGATCCATTGAGACATGTCGACATTGATACTATGTCCTTCAGACTTTTGCCCATCAACAACTACTTTTATAAATCTATCAGAGAGAAAGGATTCAATGGTTGCGAAAACATTACCAGATATTCCATAGCTAGACTGTTTGTAAAGCAACTCTCAGTGCCAGACTCTATCAAATGCCTTTGGTATGTCAAGAGCTATTGCTCTAGAAACAAAGTCGCAGACAATTCTAATATGTATTTTAGGAGTCTTAAACTTATTCTCGTTTTAAATATGTAGTCTTACTACACATTACTATATAGTTCGACAAGACACATCTGAAGAAGGTCGGAGGTTACATTGTGAGAACAGTAGTCCAAATAATACGAATTATCAATCTTATTCTAACAAATTTTGAAACATAAAACAGAAAATGTTAGAACCTACAAAATTGGTGGTTAAGCATATAAATAGTGATAGAATATGAGGGTAGCTTCTTATTTATATATCATACAGATGTCTGTGCCAGGCACAGTAGATATCATTCATTCCACATATGATGTTAAATAGATGTAAAAATAGCAGGATGAATCCAACTTATTTCTATAAACCTGTTCCTGATTGTCCTGCTCCCAACCAATATGCTATGCAACATTTTAGGATTACAGTTAACCAAGCAAACAAAAACGAATTGACTTTGATTTTATGTATTACTAATTGGAGATTTAGTATCTGTTTGTCTGAAGCCGAAACTATACTATTACTTTTGTTAATCTACTATTGTGCTATGTTTTAATGCTCAATTCAGTTTACTATAAAATTCAAACTAATATACTATATCTCAATGCTTAATTCAGGGAGATGGTAGTGTAATATCTGTTCTGTTATCATGTGACCATCCGACCAGACATTACCTCCTCTTTTTTAGGGTGATGTTGGTGTAGTGCCAATTGGTCTGTCATTCTTCAGTTTGAAATAACATTTTCATTGGTCTGTCATTCTTCAGTTTGAAATAACACTTTCATTAGTCTGTCATTCTTCAGTTTGAAATAACATTTTCATTGGTCTGTCATGCTTTAATTTTAAATAATATTTTCATTGGTCTGTCATTCTTCAGTTTGAAATAACATTTTCATTGGTCTGTCATGCTTTAATTTTGAATAATATTTTCATTGGTCTGTAATGCTTCAGTTTGAAAAAACACTGTAATTGGGCTGTCATTCTTCAGTTTGAAATAACATTTTCATTGGTCTGTCATTCTTCAGTTTGAAATAACATTTTCATTGGTCTGTCATTCTTCAGTTTGAAATAACATTTTCATTGGTCTGTAATGCTTCAATTTGAAATAACACTTTCATTGGTCTGTCATTCTTCAGTTTGAAATAACATTTTCATTGGTCTGTCATGCTTTAATTTTAAATAATATTTTCATTGGTCTGTCATTCTTCAGTTTGAAATAACACTTGCATTGGTCTGTCATTCTTTAATTTTAAATAATATTTTCATTGGTCTGTAATGCTTTAGTTTGAAATAACATTTTCATTGGTGTGTCATGCTTTAATTTTAAATAACATTTTCATTGGTCTGTCATTTTTCAATTTGAAATAACATTTTCATTAGTCTGTAATGCTTCAGTTTGAAATAACATTTTCATTGGTCTGTCATTCTTCAGTTTGAAATAACATTTTCATTGGTCTGTCATTCTTCAGTTTGAAATAACATTTTCATTGGTCTGTCATTCTTCAGTTTGAAATAACACTTTCATTGGTCTGTCATTTTTTAGTTTGAAATAACATTTTCATTGGTCTGTCATTCTTCAGTTTGAAATAACACTTTCATTGGTCTATCATTCTTCAGTTTGAAATAACATTTTCATTGGTCTGTCATTCTTCAGTTTGAAATAACATTTTCATTGGTTTGTCATTCTTCAGTTTGAAATAACACTTTCATTGGTCTGTCATTCTTCAGTTTGAAATAACATTTTCATTGGTCTGTAATGCTTCAATTTGAAATAACACTTTCATTGGTCTGTCATTCTTCAGTTTGAAATAACATTTTCATTGGTCTGTCATGCTTTAATTTTAAATAATATTTTCATTGGTCTGTCATTCTTCAGTTTGAAATAACACTTTCATTGGTCTGTCATTTTTTAGTTTGAAATAACATTTTCATTGGTCTGTCATTCTTCAGTTTGAAATAACACTTTCATTGGTCTGTCATTCTTCAGTTTGAAATAACATTTTCATTGGTCTGTCATGCTTTAATTTTAAATAACACTTTCATTGGTCTGTCATTCTTCAGTTTGAAATAACATTTTCATTGGTCTGTCATTCTTCAGTTTGAAATAACATTTTCATTGGTCTGTCATTCTTCAGTTTGAAATAACACTTTCATTGGTCTGTCATTTTTTAGTTTGAAATAACATTTTCATTGGTCTGTCATTCTTCAGTTTGAAATAACACTTTCATTGGTCTGTCATTCTTCAGTTTGAAATAACATTTTCATTGGTCTGTCATTCTTCAGTTGTAAATAACACTTTCATTGGTCTGTCATTCTTCAGTTTGAAATAACATTTTCATTGGTCTGTAATGCTTCAATTTGAAATAACACTTTCATTGGTCTGTCATTCTTCAGTTTGAAATAACATTTTCATTGGTCTGTCATGCTTTAATTTTAAATAATATTTTCATTGGTCTGTCATTCTTCAGTTTGAAATAACACTTGCATTGGTCTGTCATTCTTTAATTTTAAATAATATTTTCATTGGTCTGTAATGCTTTAGTTTTAAATAATATTTCATTGGTGTGTCATGCTTTAATTTTAAATAATATTTTCATTGGTCTGTCATTTTTCAATTTGAAATAACATTTTCATTAGTCTGTAATGCTTCAGTTTGAAATAACATTTTCATTGGTCTGTCATTCTTCAGTTTGAAATAACATTTTCATTGGTCTGTCATTCTTCAGTTTGAAATAACACTTTCATTGGTCTGTCATTTTTTAGTTTGAAATAACATTTTCATTGGTCTGTCATTCTTCAGTTTGAAATAACACTTTCATTGGTCTGTCATTCTTCAGTTTGAAATAACATTTTCATTGGTCTGTCATTCTTCAGTTTGAAATAACATTTTCATTGGTCTGTCATTCTTCAGTTTGAAATAACACTTTCATTGGTCTGTCATTCTTCAGTTTGAAATAACATTTTCATTGGTCTGTCATTCTTCAGTTTGAAATAACATTTTCATTGGTCTGTCATTCTTCAGTTTGAAATAACATTTTCATTGGTCTGTCATTCTTCAGTTTGAAATAACATTTTCATTGGTCTGTCATTCTTCAGTTTTAAATAGCATTTTTCGTTTGTCTGCTATACTTCTGTTTCAAATAGACTTATTTCAGTGAGTCCTTGAGTCTCTATCAGATGCTGTTTTATTACTAGACACTCATAACTAATAGACACATCTTATCCATTATCATTGTCCAATTGAAGACATTAAAAAAAACATTTTAAATCAAAAAAACAATATCATGCTACTATTACATTTTTTGCCATTTCGATCTAAAGATTTTATTTTTTTCTAGAACAATGGGTTTCCAGAGTTTCATTTTTGGCCTCACCTCACCCATCCCCCTCCCCCCGCCCCCAAATAATTGATCTTTTGCTGACTTCAAATGTTTATATCTCAAGCTTTAGTTGCTTAGCTAGTCGGCTGACCGACCGACCGGCTAGCCAACTGACCGACTGGCTGGTTGTCCGACAGGCTGACCAGTTAGGTGGCTGGTTTGTTCTTCATTTTGTCTGACCCTACTCCTCCCCTATACCCACACACACTTGTTTCCTCGCCTATTGATTTCCCGGCGGGGCAGACGCAAGAGCCATCTTTTTGCAATTCTGTGCTTCGTCCTTCTCATTGACAGCGGCAGACACGTATCATTGGCACGTGTGTGCACAATGCCAACGCAATCTGATCTCGCTCCAAACACGGCCATTTTGGAAACACCACATCTTTTAGGATGAATCTTTTGTCCTTCTGTTTCTTGTGCTGTCTTAAAAAAAAAAATTGTACACATTCTATTTTGCTTTGAATCACACACACACACACACACACCTCTTTATATATATATATATATATATATATATATATATATATATATATGTTATATATAATGAAAGAGAGAGAGAGTAAGAGTGTGAGAGTATTTAAAAATATTTATATATAAATGAAAATAAAAAGTTAGTGCAGAAAAGGACATCATTATCTATGTTTGTGTGTGTGTGTATATGCATATATATATATATATATATATAATACGGCACAATCACGTTGACACACCGGTTCCTGTTAGATCACCGAAGTTAAGCGGCGTCGAGCCTGGCCAGTACTAAATGGGTAACCATTAGGAATACCATGCTGTATGTGCTCTCTGCTTATCTCGGCATTGTTTCCAGTCGTCTTGTATTACTTGCCATTGGAATCAAGCAGTGCCGACTCAGGAGAGCGGTTGTTGGGGATTTCGCAACCCTTGCAATTACAAATTCACATGCGTGCAGCTCCTGTCGGGGCAGACATGCGTCGAAAAATCGACAGGAGAGTCCATCATATATAATGTTAGTAAGAGAGAATCCCAGCAGAGTGCTCGATTATTAAAAAAAAAATTTAAATATTTATATTTATATATTATATATAATATTTATTTTTTAAGATCATAACAACATCGATACTGTCGGTTTCAAATCGCGACATCCTCTTTGTATGTCTGTACAACAGAGGCTGAAAAGAGTTTCGGTAAAAAGGCCTTTATAGGTCCCCTTTGTTAGGATTTGAAACCGATGGTATCGATGTTGTTCTGACCTTCTGTAAAACATTAATATATATATATATATATATATAAAATTGAAGATGAAGATGAACAATTTAACGAAGATAAAGATCTTTTTGAATTATAATACAATAGAAGTTTGAATATAAAGATGTTACACACACGATCTTTCTTCAAATATATGTTTTTATGACCCCGAGCAACGCCGGGTAGCTAGTAAGTAAATAAAGGAAACAAACTGAAAGCTTTTATGAAAGTAATAATATATAGAATGTAGATAATAATATATAGAATGTAGATAATAACATATAGAATGTAGATAATAATATATAGAATGTAGATAATAACATATAGAATGTAGATAATAATATATAAAATGTAGATAATGATATATAAAATGTAGATAATAAAATATAAAATGTAGATATTAATATATAAAATGTAGATAATGATATATAAAATGTAGATAATAATATATAGAATGTAGATAATAATATATAAAATGTAGATAATGATATATAAAATGTAGATAATAAAATATAAAATGTAGATATTAATATATAAAATGTAGATAATGATATATAAAATGTAGATAATAATATATAAAATGTAGATAATAATATATAAAATGTGGATAATAATATATAGAATGTGGATACTAATATATAGAATGTGGATAATAATATATAGAATGTAGATAATAATATATAGAATGTAGATAATAACATATTGAATGTAGATAATAATATATAGAATGTAGATAACAATATATAGAATGTAAATCTCATATTCGTGAATAAAGGAGGAACAAAAGTAAGACACTGCTATAGTTAATAAATGGATCATATAGTTATGCTGGCTCAGTCATCACAGTTTATTTTTGATCTACTGAAAAGTAAAGCAAGTACCAAACCTTAATAGAGATTGGGAAAATTTATTCGTGTATAGGGAAAGAGTGCTGTGAATTTGAGTAATGAAATTCATAACTTTAATGGGTTTGGGGTTGTCACGCTTATAAAATGGAATTATAGAATGTAAATCTATGCATTTAGTCTGACGAATTTCTTCAGGAAATGAAACACAAACGTTTGTGAAGCTTACTTGCCATAAGTATATTTTTATACAATAGAATCTGTTCTGGGAATGACATGAAACTGTATTCGGTGTTATGCGCATACATTTACATCATGAATAACTTGTTAAAGAAATGAAATAATTTAAGTCATAGAGGCTTTTCTACTGAAATGACTGAATTCGGCAAAAGGTTGATATGCCATAAAGCAACCAATCAACAAAACAATTGTGTAAAAAAAAAAAAAAAATACTTTTTATGATATTCTTCCTAAAATCAATGTGTCAATGTAAAAAAATAAAATAAAAACCTAGAAATAAGTAAAAAAAAAATACAAGTTAATATTTAAAAATTACTTAAAATTTGAAGCAAATATTTAAAGATATTAAAAACCCGAGACGCAAAGACTTTTACTAATTGACTGAATTGGAGGGATAATGACAGCCTTTCATTAAGGAAAAAAAACGTTGCTCCATTTCCATCCTTCTAGACTTTGTGTTATTTTTGTTTTTGAAATTTTTCCATTGAAAGTTGCATCAGTTGGAGTCGATAAAGAATATGTATTGATGCGGAAAGTCATTAAATTGTCAAGTTTTTACTTTATTGTGAAGTTAATAATAAAATTGAATTGTCTGAAACGTGTGTACACATGGAAAATATTCTGGAATGTTGAAATTTTAAGTGTTAACCATTGAGATGAAGCTTAGCTGCAGTATTTAGTTATATCTTTGGATTTGTAATATTTTATTTATTTTATGCAATATTTGTTATATAGCAACATTTTAGTTCGTTAACTAAACATTTATTTTAATATATATATATATATATATATATATATATATATATATGGCAACCATTAGTTTCTACATTAGTTTTTACCTTTAAGCGATTTTGGAGATAAATATAGAGATATTTTAAAAGTACACCAAGAGAATTCGAGGATAAAGTTACCGTCTTCTTTCAGTTTAACGGAAATTAGTAACATTTCATAAATTAGCCTTGAAGATGTCAGTTAGGACAAAAAATAAACACCCAGCTGCTGTTGAATGAAACTAGATTTACACTATCCAATCAAAACACTTGTTGCCATGATAACTGACTAGAGAAACACTTATTTAAGTGTTAATCCATTATTTATGTCATTCTCTTACTCTCCTCCTACTACTAAGTTTAATCCATCTATTATCCTCTTTCCACCACGTCTCATAACATTATCCTTTCCTCCTACCATCTAATGTTTCAATGTGCAAACAAGCAAGGAAGTAAGATTATCAGTTGAAGTATCATATGTATATACATGGGCACTGATGAAGACCTCCTTAATAAAATTGATGTTTTGTACATTTTGAATATTCAGTATATCTTGAAGATGTATGTGATTGAGGTATAGCGAAACAATTGTATGCAACTAAAAACTGTCTATCTAATGAGTTCAGGTAGGCCGAAACAATTGTATGCAAATAAAAACTGTCTATTTAATCAAATTTAGGTAGGCCGAAACAATTGTATGCAAATAAAAACTGTCTATTTAATGAATTCAGGTAGGCCGAAACAATTCTATGCAACTAAAAACTGTCTATTTAATGAATTTAGGTAGGCCGAAACAATTGTATGCAAATAAAAACTGTCTATTTAATGAATTCAGGTAGGCCGAAACAATTGTATGCAAATAAAAACTGTCTATTTAATGAATTTAGGTAGGCCGAAACAATTGTATGCAAATAAAAACTGTCTATTTAATGAATTCAGGTAGGCCGAAACAATTCTATGCAACTAAAAACTGTCTATTTAATGAATTTAGGTAGGCCGAAACAATTGTATGCAAATAAAAACTGTCTATTTAATGAATTTAGGTAGGCCGAAACAATTCTATGCTACTAAAAACTGTCTATTTAATGAATTTAGGTAGGCCGAAACAATTGTATGCAAATAAAAACTGTCTATTTAATGAATTCAGGTAGGCCAAAACAATTCTATGCAACTAAAAACTGTCTATTTAATGAATTTAGGTAGGCCGAAACAATTGTATGCAAATAAAAACTGTCTATTTAATGAATTCAGGTAGGCCGAAACAATTGTATGCAAATAAAAACTGTCTATTTAATGAATTTAGGTAGGCCGAAACAATTGTATGCAAATAAAAAATGTCTATTTAATGAGTTCAGGTATGCTGAAACAATTGTATGCAAATAAAAACTGTCTATTTAATGAGTTCAGGTATGCCGAAACAATTGTATGCAAATAAAAACTGTCTATTTAATGAATTCAGGTAGAGCGAAACAATTGTATGCAAATAAAAACTGTCTATTTAATGAGTTCAGGTAGGCCGAAACAATTGTATGCAAATAAAAACTGTCTATTTAATCAAATTTAGGTAGGCCGAAACAATTGTATGCAAATAAAAACTGTCTATTTAATCAAATTTAGGTAGGCCGAAACAATTGTATGCAAATAAAAACTGTCTATTTAATGAATTTAGGTAGGCCGAAACAATTGTATGCAAATAAAAACTGTCTATTTAATGAATTCAGGTAAGCCGAAACAATTGTATGCAAATAAAAACTGTCTATTTAATGAATTCACGTAGGCCGAAACAATTGTATGCAAATAAAAACTGTCTATTTGATGAATTCAGGTCGGCCGAAACAATTCTATGAAAATAAAAACTGTCTATTTAATGAATTTAGGTAGGCCGAAACAATTGTATGCAAATAAAAACTGTCTATTTAATGAGTTCAGGTAGGCCGAAACAATTGTATGCAAATAAAAACTGTCTATTTAATGAATTTACGTAGGCCGAAACAATTGTATGCAAATAAAAACTCTATTTAATGAATTTAGGTAGGCCGAAACAATTCTATGCAAATAAAAACTGTCTATTTAATGAATTTAGGTAGGCCGAAACAATTCTATGAAAATAAAAACTGTCTATTTAATGTATTCAGGTAAACCGAAACAATTGTATGCAAATAAAAACTGTCTATTTAATGAATTCAGGTAGGCTGAAACAATCGTATGCAAATAAAAACTGTCTATTTAATGAATTTATGAAAATGTGTTCCCTACATTTTCTGAGGTTTACTTAATATTAACATATTCTATTACAGCTCTAATTCTATGCTATCGACTTATTACAAAAACCTTTGTGTCATAAAATTATATATTTTAAAACTTTAAATATAAATATATACATTTATATATACGAAGATTTTATAAATAAAATTAACCCATTAAATAAATTAAAAACTAATTCCACATCTAGCTTTGAATTTTTTTATGGAAATCGCTCTAGACAAGGCATGAAGCCACTTGATGTAAGTATCTAAAGAAAAAGAGAAAACTATTTCAAGGTCAAGAACTAGACAACGATAAGTGTTAGATGGATAGATTCCGACCCAGAAAACAGCAATTCTTCCCCCTTTATCAGAAGCATCGCTCATGAAATGTGAGGACTAAAGGGAAAAATAAGGGAAGCGAGACTTACGAGGCTGCCGAAAGTAAACCGAAGGTCCACTTTCTACTCTTCTAAAATCTTACAATCAATGGCAAACAAAAGCACTCGGCGGATCACCAAGTATTTAGCTCATTCCTTTATCGTCTGAACTCCGACATCAGGAAACTTTTATGACAGCAAGACATCACGAAACATTATAAAAAGAAGTTCCATGGTTTTTCAACACCACCTGTATCAATATATATAAAGAAAAGTCAGCCGGCTTCTCGACTTTTAACCTATATAGTATTGTATCGGACAAATCGATATTTGCTTCTGACTCGCGGTTTCTTTCTTTTTGTCCTTGCAGCATATTCCTTACACTAAAAATATTTAATTTGCTTTCGTTTCTTTCAGAAAATACTTATTCCGACTGAGAATATTGTTAAAAATGAAGCATTTTCACTGATCACATACATAGTTGCTGCTGCTGCTGCTTACATCATTAATAAAAAACAAACAATTTCTAGATCTATTTATTTTTTGTCAGCTTTTATATAAACATTTATATTCGTTTATCTGAAATATTAACGTATCTATTTCTTAAAAATAGTTGCCTATCATGATATTAGGTACAATCCTTTCCTTTAAAAACACTAATATTGTTGTTTTACTTATATGATACAAGCAACAGTCCCATATGCACTTATTATAGCTATTTCTTTCATGGTAAGCTTATTATCTACTTACTTTATTTATTCTAAAAATAATTTTGAATGATTATTCCTTCATAACACGTGCACACTAGGTTTTATATAAAGATTTTTCATTTTCTTTATTCATTTCTATAATTTTTTCAGGCTTAAAAATGTTATTTCGCTGCTATTAATATCCGAAATACAATATTCAAAAGGAGTTTTGTTTCATGCTTTTCTGAACGAAACGAATAAATAATTTATACTCAATCGAATATTTTCACCTGAAACAAAATAAACGATTACATAATCACAATCAAAACATTAGGCGTTAAAAAGACAATTTCTTAAAAAAATCACGCATAAACAAAACAAGTGAATATCATCATCAGCAGCAGTCTACAAACAAAACGCTATCAACACGCAGACAGCTAAAACTATCAGTGTTGCTTTACAAATCACTTTGCTCGATTCCCGATACAAGTTAAACTTTTAAACAATTCTGTTCACTTAATAACTTACTGATCAAAGGATACCATAAAGAATTAATTTCACTTAAAAAATTTTTTTATGAAAAGGCAATTTCTTCAAATAAGACGCTGTATTTAAAAATAATATATTGTAAATATTTGATATTTTTAAATTAGTTTAAATAACAGACGAAGGAGTGGGGGTAAATAAGCGAAAGATTAAATTTAAAAGACTCCAGGGCAACGCCGAGAAATTACAGTTAGTATATATATATATATATATATGGTTAATACAACAAAAGATATAAGAGGTAACTAATATCTTTAATTTGAGAAGATCCGGATGAAAATGAAGCATTAATAGCATTAGATGAAGTGAAAGAATAAAATAAGGTGCAAATCAAATTTTATTACAATTCAAAGTTTCAGCAAAGGAAATAAAAGTCCTTAACTCATGAGTTTTCAAAGAAAATCTTCTCCTCAGAGGACCATTACCACAATAACATTATTGTAAGTAACAAAATTAAACTTTGAACATATATAAATATATATATATATCTATTTACTTTATTCTTTCACTTTATCTAATGCTATATATATATATATATATATATATATATATATATATATATATATATATATATATAGTCGAGCACATAGAAAGATTGTTTCGCTTTATTACAGCTCTTCGGTTTGGGTAGACAGGCAAATGCTTCTTCAATCTGAGATTAAAACTTACCGTCGAGTTGAAATTGGGCGATTCTAACTATTCGACCGTCAGAGCAAGCAAAATCTTAATGCTTATATAAACTATCAACTACCGAAGAGTGTTGTATTTGGTTTTACAAAGAGCTTGTAATCATTGCTAATGGTAAGTGGCGATTTCACATATCACAATGCTCAAACCAAGAAGAGGGGCATATGTATAGAGATACCCAAAAACAATACTCATATATAAGTCGATTTTATAAAAATATACTCATATATAAGTCGATTTTATGCAAATATACTCATATATAAGTCGATTTTATGCAAATATACTCATATATAAGTCGATTTTATGACAATATACTCATATATAAGTCGATTTTATGACAATATACATGTATATAAGTCGATTTTATGAAAATATACACATATATAAGTCGATTTTATGAAAATATACGCATATATAAGTCGATTTTATAAAAATATACGCATATATAAGTCGATTTTATAAAAACATGCACATATATAAGTCGATTTTATAAAAGCATGCACATATATAAGTTGATTTTATGAAAGCATGCACATATATAAGTCGATTTTATGAAAGCATGCACATATATAAGTCGATTTTATGAAAGCATGCACATATATAAGTCGATTTTATGAAAGCATGCACATATATAAGTCGATTTTATGAAAGCATGCACATATATAAGTCGATTTTATGAAAGCATGCACATATATAAGTCGATTTTATGAAAACATGCACATATATAAGTCGATTTTATGAAAACATGCACATATATAAGTCGATTTTTTAAAATATACACATATATAAGTCGATTTTATAAAAAATACTCATATATAAGTCGTTTTTATAAAAATATACTCATATATAAGTCGATGTATAACTATCTACATTCATGAATCCTTTTTTACCATTGTCTTTCAGATATATTTATTCTCATATCTTAATTTCTCATATGTATATACATATATACATGCACATATAATTATTTTAATAAATAAATACGTTTTAAAAATATTTTTTTATCATACTTCACCCCAAACAAGGCAGGACGCCACTGTAGACTTAAGGGGCTACTGAGAATTAGGAAGTAAGTTTTAGGGGGCATCCTAAGTTGTGAGCTGTGCAGCGAGATGTCTGTTTACATTAGTTTTAAATTTCTGCATGTCAGTAGAGTCGGAGAAATAGGGAGCAGGGAGGGAGTTCCAGAGGCCGGCAGCACGAGGAAAGACGCTATTGGCGTAGAAGGCTCTCTGGTATCTGGTGACCTCCACAGTGATTTTAATATCCATAGACATATATGTTTCATGTTCACCAACAATCATTCAGTATCGATGCTGTAACTGAACCGCCGGTCGAACAATTCGAACCCCGAATTCGAATATCTCGAACCCAAGTTTCTTATTGCGAGGCCGTTATGACAATCACACCTCAAATGCGAGAGAAATGAGTCTTGTATTTTTATTTATAAACACAATAACAACAAACACAGTATTCTTATCTACCAAAAGGGAGATAACTCTCAACGTTGCTAAATTTGAATCTCAATTTAATTTCTCTCAAAGTGCTCGACTTACGAAGCTTAATAATTATTTTTATAAATAAATATTTTTCAATATCGGCAGGAAAATCTTTGATTTCCATCAACCATCATCATATATATATGAATAAACAATGGTATGCTAAATTCCAGTGACCAAGTTTTTATACACTTTTTTATTCGGTGCAACTTGACGATCGTTTCCTGCATACATAAACAACCGGGAATAAACATGTAATTTCCAGGACTTTTTATTCATGCAGCTTATCAGAAAAAAACCATCGAGCAAAAATGCACAAAAAACATTTGACCTGCATCTTACATAGAACGCTGTTCCTTTAAGGAAGCAGGGATTTTTACCATACTTAGTCGGCCATATTGTATTTATAATACAACGTTGTTAAATGTATGTATAACATTACTAATAAGGCAAGTCTATGCCGATTACACCACTCTTTATTTTGGTATTGCTTCTCGTCCATCTCTTTCGGATCAGTTGAAATATGCAGCTGATCTAGAAGTTGATCTGGGTTCAGTTGTGGATTGGGGTACGAAATAGCTAGTTTCGTTTAATCCTGTTAATACTCAACTCCTGCCTTTGAATCGTAGGTGTGTCCCTTTTCTTTTGGAGATTCTCATGGATGACTCTGCTCTTGAAGAGAAATACACTCTGAAATTCCTTGGTCTTTTTTATCTCATCAAATCTTTCCTGGAGACCCATTGCTCTTTCTGCTTCTCGTAAAGTCGGTTCTCTCTATCGCTCCAAACACCTTCTCACACCTGAGACTATTCTCTCTCTCTACAAATCTACTATCAGACCATGTATGGAGTACTGTTGTCATATTTGGGCTGGTAGAATCTCTGTCCCATTTGAGGGTTCTTGATAAGGTACAGAAACGTGTCTGTAATTTGATTGGCCCTATCCTTTCTTCTTCTCATCACCCTCTATCTCACAGGCGTGATGCTGCTAGTTTCAGTCTTTTCTATAAATACTATCATGGCATGTGTTCTTCAGAATTATATGATCTATTCCCTGCTTCCTTTGTTCCAGCTTGTTTGATTTCTTGGTCTAGTGGTCTCCATCAATTAGCTGTTTTGATACCTCATTGTAATACAGCTTCCTATTCCAGTAGCTTCTTCTGAAGAACTACAGGCTTGTGGAAATACTTACATCTTTGTGAGGAGCGATTTCCATTTTTTAAAAAGTCCGATTATCTAATATTTAATGAAGTGTATAAAGAAAATTGTTTTTCGATATCAAAAAACTATTATAAAAATATCGCTCAGTTAAGGTAAAACATAAAGTTATTTTAAACGCAGAGATACGAAAATTAGGTACTCAATGTGTATCTAAATAAATCTTTACGGTTAGTATTTAATTTATAATCTTATTTACATGGTCTGTTATACCATTTAATGATCAATGAATATATGCTCTGTTGTTGAATGTTAACATTTATCAAGCTTTTACCTTGAATAGTTTGGGGTAATTTTCAAAAACATATACACAAATATATATTTTCATACATTATATATATATACATATATATATATATATATATATATTTCTCTCTTTTTAAAAATTTTCTTATCTTTCTGTTTTTACTGGGGATGGGGCATCCTACCGGATGCCAGACATTCACCGGCTATTTCAGACACTCCAGCCTAAAGATCTTTTTTAAGATTCTAATCGTCCCTTTAAGTGCATATATGTGGGTGGGTGGGTGTGAGAGAGTAAAATGCACGATATATCATAAAAATGAAATGTCGTGAAAGACAAGATGTGTGAAAAAAGACTAACGGAAAAAACAAATTTTAAATACAGGAAAAAATCATCAAAGGAAACTAGAGATTTTACCGGTTTCGTTCGGATCAACGGACGTCTTCAGAAAAAGTGAAGAATTTAAATTTATTCGATAACGGTAAAAACGTAGGAAAAAGAAGAACGCACAGAGAAAACGTTATTGGCGCACGTTTAACTATTTGAAAAAGAAAATAATAATAAAACTCTCATGCGAAGAGACGTTAAAAAATAAAATAAATAAATTTAAAAAATGGTGTGGAAAAAAAATATTTATTTACCGATTTTTTTAACGTCTCTCCGCACGCCCTTTTTATTACTCTTTCCTTTTTCAAATAGTTAAACGCGCGCCAATGACGTCTCTCTGTGCGTTCTACTTTTTCCTATGGTTTTACCGTTATCGAATAAATTTAAATTCTTCACTTTTTCTGAAGACGTTCTTTGATTCGAACGAAACCGGTAAAATCTCTCGTTTTCTTTGATGATTTTTTTCTGTATTTAAAATTTGTTTTTTTTCCTTTGTCTTTTCACACACACACACACACACACACACAAACACACACACACACACACACATATATATATATATATATATATATATATATATATATAGTCTCGGAAGTTTCTCAACCATTAAAACTATATAAAAAAAAAAAAAAGAACTTATAGTCTCAAGTCTTCCAGTGGAAAATCACTCATGTAAGTCAATTTATTTTTTACAGTTATTATATTAGTTAGTTTCTAACACTATTTTAAGGGATCATCAGTTGTTTACCATGAAAAACTGTTTCGGGAATTTAAAATATATATATATATACATATATATGATACAAAGATCAAGAATTATATTAGATCCTATCGAGATACGGTGAGGCTCAATATAGTCGATAGAGCATTTATATATGGATAATGAAGTGATAAAGTGGATAAAATTTGCATAGTTTACAGATGTATTAGTTTATCAAGTGTTCAAACAGGGAATACGCATACAAAAAGACTTTAAACCATAGCTTTTCAAAGATAACGCTCTTATCGTCAGACGGTTTGACCAATAATTGAATATTAATTAATTAATTATTAGAGGTGAATATCTTGAAAATGCAAAAGTGAACAATTTTGAAAGATATCAAAGGGAAAAATGTATATAAGTCCTGAAAAAGATCAAACATTCCTCGAATTATGGGCGGAATGTTGTATCAAATTCGATGATCCAAAATGTTTAAACAATTCAAACAAAGAAATCGAATAATGTTCTATGAGTTTCACAAACCTTGAGTGCTCCAAGCATTTGTATTTTAAGGTCACAGATAATCCCGGATCTATAGGCCCAAATGAATGTTGAAAATTACTCAGAAAATAATAGAGCAGTGTGTAAATCCATTTTTCTATTATATATATGATTATCTTTTATTTACACAGACATGTACAAAATCTGCAACACTGGCATGTCGATGTTATCGATCAACAGCTATTATAAACTGAGATATCATCAGGCAGAGTTAGAATCCGATCTTAACCTTAGATCATATTTGGAAATATGATCTACGGTATATATATATATATATATATATATATATATATATATATATATATATATATAAAATAGAAAAGATGTGATCCCTTGGGTCCTTCATTGAGTTTAGTTTAGATTGTTTGAACCAGAAAAAGGTGACCGGCAATAATCCAATCTCCCTCCCCGAGAAGCAAGGGTAATGCTTTGGAGGAGTGCCTCCGACGACAGAACCAAACTATCCCTAATTCAGACAAAAGGATTTGTCCCCTTGCAAACCAGACTCTAGAATCAGAATGTGCCTAGTATTCCCCGGCTGGTATGAAAAAAAGAACCGGAAAAGCACTTCATTTATCTACTGATGTGACACAAGGTCAGTTTAATATTGTACAAACCAGCTCGTCCCTCGAGGACGCACACTGGATGAGTATAAAAATAGCCGTGAATGGACCAGAAGAGGCGCCTCAGGCAAAAGGCAATAAACCAACACCCCTTCTGAAGGAGGACGTAATGCCTGGGAAGATGATCTTTTAGAATCAAATTCAACCACACCTCATTCCGACAAAGAAGGATCTGCCAGGAAAAAAAGCAGTCACTAGGTTGCCAGAATGATGCCAAAAATTAATTTGGATAGTATGAAGATAAGTGAGTTTGTAACGTTAGTTAAATTTGAAAAAATAACGGGACAAAATCCAAAATTAGTCTTATGTTTGCTATATGCCCCTCTCTCTTTCTCAAACATAACTGAATCCTAATACCCAGTCATATTTCAATATGTATTTGGTGTGATTATATCATATAGGAACTAACATTCAAAAAACAAACGTTTATTTACTCAGATTTAGTGTAATAATACTAATTATATATTTATATACCGTGGATGCTTAACAAAAGCATACTTATTATATATCTACATTTTTAATGTCTTTCTATATATATACGTATGTGTGTATTTTTTCGATGTCTTAGAAAAACTGAGACAATTATCACTGACTAATGGTGCTTGTTGCCAACGCAATTTAATCTTGCCTCACTAGAAAATTTGGGAATCAAGTTTCTGTCTGCAAGAAACGGCCATTTTTTTCTTTAGTTTTTGTTCGTTTATTTTTTAAATTCTTTTATAGTTTTTTTTTCTTATTTGTGGCCTTTTGCTCGATTTTTATGCCTCTCCATTTCCGCTTCTGAATCATTAACTTGGACAGTTCTCAAGTGTTAAAGATTTTACAAGAATACAAATGTACGAAAAGTAAAATTCAGTTACAGTTGTAAAAGACTTTGACATTTAAAATTGTGAAAGGCAAAAATATTTGACATTTAGAATTGCGAAATAGTAAAAAATATTTGACATTTAGAATTGTGAAAGGAAAGAATATTTGACATTTAGAATTGTAAAGGCAAAAATATTTTACATTTAGAATTGTGAAAGGCAAAAATATTTTACATTTAAAATTGTGAAAGATAAAATATTTGACATTTAGAATTGTGAAAGGCAAAAATATTTGACATTTAAAATTGTGAAAGGCAAAAATATTTGACATTTAGAATTGCAAAATGGTAAAAATATTTGACATTTAGAATTGTGAAAGGCAAGAATATTTGACATTTAGAATTGTGAAAGGCAAAAATATTTGACATTTAGAATTGTGAAAGGCAAAAATATTTGACATTTAAAATTGTGAAAGGCAAAAATATTTGACATTTACAATTGCGAAAGGCAAAAATATTTGACATTTAAAATTGTGAAAGGCAAAAATATTTGACATTTAGAATTGTGAAAGGCAAAAATAGTTGACATTTAGAATTGTGAAAGGCAAGAATATTTGACATTTAGAATTGTGAAAGGCAAGAATACTGGACATTTAGAATTGTGAAAGGCAAACATATTTGACATTTAGAATTGTGAAAGGCAAAAATAGTTGACATTTAGAATTGTGAAAGGCAAAAATAGTTGACATTTAGAATTGTGAAAGGCAAAAATATTTGACATTTAAAATTGTGAAAGGCAAAAATATTTGACATTTAAAATTGTGAAAGGCAAAAATAGTTGACATTTAGAATTGTGAAAGGCAAGAATATTTGACATTTAGAATTGTGAAAGGCAAGAATACTGGACATTTAGAATTGTGAAAGGCAAACATATTTGACATTTAGAATTGTGAAAGGCAAAAATAGTTGACATTTAAAATTGTGAAAGGCAAAAATATTTGACATTTAGAATTGTGAAAGGCAAGAATATTTGACATTTAGAATTGTGAAAGGCAAGAATACTGGACATTTAGAATTGTGAAAGGCAAACATATTTGACATTTAGAATTGTGAAAGGCAAAAATAGTTGACATTTAAAATTGTGAAAGGCAAAAATATTTGACATTTAGAATTGTGAAAGGCAAGAATATTTGACATTTAGAATTGTGAAAGGCAAAAATGTTTGAAGTAAAACATTCTTAAAAGAAAGATTTTGAATTAAAATTGTTAATGAAACATTTAGAATTTAGAATCGTGAAACAAGACATTCAAAATCGAAGCATGAAATTCTTTTGAATATGGTATAGCTCTATCATGAGATGTTTTAGTAAAGCAATTCTTTCCAATATGATGCTTATCAGTTTCTTACATTGTTCAATAAAATTTTTTCTCATTAGTTTCATGCCTTTTACTTATCTCAAATGTCAGTTAATTGCTTCCCAAAACATCTCAGTGGACAACTTTCGTTTTATTATACTACAAATATTTTCAGTTTGATGTAAATCTGAACCTTCACTTGCAAGAAGTTTTGAGAAATCCATTTTTTGGTTTATTTAGCAGAATGAGGAGGTCCATTACAATGCTAGCAGATAATATCTGCTCAATTCACCAAAGAAAACAACTTGTTGATAGTTGTGTTTTTTGGGGGGAATATTAATATATTCTGCAGTTTGTTGCATCAAATTAGTTTAGAAGACTAAAAATATTCGAAAAATATTGTTCCACTCTTTCCATGTTCAACCATTGTTTTCAGGTATTATGGTAGTAATTTTTCTACTGATCTTCTAAGCCATTTCGAAGCATCGTTAGAAAGGCAAAATACATTTTAGAGCATCGTTAGAAAGGCAAAAGACATTTCGAAGCATCATTAGAAAGGCAAAAGACATTTCGAAGCATCATTAGAAAGGCAAAAGACATTTTAGAGCATCGTTAGAAAGGCAAAAGACATTTCGAAGCATCGTTAGTAAGGCAAAAGACATTACAAAGCATCCCTAGAAAGGCAAAAGACATTACGAAGCATCGTTAAGAAAGGCAAAAGACATTTCGAAGCATCGTTAGAAAGGCAAAATACATTTCGAAGCATCATTAGAAAGACAAAAGACATTTATGAGCATCGTTAGAAAGGCAAAAGACATTTCGAAGCATCGTTAGTAAGGCAAAAAACATTACAAAGCATCCCTAGAAAGGCAAAAGACATTACGAAGCATCGTTAAGAAAGGCAAAAGACATTTCGAAGCATCATTAGAAAGGCAAAAGACATTTCGAAGCATCGTTAGTAAGGCAAAAGACATTACAAAGCATCCCTAGAAAGGCAAAAGACATTTTAGAGCATCGTTAAGAAAGGCAAAAGACATTTCGAAGCATCATTAGAAAGGCAAAAGACATTACAAAGCATCCCTAGAAAGGCAAAAGACATTACGAAGCATCGTTAAGAAAGGCAAAAGACATTTCGAAGCATCGTTAGTAAGGCAAAAGACATTACAAAGCATCCCTAGAAAGGCAAAAGACATTTTAGAGCATCGTTAAGAAAGGCAAAAGACATTTCGAAGCATCATTAGAAAGGCAAAAGACATTACAAAGCATCCCTAGAAAGGCAAAAGACATTACGAAGCATCGTTAAGAAAGGCAAAAGACATTTCGAAGCATCGTTAAGAAATGGCAAAATACATTTCGAAGCATCACTAGAAAGGCAAAAATCTTAACTCATCTGGCTATATTTTGTTTTCAAACAATTTTGAATCAAAGTAATAATATTCAACTGCCAAATTTGAACTATTCTTTTTTAATAACTAAACAGGAATATTTTTAGTGAGCTACATTTGACAATATTATTTTTTAAAGAAGTTTAATACAAAAATAAAAGCTTTGTTATTTTAAGAATATAGCAAATAAAAATAATTTTTGTTTCAGAATTTTTTAGATGAGGATTGATACATTATATTATTTAGATTATTAATAATGGACACATGACAGTTTAGTCCTCACTACATGCGACACAAAGAATTAATTACAAAAATATGTACTAAACGCTTCTACTCGGTCCTGGCTGAGAGAACGTGAACGATCTACTTATATCAATTATACTTGAGGCACTCCAAAGTCATAAACAGACAAAAAGACACAGGTTAGCTAAACACCGGTTTCTTTTTCTTTTGGGTGAATTATAAACAACACACTTGCATTCACATATTTTTTTTACAAAACGTTTTGTTTTGTAAACTTTAGAGATTTATATAAAAATAAGTTTTTGAAAAATTATAAAGTTTTTTTTAAACAAAATGTATACACAAACGAAACAGATTGAAATAAGTAGATGTTGTGCATATTTATTTATAATAAATAATAAATATGTTAAAAACATCATTAAAAAAGATTAATTTATTGGTGCCAAATTTAATGTTTCACAAAAATATTTAAATAAATATTAGATTGGACTAAAAAGGCACACAGAACATACCTTTTTCCAGACGGTCCGTGACCTTCTGGCTAGGATAGAAAGTGTAGTATTTGTTCTGATACACTTTGTCTTTCCTTTCCTCGGTCAGGGAAGGAGAAATCCTTCTAGACGGGCAATTTTAATTTTCGTCCCAATTAAGAGTACTCCTATTTGAGGAGCTAGATTTTCCCTACATTAGAAACCGATCTTATCTAACTCCGCCGTCGTGGGGGGGGGGGGGGAGTAAATAGGGGCATCTGTAATGTTTTTTATTTATATTTGTTTGTTTCGTTTGTTTATTATAGACAGCTTTTCTAAACAAAACTATGCATTTATTTTTATTTATTTAAGGGGTGACTTATATAAGATATTTATTTTAAAGCATAATAATGCTTTAAAATAAATATTTTATATAAGTCACCACTTTTTTATGAATCTCCGAAGTTTACAAAACAAAAAGTTTTGTAAACCACTTACTTAAATATTTTTTGTTTAAATTTGTTTCGTTTGTTTATTTTGTTAAAAAAAGTTTTTAACTCTTTTTTTATTTATTCTTTTTATAAATTTCTAATGTTTACAAAATTAAACGTTTTGTAAAAAAAAAACTGTATGTTTTGTTTATTTATCCGGAAGTAAAAAAAAAAGCGGTGCCTAGCCAACATGTGTCGGTTTGGTCGTTTATGATTTGGGGGTGTCTCAAGTATAATTGCACCATCTACGCTCGTGGAGCAAATAATATTTTCACTTTAAAATTCCGTATAGATTTCCGAGTTCGACATAAAGATTCCCGAATTCAATAAAACGCACCTGGTTGTAGATTACATCGGCTGAAACGTTGTGAGATTAACATACAAAATGAGAATAATTTCAATGCAATTTTGCTTCATAAATAATACTATAGCAGACAAAATTTCAATGCAATTTTGCTTCATAAATATTATGATAGCAGACAAAATTTCAATGCAATTTTTCTTCATAAATATTACGATAGCAGACAGAATTTCAATGCAATTTTGCTTCATAAATAATACTATAGCAGACAGAATTTCAATGCAATTTGGCTTCATAAATATTACTATAGCAGACAAAATGTCAATGCAATTTTTGCTTCATAAATATTACGATAGCAGACAAAATTTCAATGCAATTTTGCTTCATAAATATTACGATAGCAGACAGAATTTCAATGCAATTTTGCTTCATAAATATTACGATAGCAGACAGAATTTCAATGCAATTTGGCTTCATAAATATTACTATAGCAGACAAAATGTCAATGCAATTTTTGCTTCATAAATATTACGATAGTAGACAAAATTTCAATGCAATTTTGCTTCATAAATATTCATAAATATTACGATAGCAGACAAAATTTCAATGCAATTTTGCTTCATAAATAATACTATAGCAGACAAAATTTCAATGCAATTTTGCTTCATAAATATTACGATAGCAGACAGAATTTCAATGCAATTTGGCTTCATAAATATTACGATAGCAGACAAAATTTCAATGCAATTTTGCTTCATAAATATTACGATAGCAGACAAAATTTCAATGCAATTTTTCTTCATAAATATTACTATAGCAGACAAAATGTCAATGCAATTTTTGCTTCATAAATATTACGATAGCAGACAAAATTTCAATGCAATTTTTCTTCATAAATATTAGTATAGCAGACAAAATTTCAATGCAATTTTTCTTCATAAATATTACTAAAGCAGACAAAATTTCAATGCAATTTTGTTTCATAAATATTACGATAGCAGACAAAATTTCAATGCAATTTGGCTTCATAAATATTACGATAGCAGACAAAATTTCAATGCAATTTTTCTTCATAAATATTACTATAGCAGACAAAATTTCAATGCAATTTTTCTTCATAAATATTAGTATAGCAGACAAAATTTCAATGCAATTTTGCTTCATAAATATTACGATAGCAGACAAAATTTCAATGCAATTTTGCTTCATAAATATTACGATAGCAGACAAAATTTCAATATATATATGCACATTTAATTTAAATAAATTAGAAAACTCTTTGCGAGTTGACTACAAATATCAATAATCAACTTGCAGACACTAACAGCTCGATACTTAATGAGAAAGACCTAAGTATATATATATATATATATATATATATATATATATATATATATATATATATATATATATGAGAGAGAGAGAGATATTCTTAATGATTTAAATTATTTTCAAATCATATTCCAAATAAAGAGTATACACAAAGATAGTAAAGTTGCTTACAGCTGTTTAAAGACGATGTTTATTTTTAATCATACAATGCAACATAAAATTGTTCTAGTGGCATTTCATATGCATCTGTTCTGATGAGAGATGATGTAACAAGTTTTTATGCTGCATAGAATAACCAAAAATTAACATAGTCTTTAACAGCTGTAAACAACTTTCATATCGTTGTGTATGATCTTTATTTAGAATATGATTTGAAAATAATTTAAATCGTTAAATATATATATATATATATATATATATATATATATATATATATATATATATATATATATATATGGAGAATGATAATTTTTCCATAATTTTCATCATATATATATTTAACGATTTAAATTATTTTCCAAAATAAAACCTATACACATAGCTATTTAAGTTGTTTTATTTTATTGTAAATAAATGAGTTTTCCATAAATTATATATATATATATATATATATATAATATTTATAAACAAATATTAAATATTTACACCTACAGATGCTAACGTTTCAAGCTTATCGCTCTCATCAGTGTATTTATATATATATATATATATATATATATATATATATATATATATATATATATATATATATATATATATATATATGGAGAATAATAATTTTTGTATAATTTTCATCATATAATTTATGGAAAACTCATATTTACAGTAAAATTAAAATTCAACTAATTTATTTGAATTCACTTTGATATTTAATTTAAAAAATTCTTTTTTGTGTTTCTTTGCAAGTAATATTTGTTTTCTTTGCAGTTAAAACATTTTGAGAAAGAAAATTATTTTCAAAAAAATAATTTCATTCTTTTTACTTAATAATTTGAGTCGATTGGTAAACAAGTTAAACTTTTAAGTGATATTATCTGTATCATTTGAACAATTAGTCTCATCTTTGTTGTTATTTTCGCAACAATTCGGCCGATGTAACCTTTGACCTTCTTCAGGTGGATCTTTTTGAACTCAAGAATCTATACAGAAACTGAGCTCTTAATCTAATCCACGAGGGTAGATTGTTCTCATTCCAGCAGCCATGGCCGGATGGAAGTGTTAATGAATTATTATGTTATTCTTAATTATTATCGCTTGTAGAAAGGATTCAACTTTGAACCCCCAGACGACTGTTACTTCGAACTGATTGTTATTCAAAACCTTTATCCCTTCTGCCACAGATCCACTGAATACACCTAAAGAAGGTCGGAGGTTCCAATGTTGAGAAAATAACAGTCAAGATGAGAATAGTAGTCGGATTAATCCAAATAATCAAAATTATCCATCCACATCTAAAAAATTGCCAAACTTTTACAAGTTTTAAATTGTTTGAATTTTTGTGTAACAGCAGCCCAAAGTGTGTAGGCATAAGCAGCCATTACCGCTTTTATTCATTGGTCATCTTTTTTATGCCATCTTCTGGACGATCAGAATTACTTTATCTCATAGTAGAACTGTCCTTTTAAAACTGTAGGTCAATGCTCTTCAAAGTGCACAAGGATTTGTCATTATATCTACTAAATAGTGACCATGTAACAAGGCTACAGGCCACTCAAGGATAAAGGTTAATGAGATTGTCATTTGAATGATAAGACAATATTATGAGAAGATTTTAAACAATGGACGAAATGGACAAAATTCGATAGATATTTTTTGAGACATTGAATTTGAAAACAGCAATGTTGCAGTCTGTAGGGAAGAAGTCCCGTGGTAACGTGTTCCATGGATGGGAGGTTCTGGGAAAGACCCTCTGTTCATGGATGTTTCGTTAGATTATGTATGGTTGCAAGAAAGGAAAAATAAATAATATATTTCTAATGAAGTGGAAAGGAAAGAGAAAAGGTTTGGATCTTCAGATCTGGATGTGGAAGAGATGTGTATAGTCATCACTTTGAAGTTGGCCATTCACATGAATTTGCCTTTTGCTTGGCGAGTGAGTCCTTTGATTGACTTCAAATGAATCTGGACACAGCATTTCTTTTTTAGTTAATTCGTTTTTAGCAGAAACATTCACGTTTGGTTACTTAGTCAGCATTTCTTTTCTCAAGTTTCCACACCAGAAGGAATGCTTGGAGCCATATGCACAGAGGGTTATTTTTCATTTTCTTTTTCTTTCATAGCGTTCACATCTGGCCGGCAGGATTTTCGTGAATCAGTAAAAAAAAAAAAAAAAAAGATCTGATTTGGCTTAGAATATAATGGAGGTCAATTCGTTTTCGCTATTTAAGATATCAAAACTCTGTTTATATTAAGTTACATTTTATCTCATTGCTATAATTCTGATTTTTTTTTATATATATAATTTAAAAGTTTTAATTCAGTTGAGGACATTTCTTCTTCGGTGACATTTTGAATTAAATTGTAAGTACTTTATTGCTATAAAGTTATGAAAATAGTAAAAATCCATTAAAAATCTCACATTTTATTCACTAAAAAGTGACATTTAAAAACGTAGCTAAAACAAACTGAGGCTCGTTTTTCATTTTTACCCATAAGGGTATGTTTAAACTTTCCGAGCCAGGGGGGGGGGGACAACACTGAAGTTTTCTGTTCTGTAGCTACCTATTAAAAACTCCATTTATTGAGGGAAGTCAAAATATGAGTAAATTTATTAGAATACTGATATTCTGATGGAATCAATGAAATTCTTATTTTTATTCTAGGTGAGACAAAAGTTTTGCAATATTCACTGAGGCTTTCAGCTTTTACTTGGTGTGTGAAACGTAGTAAGCACAGAAAATGGCTCTAAGGATCTGAAAAAGTAATAATCCAAGGGAGCTAACTCTGGACTATATGATGGGCGTGACAGTTCATTCTGAGTTGTTCATTCGGTATGAGTGTCATTAAGTGTTCAGTTATGTCGTGTATCTGTCCACATCGCATGAGATAAACGACAGTAATTTTTCCACTTTAAAAAATGTGAAGAGTAATATTAGAGGTTTGAGGAGCGATACACTAAAACGGAAATAATCTTCGGCAGGACAAAGGGAAACATGTTTAATCGTCATCATCATGTTCGTTTTACATGCATATATATATATATATATACTTCTTATGTAATATAGTGGGAAAAATCCCAGCAGAGTGCTCGATTAATAGAGAATAAAAATTAAGAGCATAATATTTATTTATTTTTTGGTACAGAAAAATTAGTACAACATTAGTACCGTCGGTTTCAAGCTCAGAAGGACTTAACCCTCTACTGAAGAGAGCCGGAGGGTTAAGTCCTTCTGAGCTTGAAACCGACGGTACTAATGTTGTACTAATTTTTCTGTACCAAAAAGTAAATAAATATATATATATATATATATATATATATGAGAAAGAGAGAGAGAGAGGGAGATAGAAATTATGGCAATATAAATTAAATGTATATAGGTCAGATTGCTCAGTATGGAAGCAGTAACAAACCGATATTTACTTTTTGGATTTTTTTCCTTCAAATTTGTTTTTTAATTACATCCTTAGTTCGACCATCAGAGTCAAGACAGCTTGGGGAAAATTTAGAGAACTTCTCTCACTCCTAACATCCCGAGCCATCCCAATTATTACCAGGGGTAAGGTTTATGATAGCAGCAGAAGAAGCGTGATGTTGTATGGCAATGAGTGTTTGGCCCTCACCCAGGCCTCAGTTGCTTGACTCCAGAGAAATGACAGGGCAATGATTAGGTGGATATGCAACATAAAGCCAGGGGAAATGCCAACGGGGCTGCTCAGGCATTTTTGTAGGCCAGAGTGTGCTTATCCTAATGCACTGGCTTCTAAACACCACACCTGACCTTGTCTCTAACCTCCCCTGAAGAGGAGGTAAATAATATGTATTACTGTGTGAATAAACATTGGTTTTATTTTCAATACATTCAACTAAAACGTACTATTAAATAACAGTTATGTAACATTTTAATACATATTTAAATAATTCAAAAACTTTTAATGAATAATGTTGTATGACAGTGAGTGTTGGGCCCTCACCCAGGCCTCACTTGCTCGACTCCAGGGAAATGACAGAGCAATGATTAGCTGGATATGAAACATAAAGCCAGACCAGATCCAGAACATTAGGTCAGACACTCTACTTGAGAAATTGGCCATTCAAAAACTTGATATTTCTAATAAGGGCAAACCGTCTTCGCTGGTTCGGACGTTGAAAGAAGCAAGGGGTATATCAGCACATGCAGAGACCTAAGGCTGGACAGCAAAAAGAAAGCTGGGCGCCCTAGGAATATAGGGAAAGAAACCATTAGGCAAGACCATAAACAGTGGCAAATAGACACAGTCAATCCCCACAATCGTGATCACTGGAGACTTAGCATAAGGACAGCCAGACAACGTCGAACCTCTTGTCAAAAGAACATAGATGATAAACCTGGATAGTGAGTGAGTGTGACTGATCCTGGAATTTTTTTTTTTTGTTTATTAAACAGGTACTCGAGACTATTACCACAACTTTTGGAGGAAATTATGAACAGGTTTCTAAATTTTTCGGACCTTGCTCTCCCCAGTTGACGAATTTCAATTTTCTAGTCCATAATTCTAATGATAAGGATGTGATTTTATAATAAACCACCTAGACTTCTGTTTACTATACAGATTTTTTAAACGATTGTAAATCCGATGTTTTGATTTGGGCATAAATTATTATAAAATGATGTAATACATCTAAATATATATATATATATATGAAATTAAAAATGGAAAAGCGGAAGACCTTTTTCGCTCAACGTTTCGCCCAAATTTCACGTGGGCTTTGTCAAGAGCGGACGAAGAATACAAAAATGACAAAAGACGAGAAAGTCTGTAAATTATCGGGGAATATATATAGTGGTTGGGTTCATGTTGAGATGAAGGGTATGCCAACAAAAAAAAAAAAAAAAAAAAAAAAAAAAAAAAAATATATATATAGAAATAAATATATATATATGCATATAAATGTGATCGAGATATATATATATAACGCATATACATATACATATATTAAATATACATAGAAGTAGCATTGGAAAAGAAGAGGAGAAAATAAAGAGCAGAAAGGGGTCCAAAGGATATTTAATTTAAAGCTCAGGGAATCATCCGGTGTCTATACTTATCTTGTTTTCACTAATGATTGCTTTTGATAGGTTGGGGGAGATATTGTAGAAGCCCATTCTTTGTTTAATTTTATTTGTGGAAAGGGCTATGAGGGCAGATTCAATTATTCGACGTGTGGACTTGTTGTGTATTATCTTAATTAAAGTGGATTTCTTAAAGTCAAAGTAATGTCCATACTCCATAGTATGAGCACATAAGGCGTTAAGTGTGTTGTTGGTTTTAATTGCTCTTTTATGCTCATAAATCCGCTTGTCCAGATTACGCTGCGTCTCTCCAATGTAGACCTTATTACAGTCTAGACAAGGAATGGAGTATATGCCAGCTTTGACATTGGGTGTCGTGTTCAGTTTAGATGTTTTTATTAAATTTATAATGCTTGCAGAAGTTATTTGGGATATGTTTATGCCTAGTTTATTAAGTTCTGTGTAAATCGGGTTATTGTTGGAATTGGTTGGTAAAGCTATATATCTATTTATTATAGGGCTGGTGGATAAGTTTTTCTGTTTGGAATTTGAGTAAATCTGTAGAGCTTTTCTTTTAGAATTTTGTATAAAATACTTTGGGTACTGTAATGTATTGAGAGAGTGTTCAATGTATTTAAATTCGTCATCTAAATATTCATTGCTGCATATCCTAAGTGCTCTTAGGTAAAAACCAATTATGATGCCAGATTTTATTTTATTATTGTGGTGCGAATAAAAATGAACATAATCGTTCTTATTAGTTTGTTTACGATAGACTTTATAAGATAAATTATTATTTTTGTTTATTAGTAGAATATCAAGAAAAGGAATGGAGTTATCTGTTTCTTTTTCGAAAGTAAATTTAATGGTCGGTTCTATTTTGTTCAATTTGTTAGTAATGCTTTCTATTTTAGTGGTTTTCGGGAGGAAAATTAGGATATCATCTATGTATCTATAGTAAGATACATTTTTAGGTAGTCTGTATTTTATTGGTCCGTTCTCAAGAAATTCCAAAAATAAACAGGATAGGACACCACTGAGGGGATTCCCCATAGGTAGGCCAAATTTCTGTTTATAAAAGAAATTGTTGAAAGTAAAATAGGTCATATTAGTGCATAAATTTATAATATTAATTATGTTATTTACTGGAAAGGGTAAGTTGATATTTATTTTGTCGAGAGGACTCGGACTTTACTAAGGGTTTTATCCAGGGAATCATCTCTACTACAACCACTCAATCCATGGACTCAATTCTCCCCCATAGATATCTAAAATCATTACACAACCTTGCTAACAATGATAACATCATCATCTCACCCGCAGACAAGGGTGGTGGCGTTGTTATCATGGATAAATCTAAATACATCGAAAAGATGTCCGAACTCTTATATAATCAAGACATTTACGAAGAAACTAATTCCACCTTTATATACAAAGAAATAGATAAGTTCAACAAAACCTATAAGCAACTAATAAATAAGAATAACACCTGGTTAACATATATAGATTACCACCCCAAAATTCCAACTTTATATGGCCTACCAAAAACCCACAAGAATAATACCCCAATGCGCCCCATAATCTCAGGTATCGGCAGTGCTACCCATAAAATTGCACGTGCCATTACAAAAATACTAACCCCATTACTAGGTACGATTAGTCCATCTCACCTAAAAAATTCCGGAGATCTACTTAATAAATTAAAAAATCTTAACGTAACTAATAAAACTATGAATAGCCTTGACATAGAATCATTATATACAAATGTCCCCACCAATAAATGCCTTAATTTACTTAAAAAACATCTCGACAAAATAAATATCAACTTACCCTTTCCAGTAAATAACATAATTAATATTATAAATTTATGCACTAATATGACCTATTTTACTTTCAACAATTTCTTTTATAAACAGAAATTTGGCCTACCTATGGGGAATCCCCTCAGTGGTGTCCTATCCTGTTTATTTTTGGAATTTCTTGAGAACGGACCAATAAAATACAGACTACCTAAAAATGTATCTTACTATAGATACATAGATGATATCCTAATTTTCCTCCCGAAAACCACTAAAATAGAAAGCATTACTAACAAATTGAACAAAATAGAACCGACCATTAAATTTACTTTCGAAAAAGAAACAGATAACTCCATTCCTTTTCTTGATATTCTACTAATAAACAAAAATAATAATTTATCTTATAAAGTCTATCGTAAACAAACTAATAAGAACGATTATGTTCATTTTTATTCGCACCACAATAATAAAATAAAATCTGGCATCATAATTGGTTTTTACCTAAGAGCACTTAGGATATGCAGCAATGAATATTTAGATGACGAATTTAAATACATTGAACACTCTCTCAATACATTACAGTACCCAAAGTATTTTATACAAAATTCTAAAAGAAGAGCTCTACAGATTTACTCAAATTCCAAACAGAAAAACTTATCCACCAGCCCTATAATAAATAGATATATAGCTTTACCAACCAATTCCAACAATAACCCGATTTACACAGAACTTAATAAACTAGGCATAAACATATCCCAAATAACTTCTGCAAGCATTATAAATTTAATAAAAACATCTAAACTGAACACGACACCCAATGTCAAAGCTGGCATATACTCCATTCCTTGTCTAGACTGTAATAAGGTCTACATTGGAGAGACGCAGCGTAATCTGGACAAGCGGATTTATGAGCATAAAAGAGCAATTAAAACCAACAACACACTTAACGCCTTATGTGCTCATACTATGGAGTATGGACATTACTTTGACTTTAAGAAATCCACTTTAATTAAGATAATACACAACAAGTCCACACGTCGAATAATTGAATCTGCCCTCATAGCCCTTTCCACAAATAAAATTAAACAAAGAATGGGCTTCTACAATATCTCCCCCAACCTATCAAAAGCAATCATTAGTGAAAACAAGATAAGTATAGACACCGGATGATTCCCTGAGCTTTAAATTAAATATCCTTTGGACCCCTTTCTGCTCTTTATTTTCTCCTCTTCTTTTCCAATGCTACTTCTATGTATATTTAATATATGTATATGTATATGCGTTATATATATATATCTCGATCACATTTATATGCATATATATATATTTATTTCTATATATATATTTTTTTTTTTTTTTTTTTTTTTTTTTTTTTTTTTTTTGTTGGCATACCCTTCATCTCAACATGAACCCAACCACTATATATATTCCCCGATAATTTACAGACTTTCTCGTCTTTTGTCATTTTTGTATTCTTCGTCCGCTCTTGACAAAGCCCACGTGAAATTTGGGCGAAACGTTGAGCGAAAAAGGTCTTCCGCTTTTCCATTTTTAATTTCATACCGTCGGATTATTTTTATCCTTTCATATACTCATATATATATATATATATATATATATATATATATATATATGCAAACATTGTTAAAAATAACAGAATCCGTCTGTTATACTTTTTTTATTTTTTCAATTTTTCTGATGGTCCTTTTTGTATTAAAATCAAAAATAAATAATAAATGTTCCATATGTATGTATGTATGTGTATATATATATATATATATATATATATATGGGAAGTCATGAGATAAAATACTGTTTTGTTTTTAAATTCCTGAAACAGTTTTTCATAGTAAACAACTGATGATCTCTTAAATAATGTTAAGTCTAGCGTAAATTCTTGGAAGCAAACTAATATAGTGACTGCAAAAAGTTAATTGACTTACAAGCAAAGTAATTTTCCACCGAAGGACTTGGGACTAAAAGTGTTTTTTTTTTTTTTTTTCCATATAGTTGTAATGGTTGAAAAACTTCCAAGACTATATATATATATATATACGGCACAATCACGTTGACACACCGGTTCCCGTTAGATCACCGAAGTTAAGCGGCGTCGAGCTTGGACAGTACTAAATGGGTGACCATTTGGGAATACCAGGTGCTGTATGTGCTCTCTGCTTATCTCAGCATTGTTTCCAGTCGTCTTGTATTACTACTTGCCATTGGAATCAAGCAATGCCGACTCAGGAGAGCGGTTGTTGGGGATTGCGCAACCCTCGCAATTACAAATTCACGCGCGGGCAGCCCCTAGTGGGGCACTCATACGTCGAAATCGACGGGAGAGTCCATCATATATATATATATATATATATATATATATATATATATATATATATATAATGTATGTGTATTTTTTTATCATCTACATTTAGAATTTTTTCTATTCAAATATAAATTTTATAACATAAAGTTTAAGGCCAGAGCTATGCTATATTCAATATTTTTAATGTAATTTTATACCATTTCAATGTCATAAAGTACAAATTCACGTAATTTCATAAAACTTATTTTTTATACAATTGTTTCGGCGAACACCAATATATTTGTAAAATGCTCCTTTGCATTTATTTCTTGGTGTGGCTATCTTCAGTGCTAATTTTACAAAACAAAGCAAAAAAAATATATATATATATTATCAAAATGAATTCCCGCTTGTCTGTCAGTTTGGACACTTGAGATTCAAAAACTCCATCATGGCTTTAATAGATTGTTAAGTTTTTATCTTCTATCACTATGTAAGTAGCAATTTTTTGCGTAGCATTAAGTTTGGAAAAGAAGTTATAAAGAAAAAGTGTGCCATCACGCAGAAGATTAGTTTCTTGAGTTGTTTAAATGCAAATAAAATCTGATTTATTTGAATATTGTTCTAATGAGACTTATTAAAAAACGCAAAACTAACAAAAATACAACACGCAACCCGTTGTCAGCTCGAATCAACCAATCCATCAAGGCAAAATAGCAGACATCATTAACAAAAGTAATAGAGCAAGAAGTACGAAAATAAGACTCAGGTGAGTGTTTGCAATATTTGTGTTTGACAGAAATTATGAGCGGATAATTCAGTACAGGTTCGTTCCGAGTGGGCGAACTATCAATGCCAACCTCTACTCCAAACAGTTAGAGAGAATGTATGACCTTGTACAGGAAAAAGTATCCTGCACTGGTTAATTAGCTGACAGAATGACCTAAAGAAACCTCTAGAAACAAGAGATAGTTGAACTAATGTCACACTGTTTCAGGCGGTTATCCTTAGCTTGTTTGTTGTTATATTCACAACATTTCAGCCGTTGTGCTCTCCGGCCTTCTTCAGTTGCCGTTTATTATAATCATAAACCTCTAGAAACAAGAGATAGTTGAATTAATGCCACACTGAGCCGAACTCCCAAGAATTACTCCCTGTGCTCTCGATGCTGCAACAAGCTCTGAAGGACAAGAACTGCTTTCGATATAAAATTCAAGAACTGATAAAATAGCGGTTTCAAGCTGTGCATCACGATGACTTCTACTTTGAATGACAGACTGATTTTCTTTTAACTTGATGAATAAAGCAAATAACTTATAAAAATATTGCAAAGCTTTTTATTCACTTTTGTAGTTATACCAAGAAGTACTCTTCTGTTATATAAAGGGCAGTTGTCTGTGCGCCTGTGTTCACCCAAAAGTCATAAACAACACAAGATACATCCTGATATATTCTTTTTCAGCATTGCCTCAGACAGAATATGGACACATTTTTTTTTGTAATATTCATGCTTTTGAGGGTCAAAATGAACAAAGTTAGTCGGGGGGGGGGGCGATATTTAGAGCGATATTTTTCCATCGACCTTTGGTGTGAAATGGTACTTTTTTTGTTGACATTTGAAAATGTAATATAGTTTTTAGCGTATATAGATGTGAGAGGGGGAAAGGGGAGAGGAGATAGGGATAGATGGATAATGGGGATAGAGTGAGAGGGAGAAGTTTTTAAAGAAAGATGTTACTTTTTAACTCTTCTCTTTTGTTGTTCATGCCCCTTCCGGGCAACGTCGGATAACCATGCTAGTTCTAAAAATAAAAAAAGGGATGGAGAGAGATTAGTAATATAAAATCATCAGTCATTTCTATCATTTACATGTTTCAGACGGTTATCCTTATCTTGGTTGTTGTTATATTCACAACATTTCAGCCGTTGTAATCTCCGGCCTTCTTCAGTTGCCCTTTATCATAATCAGTAACCTTGTGAGAATTTCAAGCTGAAACCTTTGTTTAATCCACTCGAGTAGATTATTTTTATTCCCATAGGTTTTAGATATCTCCTATCAGTTAATTTCTTTTAAGTCCCTGACAAAGGTGCCTCAGACTACTAACAATAAACAACCCCTTCTTCTGAAGGAGGAGGTAATGCCTGGGAGGGTCGAGCTTGACCTAATTCCAGCAAAGGATGATACCAAGGTGAACCTCGCTTTGTATGAACACTATAGTCGAAAATTTCTGAGCATGACAATAATGTAATAAAATAAATCAGAATTATTGTCAAAAAATAATAATATACCCATTTACATACCCCTCGCCCCCCACTAGAGAAAAGAGTTATATACAAGGTCAGTTTTTAATGTGGGAAAAAATCCAGCTCCCCAAAAGGGAGCCATCTGGATTCTGGCAGAAAAGTAAAAATGGTCTCAGTCTAGAAGGAAACCGCCTCCACTGGCCGAGAACAGAACAGATACTACACTTTGATTCTAGCATGAATTTCGGAATAGATTTTTTTTTTAACATAGTTCACCCCAAACAAGGCAAGTTGCCACTGTAGACGTAAGGAGCTACTGAGAATTAGGATGAAAGTTTTTTTTGGGGGGGGAGGGAGATCCTAAATTGGGAGCTGTGCAGCGAGATGCTTGCTCACATTAGTTTTAAATTTCTGCATGTCGGTTCAATCTAGAAACAGGGAGCAGGGAGGGAGTTTCAAAGGCCGCATGAGGAAAGAAGCTATTGGGAGTAGAAGGGCCTCCGGCATCTGGGGATCTCCACAGTGAATGGATATAATTTAGTTGATTGTCGGGTTGGTCGAGTGTATTTACGTTGAGTGGCTACCAGAGCTGAAAGTTCATCGGAGCACATTCCATTGAAGTACTTGTAAAACAATCGCAAGGATGCAACATTGTAGCGATGGAATATTGTAAGTCATTGCTTTTTTTAATAAAGCAAAATTTTTAGTTAGCAATTTATTAGTTTTCAGTCATGTTCCATGATAAGTCATCATTTTGTAATGAGGCAGGGTGTTAATACCTTCAGTAAGGTTATCATTTAGAATGCCGTTGAAGGTGCACATATCGCAGTAGAAATTTTGCACTTCATGAAAGTAGAATCCAGTGGCAAAGGGAAACCTATGACAATCAATGGTATTCAACACTTCCAGGAGATTGTTGCAATTCTAATTCATTGAAGAACCTAATAGGTCCCTCACTGTAAACCAAGCTCCAGTCCCTGTCCCATCGCTGCAATGTAGCATCCTTGTGCTTGTTTTACAAATACTTCAATGGATTATGCTCCGATGAATTGGCTACTCTGGTGCTCCCTCGACATAAATTCACTAAACCAACTCGACAATCAACTAAATCTCATCCATTCACTGTGGAGATCCCCAGATGCCGGAGAGCTTTCTACTCAAATTGCTTCTTTCCTCGTGCTGCTGGGCTCTGAAACTCCCTTCCTGCCCACGGTTTCCCCGACGGTACTGACATGCAGAAATTTAAAACTTATGTAAACAGACATCTTGCTGAGTAGATCCCAATTTAGGTTGCCCCCCCCCCTCCAAACCATTTCCCTTTTTTTCTCAGTAGCCCCTTACGTCTACAGTGGCGGCCTGCCTTGTTTGGGGTGAACTATGTTAAAAAAAACAAAAAAAAAACATCTAGTGTATTATTTGTTAAATTTCTTTGATGATAGAGATTCACACTATAGGATTCGAAGTGTCCACTATCGCGTGCTTCTTGAGCGACTATTTGCAAGAGGCAAGAAGTGCATGCTTAGAGTTTTGGGTTTTGTAGGTGTTTGTAATTTGCATGTGTGGACACTGACCCGTTTTAAAAGATGAAATGTGAAGAGAGACGGAAAAATGTGATGGACGTGAACAAATGAGGAAGAGAATCATGCAGTTGGGAGAGCGTTTCGTTTATTGTTTGGTTATTCCGGTCTTGTCTGAACAAATGTTCTTTCTGAGTGTTAGACTGTCATTGAGACCTTATTGTCCCACAATGGATTTTTCAGTTTCTTACAATTTTATTTCTCCTTCAGTCTGGCTACCAATCCAATATGGCTACTGTTAAAACATGCATAAGGATCTGCCAACCATCAGTAACATTTTTAATTAACTCCTTCAGCCAACATCTATAGCTATAACAAAACATTTTTTGCGGAGCTCTAAACTTGAAAATGAAACGTTTTTAAAAGAATTCTCCAATTATAGAGCAGATTAGTTTATTGCTTCATTTAAGAGTTTAAATGCAAATAAAATCTACTGATGTATTTAAATACTTGGCTGGTGAATTCCATCCAAATGACAAAAAGAAAACACCTAGTCCTTTTCATCATCATTTCTCATCATATTCGGTTTAACGTCCGTTCTGAATTCATCCTTATCACTTACCCCCATGTTTGTTTTACTTGACGTTCCCCTGCAAACTGGCGTTGCTAACTCGACTGTTCTACATCTTCTAACCCAAGAATTCTTATCCATTCTTTCAATGTGACCATACCAATGAAATCTCCTGTACTGCACACATCTCCCTATAATGTCCAAAATTTATCTTCCTCTGAGGTTATCAGATCTAAGCCTGGCTTTAAATCTCACATTACACATCCATCATATCATTATCTTATCATTTCTCTTCATGCAACACATGTCCTCAACCCTCAGTGGACAGGTTTCACTTCCATACATCATCACACTTCATACACATCGCTTATAGCCTCTTCCCTTGATTGAGAGTCGTAATGCTGGTTAGTAATGACAAAGTTTTCCTGAACTTACTCCTAACTCTTGCAATCATACTTTCACCAGCTTCTCTCTGTGCTCCAATGGTATCATCAGATAGACATTAGTTCAATCAGGGATATCGAACACTCTAACAACTATATGTATCAATATTTAGAAAGTAAAGCTAATTCTTTAAGTGTTTAGATATTCAAGTTTTTAATTTCTTGGTTAGGAATGTTGTAAAATTTAATCTCAGAGCGACTAATAATCCACTTTTTAATTCCTGCAAACCATCAATAGCATTTCTTAATTAACTACATTTATAACAACTGACTTTTATTGCTGTGAAATTAGCCATTTTTGTGGATCCCTCACCTCAAGAGAAACATAGTTTTTAATAAAAAAGATGTTTACTCCATATGGCAGATTAACTTTCTGAGTAGAAATTAAACCTACTGATTTATTTATATGCTGAGTTGAGTCACACGAAAAGAAAACAAAAACAAACAAAACCAATCTCTTGTCAGGAAGAATACATCAATTAGTCTTCTCATCAGAAAAGAATAATTACGTCACCAACAACTATTGCTACATAAAAAAATTGACAGAATTAAGGGGGAGGGGATTATAAATGTGGTTTCAAAATGTTCTATTATCAGTTGTTGTTTTTTGATAAAACATGCGCTATTTTTGTCTCTACTAAATAATGTGTTACATCATCAAAATATCGACTGAAGAACTGATACATTTGGTATCTTTAGTCTTGTGGATTGTGTTTCCAGTGTTTCGTTAAAACTGAAGTTATTGATGGACGATAGAACTAGTTTATAGTTGTTGTTTTTAATTATATATATATAATTTCTTTAAATAAAATACTTATATATATATATATATATATATATATGGTTGAGGAAAAATCTTCTGTTATGGTGAGAAGCAGCTGCTAGAGAAAAACGTGTGTATCTTCCCATGAGTGTGCCATTCCTGCAATTGTTTTCCATGTCGACAGTATGGGGTAAGGTATACGATAAGTCATGAAAATGAAATGCCGTGGTAGACAAAATGTGTGAAAAAAGAGACAAACGGAAAACAGGTTAAAATACAGGAGAAAAACAAAAACAAGAGATTTGACCGGTTTCGTTCGTGTTAATGAACGTCTTCAGAAAACGTTCGAAGACGTTCGTTAACACGAACGAAACCAGTCATATATATATATATATATAATTTCTTTTGGCTCACCACGAGCATATAAGTACCATGGCACAAACAGATCTATTGATGATCTATGTGCCATTAATGATGGTTTAAAAATAATTTTATCGTCACATCGAGAAATATATTAAAAAAAAAGTAGAACTGAAGGTGGAACATCATGGTAATCATGCTACCTTCCTGGACTTTGTTATCACTATCACGAGAATCAATGGTTATTGCTGGTCAGTCAATACAATTTTACTTACATCCTGTAAATATTTCATGCATATATTTTAAAGATTTCAAAGTATAGGTGGTAGAAATTGATTAGTTCTGCTTGGGGAGCCAGAGCATTTTGACTGTATTGTCTTCAAATCCCCGAAACAGTCGGTCTGGTAGTCAACTGACGAGCACTCACTACTCTAACTAACTAATACTACGAAAACTCTAAAAAATATTTTTGTATACTTTTCTATTTTTTATTTTTCCCTTTTTTAACCACTTTTGTAATAAATTTAGTTTTGTTGTGTCTATGTCGACATTGTTTTGTGTTTTACAAAGATCTTGGCAAAATTTTTGTTCTCTATGCTATTATACATATTTTGTTTCTTCAGGTCCCATTATTGACTCTTTTCATGGTGGGATTGTTGTTTCATTAACATATATCTATATTATTAGTCCACCCACATCTCCAATCTAACTACGCCACCATTTACTACTATGCGTTCTCCAGAATGATTGAATCAAATAAAATAAACAATTATAAACTTTTAAAAAAATATTACCCCCAAAATATAACATTTTTTTCTGTCCTACATGACAGATAGTACTATCTTCACTATATATATATATATATATATATATATATATAAATCGTACATGTATTGTATTAGTTTCTGTAAATGTAAATCCGTAGAAACTCAAGTGTTTATAAAAAGTGCTCAATAACAAGTAGAGCTGTTTATAAGTATAAATTTTTATTTATACAAACATTATTGGTTACATATGTGCATACATGTTTCGGTTGCACTTTTCCCAGAAAGTCAACCTCATCAGACCAAGAATTTTCGAGAAAACCTATATATATAAAGAAATAAATGATGAAAACACAAATTGGATAAAATACAATTCATCAAGTATTCAAACAAAGTATATAAAAAAAAACCTTTCCTTAATCTATGGATTTTCAAAAATAACTCTTTTCATCAGAGGCAAAAAACAGCAAAAATTGTATTACTGGTAAGCATTAATTTGAAAATATAAAAAAATCTTTAGCAAAACACATCTTAAATGAAATTTGGGTAGAGAAATATAATGTGTTTATGTAAATATCCAAGGGATCAAATAGAAGATGCAGAGAGGGAGAGGGAGAGATGGCTTCATGGGTATTTTGGTTCTTTTTTAACGTAGTTCACCCCAAACAAGGCAGGCCGCCACTGTAGACGTAAGGGGCTACTGAGAAGAAAGAAAAAGGGAGAAGGTTGGGGACGTCAACCTAAATTGGGATCTGCGCAGCGAGATGTCTGTTTACATTAATTTTAAATTTCTGCATGCCAGTACTGTCAGGGAAACAGGGGGCAGAGAGGGAGTTCCAGAGGCCAGCAGCACGAGGAAAGAAGCTATTTGAGTAGAAAGCTCTCCGGAATTTGGGGACCTCCACAGTGAATGGATGGGATTTAGTTAATTGTCGAGTTGGTCTAGTGAATTTATGTCGAGGGGGCACCAGAGTAGCCAATTTTTGCTACTTTAAATTTTTCAATTGAAGAAAGTTGCAAGTATTTTTTTTTGACTAAGAAATGAATGTTAATATATATTTCTGTAAAAAATATATATATATAAATTTAAATTTTGTATTTTGAAAGGAGAAAATATTATTCTGAGACCATATCAATTAAAATATGTTTTTTGTTTTATTTACATTTGGTATTTGAGTGGCATTGGATACGGTATCATGCGAAACACGTTCTTTTCATGTAGTTGCAATATTCGAGTGCTGAAAATACATTTTGTCCCCACATTTTTCCCATGGTAAAAAGGGGAATGCAATCTCCCCAATGTTACTCAAACGTGGCTAGCCATTTCAGCAGTCGGTGTTGATAACTGATATATATATCATAGAACAAAACAACCTAACCAAAACGAAATAATGACATTACCATATAGATATAGCTAACGAGCGACAGAGAAAGAGAGAAACATGGCTTTAAGGGTTAGGGTTGCTTCTGCTTTAAATTATTCAATTTAAGAAAGTTGCAAGTATTATTTTTTCGTAAGAAATATAAATATATATTTCCGTAAGAAATAAATATAAATTGTTTTGTATTTTGAATGGAGAAAATATTATTCTGGGACAATATAAATTTTAAAATGTGTTTTCTTTACGTTTGGTGTTTGAATGACGTTGGATACGGTATCATGCTAAATCCGTTCTGTTCATCTGGTTGCAAAATTCGAGTACTGTAAATACATTTGGTCGCCATATCTTTCACACGGTAGAAAAGTGAACGCAACCTCCTCAACGTTACTCAAATTTGGCTAGTTATTTCATCGGTCGATGTCGATAACTGATATCTGCCGTCGAAACTTCCTAAGAACATCTGTCTAAATGAGTCTAATTGCAATCGTAGTTGTTAGTATAAAGAATGAGGATATAGATTTTCTCTCTCTGGGTCTGAAGGAAATTCTTATTATTTGGTTATAAGAGTTTGCATTATTCAACAATGTCTTCTTGCACTTTTACTTTTTTATTACCTCCCCCTTTTCCTTCTGTTTACTATCTTTTTTTATATCCTTTCTCCCCTACCCACTCTTCACAGTTTGTAGGACTTAATCAATATGGCTGACAATGGACAATGAGAAGTTATTTTTGAATTTCCATCTATCAGTTGGTTGAAAATTCTTTCCATCTCTTTCTCATTATATATTTTATACATGGCGTATTCTCCTCCCCCAACTCTGCAAACTTCTCTTCCTTTCATTCTAGTTTGTTTTTTACTGTAATTTCCCCCTATTATTCTTACACTGTAAGTATTATTTTCTAGCTGCAGTCATTTTTCCTTGTCTTTTTGGTCCAATCAAATGCTAGATTTTTTTATTATGTTTGTTATCGACCAATCAAATGCTAGAATTTTTTTATGTTTTTTTTTATCGACCAATCAAATGCTAGTTTTTCTTTTATTTGATTTGAGTCTTTTTCATGATTTTATTTATATTTTTTCAAATGTTTCATCTTTTTCTTTCTCACTTTCCTTCTCAATTTTCGTTGTCTCTTTCGTTTTTCTAGGCTTCTCTTTCACCTTCTCTTCTTCATCGATGAAATATTTTCATCTTTTTTAGATGCTCCTTTCACATCCCAACAATTGACATTCAATTTGTCAGTCCCCAGTTTCTTAAAAATTCGATTTTACTCTAATCATCATTGGATCGATTCTTATTGAATTTGAAACATAGATACTATGCATATGGCTGGGTAATACAGACTCTATATAACTCTATATATATAAAGTTAGGTATATGTACATCAGGACCGGCAGGACAGTTATAAAAGTGGGGAGTCTCTCCTAAAAAGGGGGGGCGGTTAAACACATGCATATATAACTTCATTATTGATGACCGTAAAGTGGGGGGGCCCAAGTCAAAAAGTGGGGGGACTTGAGCCCCCCCCCTGCCCCCCTGCTCCCCCTGCCCCCCCCCCCCCGGTGCCGCCGTCCATGTTTATATATATCTAAAAACTAACTTCTAAACTAAGTAACCGATCATTATAAATTTTGAAACACAGCTAGCTGCTAGGCATAAGGTGTCCAAATGTGGGCTATATTTTGTTTAATTTAGTTTCATGCAAACGGGACAAATAGGGGGTGGAAGCCCTTTGTGAAAATTCAGATGACTCCAATTTTTGAGAAATTTAAACAATAGACATTAAATATCAATAAATAAAGTTTCCACAAATTTGAGTTTCTTTAGAGTATTATGAAAGGTTTTTTAAAGGTATAATATGGACATAACCCTCTGTTTGAAAATTAAAATATTTCAGATTTGCATGGAATTTTACCCATAGTCATTTGACACCAATTAAGCAAGATTCTCTGAATTTAAGTTTCTTCTTAAGACCCCTTAGATTTTAGACATTTTCTAGTTTTATCTATTCGAAGTAAAAAAGATAAAATAAACTTTTCAAAATCAAAAGTGCAGATCTGACACACATAAAGGGCTCGATATCCTTTTAGATAGAGCTTCAAAACAATAATAAATTTGACTCATCTTAACACTGTACTGCAGTTTCATGGTTCATCCGACCATCAAAATGACCTTATGAAACTCCTGAACGTTTTTATACATTTGAATGCAAATTTAAATAGATTTAATTTGTATTAAAATGTCTTAATGACTACAATATTCTCAGTAGTCAAATGGTATAATGATGCCGGCTTCAAGCAGTAATCATCGTTTGGCACAGGTTCAACGTCTGTCTCATTTTTCTATTTGTGGATTTTTCTTTGTTTCATCCCGGTAGATAATTATAATCCATTAAATAATACGAAATTTATCTCAGCAAAGTAAGGGTATGCTTTAAAAAATGATGTTTACTCTAAAACTGTAAGAATTGAAATCCATTGTTTATTTAATTCATATATATATATAAATATTTCAGATTTGCATTAAATTTTATCCATCGTCATTTGACACAAATTAAGCAAGATTCCCTGAATTTCAATTCTGTTTAAAAATTCTTTAAGCTTATGCGTTAAATTTGAGACATTTTCTAGAATCAAAATCCATTACATGTTTTTGATCAAAATTTGACATAATGTTTAGTATCATCTTTTGATTTTAATTGTCTTAATTGGACATAAAAATTGTGAAAAGTTCTTTGGGGGCGAATTTTACCCTATCCTCGGACGGGTACTTTTTCTAGTTATATATATATATATATATACAGGGTGTCTCAAAAAAATGTACTCACTCGTAGAATGACGAGAAAACTTTTATTTATGAACATAGAGTGAAATGAAATAGCATCGAATACATTTGTTTCATGTATTTGAAGCTATTTCATTTCTCTCTATGTTCATAAATAAAGGTTTTCTCGTCATTCTAAGAGTGAGTACATTTTTTTGAGACACCCTGTATATATATATATATATATAGTCTGATTAAAGACAACACAATTATTGTCTCTTTTCGTTATTTTCTTGATCATTGTCTCGACTTTGTGAGCTAGTTTCCAGATACCTGGTGTTAATTCGTTGAGGTATTGATCCGAGAGTTCTTTTCTAGTTCATCTCGAGCGAATTAACACCAGAGACCCAGAAAGTAGCTCGCAGAGTCGGGACAATGCTGAAGAAAATAACAAAAAAGGAAGATTTCGTTGTCTTTAATAATAAGACATGTATTGATAACGATTGGCTGCCAATATATATATAATCACAATGTGAAAATTGAATTCCTTTGCAGATGCAAAGATTATAATTTTCCCATAATGACCCTGACCACTGAAAAAATAATCAGCTTCTGAAATATTGTTGTCCACCAAATGGGTCACTCTGATGTAGCCGTAGTTCTTTCAAGTAACACTAATATCCAAGAGATTCTATGGGAAGATGAAATACTAGCACATGGTACCACAACAATCAAATAAAGTCATGGATTCAGAACAGTACAGATAAAGGTATGAACCTCTAACACCCCTTTATGGATTATGTAGTAAATTATGTTCAATTGACTATTTAGAAATAATTATCTACAATAGATATGTTTCAGTATTGAATAAACCAAAGGCTGATGTGCGAATTAAGGACTTATCGTTTTCGGACATTATCTTGACTATGGCAAACTGCTAGCCATCTGGCCTTCTTTTGTTTTTCACATCATCCTGTATTCCTGACATGCGGTCAAATCGAATAACAACACAAGCAAGACAATGGCTGAATCTTTGAAAAATTACCTATGTAGTAGAATGAAGTAGAATAATACATAGAAGATAACAGAGAAACAAGAAAAGATATTGGCAAAAGAAAGCCATGATATTAGTTTGAGGTCAGAAATTATTGCCATTTGGGTACTGATATCGATCCTGACCCAGTTTTCGTGAGGTTCGACTCGGAAGCGTTCGGCTGTCCTACGCAAACGCCCGAGAGTTGACAAGCCAAATGGTACTAGACGACAATTTTTATACGGTGCTGCGTCCTGATATTGTAAGTTATATTTTCAAGAAATTTTCTAAAAGAAACAACAACAAAAAAACCAAGCAAAACATAGCGAAGTTACTGTTATCAAATAATTTTTTTTTATTTTGATACGTTACTGCGTCCTATAATTTTTAGTTATAGTTGCAAGAAATTTTTTAAACAACAAAACAAATAAAACACGCAAAACAGAGCGAAATTACTGTTATCAAATAAATATTTTTAACCCTAAACCTAAACCGTAACCCTAACAAACAAACAAAAAACAAAACAAGCAAAACATTATTATCATAGGACGCAGCACCGTATCAAAATTGTCGTCTAGTAGAAACCGGCCCGTCAACTCTCGGGCGTTTGCGTAGGACAGCCGAACGCTTCCGAGTCGAACCTCACGAAAACTGGGTCAGGATCGATATCAGTACCGCCATTTGTTACCTGTAAAATTCGCCTTGGCTATTCCCCAAAATTCTAGATACGTTTGGGATTATTTGGATTATTCGCATTACTGTTCTCATCTTGAATGTTATTCTTACAACATTTCAGCCAATATACTCTTTGACCTTCCTCAGGCGCGTCTTGACGAACTCGGGAATCTGTATATAATTTTGAACTGAACTCTTTATTTAATCCATGGAAGTAGATTGTTCTCGTTCTATCAGCCGTGACCGGAAGTAGTTTTAAGTAATTTTTATATTCTTAGTTACTATCGCCTGTAGTGAGGATCGAACCTTCAACCTCCAGAAGACTTTCACTTAGAACTGATTGGTAATCAACGCTTTGAACCGTTATGCCACGGGTGAAAAATTCCGAAAAATATTTTAGTTAGGCAGAATCCAGTAATCTCCAACTTTCTATTGATACAAAAATAGAAGAAATGTTGTACAGTTATAAAAGAGAAGTGGTACTTTACAAAAACATTATTATAAAAAAATCGTTGCACCCCTGGGTCCATAGTTTTGCATTAAATTACCTAAACTATGTAAAACTGACAAACTAGAATAAATATTGCAAAAATGAAGGCATGATCTGATTCTGAGGTTAGAAATTATTGTGATTTGGTAAACTTTGTCTTTTATTGTGTCTTTTATTGTCAAGTGTTTGGGTATTCTTTAAATCAGGTCACAGGTTTTCACGACATTGTTTTTTAATGGTGATTCCTTTTTTTTTTTAAAGATTCCTCTTGAAAAAAACAACTTTTTATCGTGTTGATATTGCAAATCTCTTTTATGTCCATGTGTAAACATTCAAGAATGTATGCTAAGAATTGGCTTGAGAAGAGGTCGAGTGTCTGTTGTTTTCGATAAACAGAAAATCAGATGAGGTCATGGCTTGACAAACAAGAGAGATGCTTTTGACAATCATTTAAAATTAAATTTTACTTTTCCAAACGTTTTTTTATGTTTTACCTCTTTTACAAAACGTAAACATAACCTCACGTCTCTCTTTCCATTCTGAATTGAACCATTAATGTCATCGTGGGCCACTGTTACAACACTAACTCAATCATCTTGCAAATCATCTAGTATGTATGTTAAATAGACATAAGTTTTATGGCAAGAATTTTGTTACAAAAACTTTATTTTTGGTAGACATTTTTTTTTTATAGAAGGCAATAACAATATGAATAAGAATATAAATTATAAGTTTGAGAAATCTATTAACCTTCTAACTTGAAATAATGACCGTTGACTTTTCCAATGTTAAATTTTACAGTTTTTAAGCGAATGATTTTATTTTTTATTCTTCATTTTATTAGAATAAAAATGCACTTAATAATTCTTTGACTTCTTAAAAATCGACTTGTTTTCACACGAAAGTTAAGTAATATCAAGAATTATCAGAACTTAGATTGGTAAAAGCGCAATTCATATGAACTAGCAAGTTATAGTTTATTCTATTTTGTTGACATTAATTTCTCCGACTGTTTTTAAGAATCTGGTTGTCATGGAAGGGACCACATGAAGGTTCTTAACATCTCGAATGAAATTGGCTCATGAAGGCAGACGAAATCTTATTATCGACTGCTACAAAACATTCTTTTACAGAACAAAATCTCACAAACTAATACAAGTGTCCTTTTCAGGACAAGTATATTTCTCAAACTACTAAACGTGATTACTCGTCCTTTTCAGGGCAAACCTTGATCCTCAGCTTAATATATGGAATAAACTGTCCGTTTAACAACGATAATAACTAATAGTGCTTTCGTTACAAGAGACCTAGCCGTTATACCAGCTACTCTACTCAAGCTTATGAAACAAATACCTGTACCATTTTCTTTTTGCCAAGAATAAAAATTTGTGAGAAGACTTAAGCTTTTTCCATTCTATTATTCTTGTTTGGGTTGTGTTGACTTTTATTTGTTTTTCTTTGGCATGTGAGGCTGGCACCATCATTGGCTCTACAACAATGATATCAGTTTGTGCTACAGAAATGGGGGGTATTGGTTGACAAAACACCCTTTACTAAGAATATTATATACCAATATGTAGGTCGAAAGAATAATTCACTCCTAATTTCCAAAATAAATTAATATCCTTTGATTGTATTCTTAAAGTCTATCTTCGATTATTTGTATTTAGTTTAGGTGGAACTAAAAGAGTGTGTAGATATTGACGTCCGATCTACTTTGTGGTTGTAGAGCAAAAGATGTAACTCTCCAGTACCATCACTAGACCTTTACATCTGTTCGTTTTTTGCATGTATACTCTGTGATTTCATGTTCACATCCTGTTTAACAGTAAGTCTCATAGTTTTACTTTTCATTTTCACTTACGTCAATTTGGCACAAGGCTTCCGGCTCTGAACACTCTCTTTCATGCATGTATTACATAAAAAAATAATGATTGATAAAGTCAGTAACTAGTTGGACCAGTGAAACATTTCACAGATTAATTCAAATATATTGTCCGAAATACTGTTGACTAAAAGAGTTTTACTTTCAAATCGTGTGTTCTATAAGCCCCCCCCCCCAAGTTATTTAAAAATTATGACCCTCTTCATCCTTCCACTCATATAGAATACTGCACCCAGGCCTGGGCTCCAGCGACTGGATATGGAAATTGGAATGTAATATTGAAACTGGAAAGCGTACAAAGAAGGGTGACAAAACTAATAATTAAAGTAAAGGAGTACAGTTACAGGGAGAGATTGGACAAATTGGGATTGACTACTTTGCTGGCGAGAAGAATGAGAGGTGATATGATCGAGACTTTCAAGATAATCAATGGCATTTCTAACTATGGTGGGCACTTTTTTAGTATTTCTCATAGATCTGGAAGGTTATTGTCAAGGCAGTTTTCAAAAACTAGATCTGTTAACCAGTTAAGTTTTTTTGCTCACAGAGTAATATGTTTTTGGAATAAGTTGCCAGATCAGATTAAAAACAGCAATAACATGGATCAGTTTAAGATGAATTCAGAGAAAGTGTTAGAAGAGTGAAATTGAGGGGCCACTTTTGGGAGTTATCAAATGAAATATTTAACAGAATTTGATCTGGATATCGATACTGTACTAAGAGTTTTTCTTTTTTTTTAACAGTTGAATTGAGAAGATAGTTAAAGGGGGGATGCCCAAGGAGGCATAACAAACAAATAAATAAATAAATTTAAAAACCACATCTCTCCCCCTTTCTTAATGTTATGGAATTACCATCAAATTTTTAAGGTAATACTTTAACTTTGCATGATGATATTTTTCAAAATGAATATGTATTTCGTAATATTCTAAATTTGTGACGCAATTAAACAGTGGAACAATTCATTAATAGCTTTAGTTGTTTCATGTGACACACATTGGTAGGTAGGTAGGTAGACATACGGTACTAAAATATTAATCTATACAGTGTTTTACGACCTATCAGCATCTTTTGAGTTATTTAAAGGTGTAAACACAATATTTATTCTACATAATTAAGAGGACACGATTCAAAATTTTAAAGTTTTAAATCAGCTACCAAGATGATTAGACAAATAGTGGATCATGACATAAAGTTTTAGAGATGATGTTGCAGAAATTCAGGGATTGTAAGTTTTAAAACTTTAATTTAAAAAAAATATTTTCGGTTGTCAAATCTTCAAGTAAAAAAAAAATAGATTAAATTTTTTAAATATTACAAAAGATCTTTCTCGTGCTTTTGGTCGCTTTGTTTACTGCCTGTCTATATGTACTCTCTTTCTCACTTTCATTTCTTCAAATTATAATTTGCAAGTGTTTTTTATTTATTTACACCATCTTCTTTATACTACTACTTTAGACTTTTCCTTTTCATCTTTATTTATGTCATTTGTTTATGTCATTCTCTTACGTTGCTGCTGCTAATACTGCTACTCCCTTCCTCCAACCACAACCTCTCTCATTCCCATCCTCTCATCATTTCTCTTTTCATTCACCTTTCTTTGTGCCGTCTAAAAGATTCAATGTTTAAACAAGCAAGAAAGAAAGATTATCAGAAGTTTAGTATTACATAGTCTTACAGATATAGTACCCGGTTGTAATAAATAAATTATACATATATTGTCATATTCTCAGCACATTTCAACACTTTCCTTCTAACTTACTTATATCCAGACATTCCTGACATAGCCAGCTGGTCAAATACTCCTACGCTCCAAAAATTTCACACCTAACCACAACAAAATCTCCCCTTCCCCCCTCACCCATTTCACCCTTTCGACTACTTCGTTCGTACTTTTACCCACCTACCTCTCCCACTTTCAAATCACCTTCATTTCTTCAAATCTTTTCTAAAACTATGACACTACCTACACACCAAAAACACAGAGCCTCCCCCTCCCCTCCTCTTTCCCCAGCCCCTCAAAATCCATGCTACATCTCGCCACAACAAAAACCTCAGCACCTACCTCCCCTCTCTCCCACCTTAAGACAAATTCACTAACACTTCCACCCTCCCCTTTTTCACTCACAGCCATCCACATTCATTTCACTCCCTGCCACCGACTTCTCTCAGCCCGGACCTTGGTCCTGCGCTCCCAGTAGTGGCTACTACTTCTTCTCATTAACCCATCATGTCAACCCAATATTTCTACGTACTTGCATGACATTTTTCTTAAAATTATCATCCTGAGGAAGTCTTACAAATAAAGACGAAACGTTGATGAATACATAAAAAAATATCTTTTGGTTTTTCCTTTTTCATTTCCAATATATATATATATATATATATATATATAGGTTAACATGAATAAGTGGTGCTGCACTTGCACGGTACCGACAGACGAGCTGACACTTCTATAAACCAACAATCAATACGTAGTAAAATGTTTAAAAATTAATCAAACTTTGTTTGCAATTGAAAACGAAGTTGAAAAAAGAAATAGATCTAAATTTTTGATAGTAAGCTCGCACAAAATAGTATATCTGTTTTCATTAGCTATTTTGATCGGCTTTGTCTTTCTGCCCATTTTGGAGGAATACGGTGTGTTTTTCGAAAGGGGGAAAGGGAAAAATGTCTAAATTACAACACAAATAAAAGTACGCGTATTAGCTTCTCATGTTGGTCTGCGATTAGATCATAAAATGACAGAGCCTTTTCCTTTGTCTCTTCTTTTTGATGGAGCGAATCTGAACATGTATTTCTGATTGAGTCATTTTTGTCTTTCTTTTCTGTTGTCGTTGTAAGCTTTTGCAGAAATAGCACATTTTAAACAGGTGAACGTTTTGGGTTTTTTTTTACGTGTGGCTTGTTGACTAATTTTGACTGTTTATCTTCCACGACCACCACAATCCTTCAAAGTTGCAATGTTGGACGTGTGTGCGTATATATGCAGAGTTGGCGAACGGCTGATGTTTGTTATAGATTTAAGCAAAGCAAAAAACAGTTCGTCATCATCATCATCATCTGTGTATATAAATAAAAATAAAGTAATTTTACTAAATTTAAAATTTTTTTAAATACAACTTGTATTCGTATGTTGGAGATGTAGAAATTTAAACTTAGAATAATTTCAAATATTATTTTTATTATTTTATGTATTATTGAAAACCCAAAAATAAATACTCCAATATCAAATTAAAAGAGACTTCTCAATCCAGCAACAAAATTCTGTATTTATTCATTTATTTTATATATAAAGTAAAGCGAGATCTTCCCCTATTCCATTGACTGGAATAACTTAATAAACAAAGGCTACATAAAAAATTAATTTTCATCCTAAATTGGTTCGTGTCTTGGAAAAATAATTTGTTTCTAATCACATTAACTATGTAGTCCAGGTCGATATTTTAGTGTTTTCCCAACTTATTAAGAGATAGTTGGTGAAGTTTTCACCCTCTCGTTAATATGTACTATTACCGCCACTCATTACACCAAAGTAATTTATTTAGTAAGATAGATACGTTTCTTTTCACAAATTGGTAATGCTACAGATGAGCATTATAGTAATGGTCTATCATGTTTACCAGCATTAACATGCCTGACGAAATTTTTAAATGGTTCACGACCAATTATTTATTTTACAGCAAACACTGGATATTCATTAGTCATATTTTTCCAATATTTAAATTTTTACATATTAAAGGCACACCTAAAAGTCTTTAACATTTATTCATATTAATAATTATAATACTAATGAACATGCCTAATTATGTGTCTGTTTTTGAAAAAGGAATATGTATTGATTTACTCCTCTCCAGGAGTTAGGCACAATGCCAGTTTTTATCTTACTCCCACAAGTAAGATGTGACCCAAGGGTGGGTCGGGAAAGTGGGGTTTAAAAATTGCCTGGGCAGCCCCGTCGGCATTCCCCGGTAGAGGCGCCTCAGACAGTAAGCAATAAACTTACTCCTCCCCAAAGAGGGAAGGAAAAGCCTGGGTAGGTGGACCTCCCAGAACTGCACAGGACAGACCCATTGACTGGCGTAAATCAAGACCCGAAGGCCAAGACAACACTAGTATGGGGTGCAGTATCTATCAAAAAGGAATATGTAGCAAGATTTGAAGTGAGGCAAAATTAAATTTTAAAAACTTAACTGTTAATGCCTGTTGGTTTTCGAAAAGATCTAAGTAAATAATTGCTTAAATTAAGAAACGAATGATTAGTCTGAAATTATAATAAGTCCCTTATTACTTACTTTCACATGACAGCAAATTTAGAAGGTTTTTAATTTGATAGGGGGGAAATTAACATTAAAAACAGAAATAAAAATTGACAGTCTAGAAGGATTTCTCCTCTTTTGATCGAAGAGAGAACAGATATTACACTTTGAATTAGTTATTTGTAAATTAAAAGTATAATTCATTTACAAATTAGGCACGAGGCCATCAAAAGAGTGGGGATTGAGTGGTCATCGTCTGTCTATCTTATTCTTACTAGATGCATTTTGACCCATTCGTTCAAGCACTGTTCCTTTCAATCATTCACCATTTGTCCATCACTTTCACTTCAGTCACCTCAATACAGAATTTACTCTATTGACTACTCTAATTAAAATTACTACTCTTTGATCCTAACCCAAAATGAATGCGTGACCCTGCAGTTGAAAATATCCCCTCCCTCTAAAAAGTTCAAAGTAAAAAATAAGAAATATTGAAATATTTTCATTTCTTTCTTTTCCAATGTTATCATACACACACACGTACACAAATAAAATTAAGAAAATCATTAAAAAAATAAACCAAAAAAAATAGCAAGAAGAATTTTCTCGATGATCTGAAAGTTGACTTGCCCTGAAGACAAGAAATAGTCGTCTGTACTATGAGATGCATGGCTGCTTCATTCAGTCATTTTCATTGGTTGAATTTATTTTTTTAATATTCTTGGTTCTTCTTACTTTTTGCTTTTTCTATATATTTTTTTCTATCTTTATGACGACTCTTTCAACTTACACAAAAACAAGCTGAAAATTTTGTCTGAAGTTTTAAAACAAATTGTGGTTCTTTGGTACAACAGAGACGCGTTAGAAAGTGAATTATTTACTATGGTTTAGGAGCATCAATTAACAATAATATTTTACCTTTTCCTTTAAACATTTAGGAGCATAAATTAACACTTTACCTTTTCCTTTAAACTTTCATTTAAGCCAAGCCTCACTATATAATAGCCATTTTAAAGGCTTCAAAATTACTTATTTTGAAGGGTTACGATGTAAACATATGTCAGCCATTTTGAAACCTATTAATACTAGATTAAAATAGCTGATTTGTGAAACTTCGAAAGTAAGTTTGAAGCCTTAGAAATGGTGATTAAAAAGTGATTTCTGGCTTGAATTAGTTTAAAGGAAAAAAGTCAAGTGTTATGGTTCATAGACGAAGACAAATGAAATTGACTTCATTGCAAATATGCAACTAACTTCAATTTCCACATAGAAAACAAACGACATTTTTTCTGTTTTTTTTTTCCTTCAAGGGCAGATAACTCTGCCAAACAGACAATTTGATTCATAACAAAAATAAAATCAATGACAATTAATAAAAAAAGAATCCTGCCATTTTTTAAACACAGAATAAGTATTGTAACCCAATGATTCATTGTGTATTTACTTAGAAATATAAAATAAAATGTAATGATAGCTGAAAAATTACTGACATTTTTTCCTCAGCTGTGACAACAATATTTGTATGTATTTATCATTTACGATTTTTTAGTCATTTTTTAAAAATTTTGTTCAATACTTTCTATTATGATTTTTCTTAATCATGAATTTATTTTACATTGATGTTATTTACTTCCACCTTTTACATAGACGTATTAAAAATAACTGATTTTAAATCTTATATATGTATATACATATATTCATATATATGGATAAATACACATACGTATATGTGTGCATATATATATATATATATATATATATATATATGAAAGAGAGAAATAAAGAGGCATATACATGTGTATATATAGTCACTAATATAAATATAATATATGTATATTATATGTATATATATGTGTATAAGTAGATAATTATATATATGTAAGTATATTTTATACTTACATATATATAAATATGTACTTATACATATACATATATATATATATAAAATAGATAAAATTAGCATATTATTTATATCAGCTCCAAGAATTCAAACACAACAATATTTGGTGTACGATCATTTATTCACTGTGGAGGTCCCCAGATGCCAGAGTACCTTCTACTCAAATAGCTTCTTTTCTCATGCTGCTGGCCTCTGGAACTCCCTCCCTGCCCCCTGTTTCCCCGATAGTACTGGCATGCAGAAATTTAAAACTAATGTAAACAGACATCTCGCTGCGCAGATCCCAATTTAGGTTGACCCCCCTCAACCTTCTCTCCCTTTTTTTTTCTCAGTAGCCCCTTACGTCTACAGTGGCGGCCTGCCTTGTTTGGGGTGAACTATGTTAAAAAAAAAATTTGGAATATTTTATTTTGTATTATACTTTACTTCTTCAGCGCCCTCATAAAATCACAAATAGAATTTAAGCAAGAAAAACATCAAATGTTAGTATTATTATTTGAAAAATACATATATATTCAGTTATTATAGGAAACAAAAGCTCTTAGTATACAATTTTATACAACTCTGTTTATAGTATCGATGATAATAATAATAATATATAGTGTAAAGTAGTGTAATACAAAATAAATAAAGTAGAATGATAAACGATAAAATAAATAAAAAATAAATAATAAAAATTAAAAATATTCAAAAATAATAATTAAAAAATGAATTAAAAATAAATAATAAGAATTTTAAGTATTGAAAAATAATAATTAAAACAAAAATAAATAAATAAAGTAGAATGATAAAGGATAAAATAAATAAAAAATAAATAATAAAAATTAAAAATATTCAAAAATAATAATTAAAAAATAAATTAAAAATAAATAATAAGAATTTTAAGTATTGAAAAATAATAATTAAAACAAAAATAAATAAATAAAGTAGAATGATAAAGGATAAAATAAATAAAAAATAAATAATAAAAATTAAAAATATTCAAAAATAATAATTAAAAAATAAATTAAAAATAAATAATAAGAATTTTAAGTATTGAAAAATAATAATTAAAACAAAAATAAATAAATAAAGTAGAATGATAAAGGATAAAATAAATAAAAAATAAATAATAAAAATTAAAAATATTCAAAAATAATAATTAAAAAATAAATTAAAAATAAATAATAAGAATTTTAAGTATTGAAAAATAATAATTAAAACAAAAATAAATAAATAAAGTAGAATGATAAAGGATAAAATAAATAAAAAATAAATAATAAAAATTAAAAATATTCAAAAATAATAATTAAAAAATAAATTAAAAATAAATAATAAGAATTTTAAGTATTGAAAAATAATAATTAAAACAAAAATAAATAAATAAAGTAGAATGATAAAGGATAAAATAAATAAAAAATAAATAATAAAAATTAAAAATATTCAAAAATAATAATTAAAAAATAAATTAAAAATAAATAATAAAAATTTTAAACATTGAAAAATAATAATTAAAACAAAAATAAATAAAATAAAGTATGTGTTATATATAATTATATAGTTATATTTATGTAAGTATATATTTATATATTTTAAATCATATATATATATATATATATATATATATATATATATATATATATATATGTGCATTAAATTGTGTGTATTTAGGCAGCATATTTTCATTTAGGCAAACATTATTAAATAACACGGAATTGTGGGATCCCACAATTAATAATGTCAATTATGAAACTAGTCTCAACATTTTAAAGTGTCTAGCATAATAATTAACATTACCAAATTCTTAGTCATTAGGTAGTTATGTGTTTGAATTGTATGCACTTTATTTAACGTCATCAATTTCTTAACGGTTTAAACAGTCAAACTTTAAATCTCTTGTATGTGTAGAACGCCATCACACTCTCATGTACATTTCAACTTTACAGCCGCGTTTTCAAATATAAACTACTTGCCGTTATAATTCGAAAATGAGCACAACAGTAAAGACACTAAAACTAATACCGCCTGAAGATGATTTGACGATTCAAATCGAAAGTACTTGCAAAAAAGAAAAAAAGAATGGAACAAGAAACCCATGGATCATATTTACATCAACTTGACCGAAACATTAGATGGACAATTCGGAAAATTTAAAAAATAAAAAAAAGTCGCATCAAACAAAACCATTCCGTGTTATTTAATAATGTTTGCCTAAATGTATGTGTATATATATGTATATTTATATGTGTATATGTATTTCTGCTTGTTTTTATCTTACTTCAGTAAGTTATCAGAAATAAAGGGGCACCTTTCTGGGGCTAACACTTTATTTCTATATGAGATACATAGATAATCGAATATTCCATTAAAGATGTGTGAGTGTTTAATCAATGTTTTCCTCTACCTCTCAAAAGTTGCGTTAGTAAAGCAGTGAAGAACACTAATTTTCTTTCTTCCCAATTGGGCACTTTATTACGTTTTAGTTTATTTTTATCGTGGTCTTTTCTGAATTTTACTGGATTCCAGGACAAGAATTCATCTAGTCTGGTGGAGTATCCAGCTAAGTGCTGTTATTTGAGGTAACATCACTAGGAGAAGGTGCACTATTCCTCGTATGAGCCAGTGTATCGCCGTGTCGAAGGGATCTTATTTGGGCTTCGAATACTATGTTATTTTGAATATTTGGCCAGTGTTTACTTGTAGAGTGAAGTATCCTCATGTTAGGTTGTCCTGACAAACCCTTGTACAGAGAGACCGAAGACACTCCAGGATTGTGTTTGGTAGGTAATCCAAACTGTCTGTATACATATATGTATATAAATATGGAAAGGAATTAGAGAAGCAAAAGCCAAATCATAATTCAATTCAATTGCTCAGAGAAAGGTATATTCCGCAAAAAAGTCAATTTATTCAAGTTAAATTTTCCTTAAGCGCCTGCCTGCCTGCATCCACGAGCGTACCTCTTATTGGACATTTTACCCTTTGGATTTTCTATTTTCGCCGCACCTGAAGTTGTGGCTTCTTGGAATTTAACTTTGAATCCTCTCTCTCAACCTTTCGGGCCTTTTAACGACCTACCTATCTACATCTCATTCTCTCCGCTGGACTTTTCGACACCGGACTTTTTAGCAATCGGACATTTGCTTGCATTCGGGCAGAATTTTGCCCTGTGTTTCTTCCCCTACAACTTTTATTTTATTTTTTCAAATTTTAAATCTTGGCCTTTGCCAACTTATCTATCCCAGCGACTTCCTCTGATGATAAGATTTTGATCTTTGAAAAGCCTGGCTTAAGGAAAATTTAACTTGAATAAATTGCCTTTTTTGCGGAATATACCTTGCTCTGAGCAATTGAATTGAATTATGATTTGGCTTTTGCTTCTCTAATTCCTTTCCATTCTTCTTCATATCTACCTGCTCTATCCTGGATATTGAGCTGTATACTCTTGTATATAAATATGTATATCTAGGCAGCATCTTTTCTTGAAGGCAAGTATTGTTAAATATAACAGATAACTTATGTCTGGACATCCTTTCGTAGAGCCTTTCCATTGTCCGAATCAGAATCTAAGTTTCGGGGGGGGGGGGGGGATTGGCCGATGAATCTGCCATAGTTTTCATGGTCTTTACCTGATTATCCTTATTCCCCTGAAGATGGACCTGGATGGGTCTGAAGGTACTTGGGACACAAATGAAAACTATCCCCGCCCCCTCCCCCTCAGAAACTAAGATTCTGATTCGGACAATGGAAAGGATCTACGGAAGGATATCCAGACATAAGTTGTCTGTTATATTTAACAATGTATATAAATGTGTATATTCAGATACATATGTATGATATATATGTATGTCTTACATATACTGTTACCTTGTGGGATTTTTCATGTAGATTCTAACTAGCAATGCATCAGACAAATCAATACTTGATTCTGACTATCCAGTCAGTGACTTCATATATCGGTCGCTTTTGTTTACTTTTAGAAATTGACATTCCTATCGATTTGATTACTATATCCAGCCCGGCATTTCCTTCAGTTACATCGAGATTGAGACATAAACAATGCTATATACTCCATGGAAAAGTCGGGTAAGATCAGCTAGTATATATATATATATATATATATATATATATATATATGAAGAAGAATGGAAAGGAATTAGAGAAGCAAAAGCCAAATCAGAATTAAATTCTCTATCCTGGATATTGAGCTGTATACTCTTCACAATAGGTTTTACCTTTCCTAAAAGTTCGCTTTTAGTACACCACTTTATATATATATATATATATATATATATATATATATAGTAATCCAGGTAGGGTAAAAATCCACAGGGTAGAAATCCAAAGGGAATCAAACCGGGTTTATAAAAGAGTGCTCAATAAAAATATAGAGCTGTATTGTGAATGCTTTTATTCAAACATGTACAAGGTCTGCTACACTGGCATGTCGATGTTATCGATCTACAGCTCTCAAGAGCTGGGGTCTCATCAGGCAGAAAATTGTTTTTTGATTCAACTGGTTGCTGTCAGCAACCAGTTGAATCAAAAAACAATTTTCTGCCTGATGAGACCCCAGCTCTTGAGAGCTGTAGATCGATAACATCGACATGCCAGTGTAGCAGACCTTGTACATGTTTGAATAAAAGCATTCACTATATATATATATATATATATATATAATGTATATGTATTTCTGATGTTTTTAGTGATAAAAAAATACCGCTAGAGTCTGGGTGAATAATGTGAAATATGTACCTAATAGGTATTGGGTAAGTTGGGATGTCCTCCTAATTTTGTTAGACACCTTCATGAGTTGCACGACAATATGAAAGCATGTGTCAACAGCAATGGTTGCCTCTCTGAACCCGTTGCAGTTGATAATGGTGTTAAACAGGGTGATATACTTTTTTTTCCATCTATTTTGCTGTAACTCTGTCATTGGCTTTCACTAACTGTGACAAAGGTGTGTATCTTCGATTTCACACATCGGCTCGGCTGTATAACTTACAGTGTGTCAAGACTTCGTCAAGGACATCCTCCACTGTTGTTGGAGACTTGCCTTATGCAGACGACGTAGATCTCGTAGCTCACTCGCAGAATGATATGCAGGATGACTCGCTTTTGGGCACGGTAGAGGAATGCTTTCTATACCAACATGTTACAAAATCTACAAGAACCAGGATTTTCCAGCGATCGTTGGTGTTGACCTTGTCTTCACCTGTTACCCAAGTTCCGTTTCTTCTCTGCAAATCTTTACCTGCATTTGGCAAGCGTGATCATGCAGTTCAGAGCTTTTGCATGCAAACCTCGTTTGCACCGCCCCCTGTCTCAGATATGCCAAGAAACAAATTTGCCGCTATGAATCATGATCTAATTAAAGCTGCCTCCGATGAGTTAAATTAGCATAGCCTCACTGAGTATCAGAATATTGAATCAATGTGGGCAGAAATAAAGAAATTTCTGTTGCACCTTACGAATATGTCTGAACCTCTGAAAGTGCCAAAACGCAAGAAACACAAACCCTGGATTACTAGAAAGATTCTTCATGAACGAAAACTGAGAAATGCTGCATGGGGACATTACCATAACACGATATCTGAGGAAGCTTTTGAGGTCTACAGGAAACAATGTAATCGCGTTGAACACATCTCCAGCATAAGTAGACAAAATGTTGAGAGGCAAATTGCTCTTGACGCTGGTCGTAACTCTTTGTGCAAAGAAATAAAAAAAATTGAACAATCAAATTGTAACTCTACCTCATTCTTAAAGAGAAAAATTTGAGTATTCAAACCAACAAGCATTTCTCTTTGCCGATATTTTCGCAAATATTTTCAAAGATGATGAAGATGATATTCCTCAGGACCTATTATTAACTCCAGCACCAGAATGAGGTCTACGTAGACACCACAAGAAAATATTTCACTGCCGATTTCGATTGAACAGGAGGAGGGCCGCCCTCTCAGTCAGGATCCCTGGACCTTGGAATAGTCTGCCGAGAGAGGCAATAAATGCGCCAACAACGCAGCTATTCAAAGTGAATTTAAACAGGTGCTGGGCTACTGTATCCTCCTCTGTGTAAATTTCTACGACCCTTTCCCTACATGGTAACTGAAACATGCTTGCTTTATTTTTTGACAAATGAATTGAATTTAATTGAATTGAGGATATCATGGATAGTTTTGCATGGGCATGTAAAATAAGCCTGTTTAAGACAAAGGCCTGTGTTGTATCGACTTTGTTATATGCTTGTGAGACATGGATCAGTTACAGAGCTCGTATTTGTTTTGCTAGAGTGTTTCCATCAGATTGCCTTAATATCCGTTAGGATAGCTTTATTTCTGACATCGAAGTGTGGGAGTGAGCTGCTGTTCAAATATTGAGTCTCATATAAAGAAACACAGACTTCGTTGGGCTGGTCATCTTGTTCGTCTTACTGATGACAGACTGTCGAAGCAGGTGATTTATGGGGAACTAATTCGGAATACTCGCCCACAAAAAAAAAACCGTTTAAGCGATTCAAAGATTGTCTCAAAGACGATTTGAAGTGTGTTGGAAGATGGGAGAGGATGGCTGTAGATAGGTCAAGGTGAAGGAAAGCGATTTTTGAAGGCAGCAAGCTTTTTGAAACGAATAGGACGAAACACCAGCCGCTGTAGAGAGAAGCAAGAAATAGACGGGCATGACACCCCAGCACATGGAGGAAATATGGAGCAGCAAACATGGCAAACATGCAATTTGGTAACTATGTCACGTGTCGGTTTGTTAAATTACCAACGAGTGCATTTGCTTCAAAATCAAGCACGGACAAGAGGTTGCTTCAATTATTGCATCCTTTCAGATCATTAGAACACCTGCCACTTCTGTGGTATGTTCTGTAAAAGTCTAGTAGGTCTAAAGAGCTATATTCGCACCGCTCAGTAGAGGGTTTTACTCTAATATCACTTCGACATGCAAAAGTTGTCATCATCGAAATCGAATAGACAGCCACCATATATATATATATATATATATATATATATATATATATATCTTTTAATATTATAATATATAGAATTAAGACGAAGTTGCACCTGAAAATGCATGTAAAAAATGTTTTTATTCTGCCTACCTTCTTCCTTTTTATCTTAAATAAATTTATTTTGCTTCAGGTGGTTCTTTATGAAAATATTTATTTGCGCTAAGAATACTTTTAGAGTGGAGACATTTTCCTTTAAAACAGAAGCCTGAGCTTACGTCCTTAATAAAAAATAAAGTTTTGCCATGTCCCTGTTTTTTTTTATTAAATCATTTATTCCTTAGAATTATCATAATACTATGTAAAATATGTTTCATTCTGACTTTTAATAATTACACGTGTATTTATGTTGCATCGTGTAGATTATTTTTAAAGATGCAAGGGGCCTTGAATTATTCATGAATAACGGATTATTACTGTCATCTTTGCCTATTACATATACAAAACAACTATTTTAATCATTTTTTTCTTACATTTGCAACATTTCGCATTGTGTACTTTACACTCTTTTTACATTTTTTTCTTACGACGTCAATATTTTTAAAACACAAACAAGAGAAATATAAACATGGAGCTGGAATATTTATAGTTTGTCAATAGAAACCAACTAATAATAAACACTTTTCAGTGACTAAAAATAAAATTCGCACATTTTTTTTTTATCGAAAATGGTTGTCGGGATTGATAATTTTTGGTTGAAAACTGTTTTGCTAATATACAACTGATACATGGTTTCAACATACTTACATACTTTCGACAATTAGTCAACTAAAAAGGATTGCAATGTTTGCTCGCCCGGGGACCAGATGAGGAAATATAAGTCAGCTTTCTTATTGATAATAATGTGTTTATTAGTGATTTTAAAATCGCTGTAAGCATACATTTATATAGATAAATTATGGTGGTGCCCCTACAATAGGTAAACAAAGAATTACATTTTATTGTATATTGAATAAAATACAAAAATTGAGAATGATGGTTGACAAAAACTATAAAATACCGTATATTTTCAGTGACCCAAAAACAAACCCTCATCATCATCCTCATCATAATCATCATCATCATCATAATCATCATCAGCATCATCATCTTCATCATCATCTTCATCCTCATCATCATCATCATCATCATAATCATCAGCATCATCATCATCATCCTCATCATCATCCTCATCATCATCATCATCATCCTCATCATCATCCTCATCATCATCATCACATTCATTACTTATGTGTTTACTGAATGAACTGTGCATGGTGAAATTTATATTTAAAACATTTGAATATTTTACACGTAAATTTCATGAATGCGCTTTTAATTCTTTCTATTCTTCTAAGCAATATTTATTTCATTTGAATATTTTACACGTAAATTTCATGAATGCGCTTTTAATTCTTTCTATTCTTCTAAGCAATATTTATTTCATTTGAATATTTTACATGTAAATTTCATAAATGCGCTTTTAATTCTTTCTATTCTTCTAAGCAATATTTATTTCATTTGAATATTTTACACGTAAATTTCATAAATGCGCTTTTAATTCTTTCTATTCTTCTAAGCAATATTTATTTCATTTGAATATTTTACACGTAAATTTAATAAATGCGCTTTTAATTCTTTCTATTCTTCTAAGCAATATTTATTTCATTTGAATATTTTACATGTAAATTTCATAAATGCGCTTTTAATTCTTTCTATACTTCTAAGCAATATTTATTTCATTTGAATATTTTACACGTAAATTTCATAAATGCGCTTTTAATTCTTTCTATTCTTCTAAGCAATATTTATTTCATTTGAATATTTTACACATAAATTTCATGAATGCGCTTTTAATTCTTTCTATTCTTCTAAGCAATATTTATTTCATTTGAATATTTCACACGTGAATTTCATAAATGCGCTTTTAATTCTTTCTATTCTTCTAAGCAATATTTATTTCATTTGAATATTTCACACGTAAATTTCATAAATGCGCTTTTAATTCTTTCTATTCTAAGCAATATTTATTTAATTTGAATATTTTACATGTAAATTTCATAAATGCGCTTTTAATTCTTTCTATTCTAAGCAATATTTATTTAATTTGAATATTTTACACGTAAATTTCATAAATGCACTTTTAATTCTTTCTATTCTTCTAAGCAATATTTATTTCATTTTGATATTTGCAAATATCATATAATCAAATAAACACGAACAGTTCTCATCAACAATAAAAACTAAACTTCAAATCTTCTTTATCGAAAATGGTGGCGACAAAATTTACAGGTGGAAAAACGATAAAAAATGTTCTTTGCAACCTAGTTGACCATGTACAGTTTTTCTAATAACTGAATATCTATTTAATAGAAAATATTGTGAGAAAATAGTGTCATATCATTATGGCGAGTTATGTAAATGCGTAGCTCACGTGAGCATCGGCTTATTTTTTTTTGTTTTGCATTTGAAGTAAAACTTCAAATTTTTCTATAAATGAAATTCGTATTTACTTTATAAAGTAGTGAAAATATCAGGTGAATGTTGTTTTTCATTGCCATGTATAGCAAGGAAAGTTCATGTAATTCACTTCGAAGTGTCTTAGTTTTAACAGTGTAGAAATTAGCAACAATGTTGCATTACGTTAAAATATGTCGTAATGTAAGCACCGACATTAATTGCACTAACTAATTTATAGGTAAACATCGATGAACAGCCGTTTTTATGGAAAACCAAAAGTGCTATGAACATAATTGTTTAAATGTTGACAGGTACAAGGCAAATTGATTTAAGATTAAGTATTGTTTAACCAATCATTAGTCTATTTATATATCATTGTTATCGGCGGTAATTATTGTATTCATGATGTTTTTCTTTTAGCTATAACTCAAATATTGTGTCAGTTCAGACATTCTGTACTTTACAAAATTTCATAGTAAAACAAAGAACTGGTGCATACCAAGTTATGTGTCTTATAACATTTGGTACCCGATGAAGTTGGACGATTTTCACTGAGAGGGGTCACACTTCTCCATATTCCTGTAAATTTGACTGATAAAAAACCAAATATGGAATAAGATAAAATATAAAAAGTAAAAATAAAATGATTGGAAATATTTTTTAGAACACGAGCAAATACTTGCCCTATCTTACTGATCAAGCAGATTGTTTGATCTATCTCTTTATTTCTACTTTATATATAAATTTACTATTTCATGTGTATACGTATATGATATTATAAGGTAATGTAATATATTGCGTATATATATATATAAATAAATTAAGATATGATCCGACGTAATAGAAAATGAAAAAGGAAAGCCAAAAACTATGTTATTTATGTATTCATGAACGTTTCGTCTTTATTGTAAGACTTCCCTGGGATGAAGAAAAATGCAGAAAAAATAATCATACAATCATCAATTTTGATCAGCTCGATAGCGGTAATAATCCGTTTATTTTTTCTGCATTTTTCTTAATCCTGAGGAAGTCTCACAATAAAGACGAAACGTTGATGAATACATAAATAATATAGTTTTTGGCTTCCCTTTTTCATTTTCCATATATATATATATTCAGTATTTACTTAAACAGTGCTCAGTACGTGATTAGAACTTACTATGGAAAGTAAGCTACATAGAAGCTACATGTACAATTCCAGCAGGAAATCATCAGGTTAAATTTAGCCTGATGAAAGCATCATATATTTTAATACAATATATATACATATAAATATATAATGTCAAGCAACCTACACAGAAAGGTTGGTGCTTTACTCCAAGAAGGAGTTCATTCGGCTCACAGTTAGCCATGTCAATTCCTTCTCGGTGTGAAATACAAGGCTTGAATGAAACAATATTGATATAATGAATTATCCACGCGTAGACTGGCAGCCAATCAGAGCTCAGATAATGGACTTGCCCATCTTGGCATCATGAAACATTCCAGCTTTCATATAAACTGGCTTTTTAGTGTTTTACTTGTTACTCAACTAGTCACACAGTTGAACACTAAGTACTACATTCTATATGGCACTAAGTACTACATTCTATATGGCACTAAGTACTACATTCTATATGGCACTAAATACTACATTCTATATGGACCTAAATACTACATTCTATATGGCACTAAGTACTACATTCTATATGGCACTAAGTACTACATTCTATATGGCACTAAGTACTACATTCTATATGGCACTAAATACTACATTCTATATGGACCTAAATACTACATTCTATATGGCACTAAATACTACATTCTATATGGCACTAAATACTACATTCTATTCTATATGGCACTAAGTACTACATTCTATATGGCACTAAGTACTACATTCTATATGGCACTAAGTACTACATTCTATATGGCACTAAGTACTACATTCTATATGGCACTAAGTACTACATTCTATATGGCACTAAGTACTACATTCTATATGGCACTAAGTACTACATTCTATATGGCACTAAATACTACATTCTATATGGACCTAAATACTACATTCTATATGGACCTAAATACTATATTCTATATGGCACTAAATACTACATTCTATATGGCACTAAGTACTACATTCTATATGGCACTAAATACTACATTCTATATGGACCTAAATACTACATTCTATATGGCACTAAATACTACATTCTATATGGCACTAAATACTACATTCTATATGGCACTAAATACTACATTCTATTCTATATGGCACTAAATACTACATTCTATATGGCACTAAGTACTACATTCTATATGGCACTGAATACTACATTCTATATGGCACTAAATACTACATTCTATATGGCACTAAATACTACATTCTATATGGCACTAAGTACTACATTCTATATGGCACTAAGTACTACATTTTATATGGCACTAAGTACTACATTCTATATGGCACTAAGTACTACATTCTATATGGCACTAAGTACTACATTCTATATGGCACTAAGTACTACATTCTATATGGCACTAAGTACTACATTCTATATGGCACTAAATACTACATTCTATATGGACCTAAATACTACATTCTATATGGCACTAAGTACTACATTTTATATGGCACTAAGTACTACATTCTATATGGCACTAAGTACTACATTCTATATGGCACTAAGTACTACATTCTATATGGCACTAAGTACTACATTCTATATGGCACTAAGTACTACATTCTATATGGCACTAAGTACTACATTCTATATGGCACTAAATACTACATTCTATATGGACCTAAATACTACATTCTATATGGCACTAAGTACTACATTCTATATGGCACTAAGTACTACATTCTATATGGCACTAAATACTACATTCTATATGGACCTAAATACTACATTCTATATGGACCTAAATACTACATTCTATATGGCACTAAATACTACATTCTATATGGCACTAAGTACTACATTCTATATGGCACTAAGTACTACATTTTATATGGCACTAAGTACTACATTCTATATGGCACTAAGTACTACATTCTATATGGCACTAAGTACTACATTCTATATGGCACTAAGTACTACATTCTATATGGCACTAAGTACTACATTCTATATGGCACTAAATACTACATTCTATATGGACCTAAATACTACATTCTATATGGCACTAAGTACTACATTCTATATGGCACTAAGTACTACATTCTATATGGCACTAAATACTACATTCTATATGGACCTAAATACTACATTCTATATGGACCTAAATACTACATTCTATATGGCACTAAATACTACATTCTATATGGCACTAAATACTACATTCTATTCTATATGGCACTAAATACTACATTCTATATGGCACTAAGTACTACATTCTATATGGCACTAAGTACTACATTCTATATGGCACTAAGTACTACATTCTATATGGCACTAAGTACTACATTCTATATGGCACTAAGTACTACATTCTATATGGCACTAAGTACTACATTCTATATGGCACTAAATACTACATTCTATATGGACCTAAATACTACATTCTATATGGCACTAAATACTACATTCTATATGGCACTAAGTACTACATTCTATATGGCACTAAATACTACATTCTATTCTATATGGCACTAAATACTACATTCTATATGGCACTAAGTACTACATTCTATATGGCACTGAATACTACATTCTATATGGCACTAAATACTACATTCTATATGGCACTAAGTACTACATTTTATATGGCACTGAATACTACATTCTATATGGCACTAAATACTACATTCTATATGGCACTAAGTACTACATTCTATATGGCACTGAATACTACATTCTATATGGCACTAAATACTACATTCTATATGGCACTAAGTACTACATTCTATATGGCACTAAGTACTACATTCTATATGACACTGAATACTACATTCTATATGGCACTAAATACTACATTCTATATGGCACTAAATACTACATTCTATATGGCACTAAGTACTACATTCTATATGGCACTAAATACTACATTCTATATGGCACTAAGTACTACATTCTATATGGCACTAAGTACTACATTCTATATGGCACTAAATACTACATTCTATATGGCACTAAGTACTACATTCTATATGGCACTAAGTACTACATTCTATATGGCACTGAATACTACATTCTGTATGGCACTAAATACTACATTCTATATGGCACTAAGTACTACATTCTATATGGCACTGAATACTACATTCTATATGGCACTAAATACTACATTCTATATGGCACTAAATACTACATTCTATATGGCACTAAGTACTACATTCTATATGGCACTGAATACTACATTCTATATGGCACTAAATACTACATTCTATATGGCACTAAGTACTACATTCTATATGGCACTGAATACTACATTCTATATGGCACTAAATACTACATTCTATATGGCACTAAGTACTACATTCTATATGGCACTAAGTACTACATTCTATATGGCACTAAGTACTACATTCTATATGGCACTAAGTACTACATTCTATATGGCACTAAATACTACATTCTATATGGCACTAAGTACTACATTCTATATGGCACTACAATCAGGATCTATTGATCCTGAAGGTTCGGAATATTATCTTGTCAAGGCAGGGATCTCTTCTAGCTCAGCTAAAACCTATGCTGTCACATTTGCAAGTAAGAAGCTAACAATGGCGAACCTACAAATGATGGATCAGGCCATGTTAAAAGAGTTAGTGGTCACATCAATTGGAGAAGCCCTCTCAATCCTTAAACAAGCTAAGGAATGCTCTGCTCGGGCACTCTATGCTAAGACACCAGCAGCCAAACTGCCTCAGCTCCATGGAATGACTCCCTAATAATTCAGAAAATTAAGAATTGATTGGGAAATATTCACCAAAATGACAGGTATGCTGACATCTCAGGCCAACATCCAGCTATACAATTCTGCTGATGAGCCCGTCCACAATGCCATAGTCAACACCCACTTTAAATTCTTCACCACTGATCCCAGACAGGCGAAGAACATCCATGGTGACTACCGAACAAAGCTGAAGATAGTGGAGCCATTATATGTCTATGGGGGCCAAGGCATCTGTTTAACATGGGGCTTACAATGAATAACCTAGTCCCATCAAGAAAAATCGTTCGGCCTGTAGGAGATTTCACACTTGTATGTCAGTGAAATTCGAGGTTCAAGAAAGAACAACCAAGCAAGCCCTTTACATATGCAAGAGGATTCAGCGACTTTATTTCAGCAAGGCAGCATGCATTGATACGGGAAAGCTACCCAAAAATTTCTTAACCCCTGTTGCAACATTTTCAAATATCACAATACAACACATCGAGTGCATGAATCAATTACCAAGTCGCCCCAAAAGCCTTCCTTTTCCCCTAATCGAAGTAAACATTTTGCCAAGACAGCATTCAAAATCAATGGGGTGTTCTCATCTATGTCTGGCCCCACCGATCATATTCACCTTAAAGAGGAAGCGGTTCCTAAAGCCAGACACAATCCAATTCCTGTGCCTTATCATTTCAAGGAGCAATTAAGACATGCACTTTGGGGTGATTTCAAAAGAGGCATTCCTACCCCAGTGCCCGTTGGTACCCCTACCGATTAGTGCAGCACTATGGTAATCACTGCAAAAAAAGATGGAACAAATTAGAAGAATAGTGGACTATCAGCATTTAAACTCGCAGTGCAAACGAAAGAGACACCAAACTAGCTCGCCATTCCAATTGACATCACAGGTACCACCCAACAAAAAAAAAACGTTTTGGATGGTTATCATTTAATCCCTCTAAATGAGGAATCTCAGCCACTTATAATTTTCATCACAGAGTGGGGCCGTTTCATGTATTTCCGGATGCCTCAAGGATGCTTAGCCTCTAGTGATGTCTACATGCATAGATATGATGAGATCTTTAAAAACATTTCTTGCAAAGTAAAATTCATTGATGATACGCTACTTTTTGACAACAGTATAGGAGATGCCTTTTTACCATACATTTCACTACCTATCACTTTGTGCCAAAAACGGAATTGTCCTTAACAAAAATAAATTTCAATTTTGCCAAGATGTGGATCAGTTTGCAGGCCTTCAAATAACATATTCAGGGGTAGCCGCTTCTGAAAATTTACTCAATACAATTACCAACTTTCCTATCCCAAAAGAATATAACTGATTCAAGGTCTTGGTTTGGTTTGGTTGTTACTAGAGGCAGCATCACTTGGACAAGGTGCACTATTCCTCGTATAAGCCAGTGTATAGCTGTGCCGAGGGGCTCTTATTTAAGCTTTGAATACTATGTTATTTGAATATTTGGTCACGATTTACTTGTAGGAGGAAATATCCTCATGCCAGGTTGTCCTGACAAACCCCTGTACAGAGAGACCTTAGACACTCGAGGACAGTGTCTAGTAGGCATTTAAGTTTCTCTCCAGTACGCATTCAAGTTTCTCTCCAAATATATAATATAATATATATATATATATATGTGTGTGTGTTAAATAGTAAATTATAAAAGATATATAATAATTAAAATGGTTTATCTTAGCACTTTACTGCAGTTTCACGGTATTTACGAATCGTCAGAAATGTATTTTTGTCCTATACGCCTGTATACCTTTGAATGCAAGTCCAAACTAGACACTCTGTTGCCAAAAATAAACCAAATAAATTAGAGAGCTGCAAAAATAATAAGTATAAAAAAGTGCTCAATACATAAAAACATGCAGAGCCGATATAAATTCAAATAAATAAGCAAAAGTTTACAACCCAGGTTTCATCAAACAAAGATCGTGATACTTTTTCTTGTTTATTTCAATATAAATGTACCCGTTTGATACTAAACATTATTTTAAAGACTATTTTCAGCTTTGTCGAATGTAAGTCAAAATGTACTTATCTTAACATGAATCTTTATAAGCGGTAGTTTACATATGCATTAACATTGCAGAAAAACATCGACCTACGGGCGGCTTAAACGAGTATGTGTGTGCTTAGATGTAAATTCTAAAATATTAATAAAAATAAAAAAGAATAGATGTCAGAAAAAGGAAAAATGAAACTTACTTTCGCTTGCCTTGTCATTAGAAATAAGATTTCCATGTCACAAGATGTCATCTCATGTTCGGTCAAGGGTCCGAGCTGAACCAGATGACTATCATTCATATGTCTATTTTTGTTGCTTCAAACTTAACATTTTGATTAACTTTTTTTCTCAAATTTTATAGATATCATTCACTAGAAAGATATTTAAAAAAAAAACAATATATATATATATATATATATATATATATATATATATATATAAGAATAAAGTAAAGCCAGTTTATTTCTTGACTATTGTCATCAATAGCTTTAAACCTGACAAATCAATATCTGATTATGACTAGCCAATATGTTTTATCGTTGCATCATGTTCTTTACAAGAAAAATATATCCCAGTCCAGTTTCTTTCAAAATTATAAACATGGAGACATTTTTCAGTAAGTACTTAAACAGCAGCTGCTTACGGCATTAATAAAAAAAATCTATATTGCTCTGTCTAATTTCAGATGGATAATTATGTTTTAAAGAAAGTTTAACCTGTTAAGTGCTAAAAATTACTTGTATAGCATAATAGTAGATAAAATATTTTGTGTTCGATCAATTAATTAAAATGTCGTTTTACTGAAATGATACATGCGGCTCTCATTAACTTTGGTTTCTCGGCACATGTATTTATTAATTCTGATTATACTCTTTATGAAAAGTTTATTATTAAAGGTAAATTCTCCTTCACCTTCCTGTATATTTGACCAATGCAAAACAAAATATTGAATCGATGAAATATTATTTTTTTAAATCGATCGGAAATATTTTTTTTCTTTTTCGGAACACGAACCAATAGATGATGAAAATGAATAATGAAAGTTTTTTTTATGTAGCTTTTGCTCATTAACCTATTCTAGTCATTGCAATAGGGGCAAATCTCATTTAACTTTATATATAAGATATAGTAACAAATAATGGAGGTTCATGTTAAACTCATAATAAATGTTTGAAGGTTTTGGTATCTGTCTGTCTGAAGCCAAAACTATACTATTACTTCTATTAATGCACAATTGTACTATCTTTCAATGCTGAATTCAGGGGTGATAGTGTAGTATCTGTTCTGTTGTCATAACACCACTCTACCGGGCATTACCTCCTCCTTTTTTTGAGGGAGAGGAGATTTAGTGTAGTATATGTTCTGTTGTTTTGATAACATTCTCCCAGACATTACCTCCATTTTTTTTGAGAGAGAGGTGTAGTGTATGTTCGTCATGATACTCTTCAAGGCATTACTACCTTTTTTATGGGGATAGTGTAGTACCTGTTCTGTTGTCTTGATACCATCCTCTCGGGCATTACTACCTCCTTTTCGAGGGGGGGGGGTAATGTAGTTAATGTTCATTCGTCATGGGACCATCTTCTCAGGCATCACCTCATCTTTTATGTGTGTGTGTGAGGGGCTAGTGTAGTATCTGTTTTGTTGGGATACAATTCTCCCAGGCATTACCTTTTCCTTTGGGGTTTAGTGTAGTGTGTGTTCTGTTAGGGTACCATCCTCCCAGGCATTACTTGTGATTGATAAGCAAGAGCCTATAGGAGCCCCACAACCGATAATCTATGGGACTATAGTAAGATTACTGTCCAACACCTCTACCGATAAGTTGCTCCTCTGTAAATTGACTTAGAGAAATAAGTTAAAAATCTAAATAACCACACACATACAATAAAATAAAATAAAGCTCATGTGCATAGTTAATATTACGTCTGTATTTAATTTACCGAAAAACTTTATTAGAGTAAAATTTAAATTATCAATTATAAACAATATGAGCTAATTTCCTCTATTTTTATATGTCGTTAAATTTAAAATAACACTTTATCAATCGTTTCATCCTCTTCTTATCAATCATTTTCTTTCTGTCTTCTCTATTTTCTATATCTATTTTGACTCTATCTGACTTCTTTACTCTCCCTTCTCGTCTTACCTTCTCATATTTAATACTGATACTTTTAATAATTTTTTATTAAAATTTTACTCTGAAGTTTTTCAATAAATAAAGACGAACTATTAGCTATGCACATTAATTTGATTTGATTGTATTTGTGCGGTTATTTACTTTTCCCACTTATTTTCCGACATGTTGTCAGATTAAATTCAAATTATTTTCTTCATATATATATATATATATATATATATATATATATATATATATATATATTCATCCACATACAGACTGTTTCGCTGTTTCACAGCTCATCAGTGTGGCTAGACCAGTTAGTGCCTCAAGTCGGGATTGAAACTTCAACCGTCGAGCTGACGGTCGGCGCTGCTAACCCCTACGCTATCATGCGACACTGACTGAATGTAAGAAATATCTCAATGTAAACATTGCAATTGTCGGAGCTCGAATTAGTTTTACCTAATGAGTTATGCCTTAATAAGGCTAATGGCAGTTGGCGATATCCTTACAAAATAAGCTCTACCCAGGGAGGGAGCTTTATATAGTCATCCACATACAGACTGTTTCGCTGTTTCACAGCTCATCAGCTTTTTTTAATAGTATTGAGAAGGTTTCCCAGCAGAGTGCTCAATTATTAAAACAAAAGTAAAATTAACTAGATAATTTATAAGAGCATAATATTTTCATTAAGCTAAACGACTCTGCTGATAGAGGTCTGACTTTCTCATATCTGAAACCGATGGTACGGATGTTGTTCTAACTTACTGTATTATATATAAATTAATATATATATATCAAGTCAAAACGATTTGCCTATGTTTTTGTAATTAATAGCTTCTATAGTAAAAGTTACATTATGAAATCTGTTTCGTCACACATGTGTTTGAAAAACAAACATTTTCTTTTCAATAGAGTTCATCGATTTTATTATTTAATCCTGATCAATATTGTAGTTTTGATTAGTCATAAAGTATGGTTGAAGAGATTTTATGCTCATAGTCAGACGTCCTAATACTGCCACCCAAATCACCAAAACGTAAACTAAAAGTGGATCTAATAGGACATTTATATAAAAATATGTATAGAATTGTTACTTATATAAAAATGCATATTTAATAAAGTTACTTTTATAAATATACATGTATAAATACTTATATTTTTGCAAGTATATATGTCGAACGAGCATATACTATACTGCACTCAAAAGAGGGAGGTAATGCCTGGGAGGATTGTCTCATGACAACAGAACAGAAACTACACTAAGCTCCCTACTTAAAAGAAAAGGAGAAGTTAATGCATGGGAGGATGGTCTCATGACAACAGAACATATAATACACTACCCCTCCTTGAATTAAGCATCGACAGATAGTAATAGCATAGTTTGTGTTTCATTCAAACAGATATCTGTTGTGATGTCATTGTATGGACTCGTCCTGACTCTGTATTCGTAGAGTTTTTATGACCAATCAGGAGAAGTGAGAAGAGAAGCGATGTGACGAAGCAGGCTCTGCCAATCCATTACTTCTGTACTTTATGTTAATACAATTTCTTGTTTATTACCTTTCGTTCGTGTTGTTTCTTCCGACCGTTTAAGACCACAACAATACCAAATCTCCATGATTAATAGCTATTACTCATAAAAAATGAATTAATAGAAAAACTAGTAAATATTTAGTAAAAACCGAACACATTTATTGATTGTAAAACATTGTGATAAAGTAGACGAAGCTAAAAAAGATTTTAAAAAATGTTCCTACTAAATTTCTGTATTTTATAAATTTGGAGACAAATTCTTCTGAATATTAATTTGAACGAAGAACATGAATATATTTTTTAGTCATGCGACAAAGAATGTAAATATCCTTCAAGGCCAATCATGTTCAGACGATAAAGACCATAAATCCTATGAATAATTACAATCTGCCCTCATTTTTCTGTTGTTGACTTCAAAGAAATAATTTATACTATCAAGCCCCATAAAAAAAATGAGTAACCCAAGAAACTCCTGCTCTCACCCTTAGAACTCATATTACATTCCCTCCCTTCCCCCTGTTTCCCCGACGGTACTGACATGCCGAAATTTAAAACTAATGTAAACAGACATCTCGCTGCGCAGATCCCAATTTAGGTTGACCCCCCCCCCCCAATCTTCTCCCTTTTCTTTCTTCTCAGTAGCCCCTTACGTCTACAGTGGCGGCCTGCCTTGTCTGGGGTGAACTATGTTAAAAAAAAAAATGTTTTAATTTTCGTTGATATTCACGTAGACGGTCATATTAACGTTACGCTTCCGATGAAGGTGAGTGTTAACTAATGGAAATTTTTTTAAATAATAATAAAAAAGGAAGAAAGAACATTTGCCCAAATTATATCCCCCAAATATTATCCTTAAAAAGAGGCAAAAAGATTAAAAACAAACACATTCATCCTGGAAAGTAACTGAACCATTACATATTGGTGTAGTTATATGAAATTATTAGCGATTATATGTAATGTGTATTTGGTGTGTGAATTAAGTAAAGCTTACGAATAGCTCTCGATGGTGTTACCTTATTCTCTTTTATGTGGTGCTACCAGATCAGGCAGTCTGAAGATACCGGCTTCCTGACTTAAAATGCACCAAACATTGATGTTCTTGTTTTATTCCTTTCCCTTTGCAAAACTCAATCATGTTTCTCAAAGCGAAAATAAACAACATTTTTCCTCTACAAAACAACCAAATCAAACACCATAAATAAATATTTGAAGATATAAAGAACTTGAAGCAAAATGACCGGATTCGGCATTAAATAACCCAAAAAGGGTTGATGTGCCGTAAAACAAAACTAAACTCATTCTCTTTTCCTATCAATGCTGGGGTCTTTGTGGGTTCTATTCTAGACCCATCACAGTGTTTTCTCTCTATCAATCTTTTTCCAGAGAACATTATTTAGAAAATTAACATCTATGCTGATGATACCACTCTCTATTCTGGTGTTTCATTTCGTCCATCTCCCTCGGATCAGTTGAAATATGCAGCTGATCTAGAAATTTACTTGGGTTCGGTTGTGGATTGGGATACGAAATGGCTTCTTTCGTTTAATCCTGTTAAGACTCAGCTCATATCTTTCAGTCGTAGGCGTGTCCCTTTTCTTCCTGAGATTGTTATGGTTCTGTTCTTGAGGAGAAATCGACTCTGAAACTTCTTGGTCTTTTGGGGTTGATACATTAGATCCATTGCTCTTTCTGTTTCTCATAAAGTCGGTTCTCTCTATCGCTCCAAACACTTTCTCACACCTGAGGCTATTTTCTATCTTTATAAATCTATTAGCGGACCTTATATGGAGTACTGTTTTAATATTTGGGCTCGTGAATCTCTGTCCAATTTGAGGGTTCTTAGTAAGGTTCACAAACTTATCTGTAATTTGATTGGCCCTACTCTTTCTTATTCTCTGCACCCTCTCTCTCTCACAGACGTGATTATGCTAGTATCAATCTTTTCTATAAATACTATTATTGCATGTGATCTGTTCTCTGCTTCTTTTGTTCCAGCTCGTTTGACTCGTTGGTCTAGTGGTCTCCATCAATTCGCTGTTTTGATACCTCATTGTAATATAGCTTCCTATCCCAATAGCTTATTTCCAAGAACCGCAAGCTTGTGGAACTCTCTTCCTGCTGACTGTTTTCCCCTACTTATAGCATTGGTCTTTTCAAGACTAAAGTTAATCGGCATCTCCTGTCTTAACGATAATCATCTTCCATTCTTGTTAGCTCTTTACATCAAGTGGCTTCATGCCTTGTCTGGAGCGATTTCCATAATAAAACAGTATGAAGTTTAACGATTATAATTATCATAATTCAGCATTTATTTATTTTAAAATATGAAGAATAGTTTAACTGTGGCGGTTTAAGTAAAGTTAACGTTAAGTTCGTTTTGTCAGTTTTTATATGCCATAAATATGTCTGTGAGAGAACGATCGAGAGATATAAGAGAACGGAATTTTTATTTGAATTTTTATATCATATTTTAAGTGAAATTAATTAGCGTAATTCAGTGCTTGTGTTGCGACTATAATTGGTGTAATCCGATATTTGTTTATTGTAAGAGTATAAATGGGGATGTTTAGCTGTAAAGGTTTAATCAACATTCAAGTTAAGTTCGTAAACCTTCTCTTTGTCGGTTATAAGATTCCGTAAATATTATTTTATGCACCAAGGAGTCACCGTTTATCAACGCCCGAAGGACACTAGAGTATAAGTTTTAATGATTTTGTCACGTGGACAGTAAGACAACGCCGTGAGAATTGGTAACTATGGTTGAAACTGGACAGAATTTGAGTATTTGAGAGGGTATTGATTTACTCCTCTCCAGGAGTAAGGCAAAAGGCCAGTTTTTATCTTACTCCCACAAGTAAGATGTGACCCAAGGTCGGGTCGGGAAAGTGGGGTTTAAAAATTGCCTGGGCAGCTCCGTCGGCATTCCCCGGTAGGGGCGCCTCAGGCAGTAAGCAATAAATTTACTCCTCCCCAAAGAGGGGAGGCAAAGCCTGGGAGGGTGGACCTCCTAGAACTGCACAGGACAGACCCATAGACCGGCGTAAATCAAGCCCCGAAGGCCAAGACAATACCAGTCTATGGGGTGCAGTATCCATCGAAACAGATACCACACTTTGATCTTAGCCAAAAGGCCAAGAAGCTCAACAAGAATTTGTTAACATTGGATTTGAAAACGATCATGTTGTAGTTAACTGGAAAGCAGCCCTGTGGTATTGTGTTCCACAGACGGGTAGTTCTTGGAAAGAAACTTTGCTCATGGAAGTTATGTTTATTTTTAGAAAGGTAAATTATTTATTTGTATGTTAGAGAGCGATAAAAGGCAATCTACAAAGACGAGACAGAATTTTTATTTGAAGAAATTATAGTTATATAATAATGTAAGCGGAATTAATTAGTGTAAGCAAGTATTTGTAATTTTTTGAAGTATTGACTTTCAATGTTTAACTGAAAAAAAGAAGTAATAGGTCCCTCACTGTCTACCAAGCTCCAGTCCCTGTCCCATCGCCGCAATGTAGCATCCTTGTGCTTGTTTTACAAATACTTCAATGGATTGTGCTCCGATGAATTGGCTACTCTGGTGCCCCCTCGAGGTAAATTCACTAGACCAACTCGACAATCAACTAAATCCCATCCATTCACCGTGGAGGTCCCCAGATGCCGGAGAGCTTTCAACTCGAATAGCTTCTTTCCTTGTGCTGCTGGCCTCTGGAACTCCCTCCCTGCCCCCTGTTTCCCCGACAGTACTGATATGCAGAAATTTAAAACTAATGTAAACAGACATCTCGCTGCGGAGATCCCAATTTAGGTTGACCCCCTCCCCTCAACCTTCTCCCTTTTCTTTTTTCTTAGTAGCCCCTTACGTATACAGTGGCAGCCTGCCTTGTTTGGGGTGAACTATGTTAAAAAAAATAAAATAAATAAAATAAAAGTGAGAGTAAACTTTGTACATTTTACAACATATGTTTTTACTGTTTCAATACTCAAAAGCACAATGAAGTTTATGGGTGTCCGTAAGTGAAAGAAAACATTATTGGGTTTTATGAATACATGTTAAGAAAAAGTGAATGATTATTACATATTTGAGCATTCGTAGAGTTTAAAAGCGGTGTAGTGAAAATTGTCCTATGAAATATTTAAACCCAGTGATTGGGGTAGCAGTACAAGGACTATCTCTTTATTAATAAAAACAAAAACTGTTGGTCGGATTAAATATAGAAAAGAAAAGAAAGATTTGTAATAAAAATATTTTTTTAGTGGAACACAAAACTATTTTGCATAGTAAGAAGATTTTTATGCAGCTTTTGTTTATGCAACTTTTGGTCATGAAGCTTTTATTTACGAAGCTATTCCGGTCACTCAAATAGGGGAAACTCTCATTTTATTTCATATTTAGAAGATATAGGACAAATTCAGAGTTATTACTTGGTAATGAATTTGGTATATATCGATCTGATAGTCCTACTACTAAAATTGATATTAGTAGAGCGATTATATTTATAAGTTGTTTGACTTATATCGACATGTCGAGGTTTAGACTTATAAGCCCTCGTCACAGACAATATTTTTCCTTTTGAAAAAAGATTTTAGCCTTTTAGCTAGGAGCAAAGTGTAGTATCTGTTTTTCTACTACATTTGATCTTTTCTGTTCTCAGTCAATGAAGGAAAAGATTTTCTTGATTGAGGCTATTTTTATTTAAATCCCAATCCAAAGTGTCTCTTTTTGGGGAGTTGGATTTTCTGAACATTAAAAACTGACCTTGTGTCTAACTGTTCCCTCGTGGGGAGGCAAGTAAATAAGAACTCTGAAGAGGGGCTATAGGTGGGAACTCTTTTGTGTGGAAACGTCTTTATTCAATTCATATGAGATTTAAGTTAATGATTAATGCTTTCTTAAGATATGTAAATGTCAAGAGTTAATATTTATGGAAAAACCATTACAAATGATTAAAGTATACTTAGTACATTTGTATGTACACATCACACTAAGTATACTTTAATCATTTTTTGTTTTTATTAATAAAGAGATAGTCGGAGGCGATATCTCTCTGTCAGTCACAAGTCCTTGTACTGCTACCCCAATCACCGGGTTTACTGTCATTTATCTATCTACATATTTATGAGTATATGTGCGTATATATATGTGTGTGGATGTATATACATGCGTATGTTAGGAAAGTATGTATTTGTGTATGTATGTTTGTGTGTGTAACCGCGTGCTACACACAGCGGCATAACAACATTAATTGTCGATAACATCAAGACAAATTTCAACTTGCCTACGATAAATATGTCTAAATCAAGGAGGATTAAACGAAAAAAGAAGAGAGAAAAAAATAGGCTTATACTTTTGACAAGGGTGTATATCACCGAAAGCTACTCAAGTTTTTAAAGTAAATAAATAATTTATTTTAAAAAACATAAATGAATTACGTTGTCCAGGTTTTCAAAATATATTTTTTAATATTCTCCTTATTATATATATATGGATAAAAATGCTGATAAAATTATCTGATGTAATGGAAAATGAAAAAGGAAAGCCAAAAACTATGTGATTTATGTATTCATCACCGTTTCGTCGTTATTGAAAGACTTCCTCAGGATGAAGTAACAATGTAGAAACATCATACAGAATATTAATCTTGACTTGTCAGAAAGTGTCCAAACTTCGGCGTGGTTGTAGACGCGAACAAGCAAAAAATGAAACTCATGATTTTGGTTATGGCGTTATCATCGGTAGTCTATCTCATTCAAAGGACACGAAGTGAATGGGATGATGGCTTCGACTTCCCATGTCCATTTTTAGCTAGGAAGTTTGTCTGGGTCAAAATATGTCATAGTCAAGCTTGGCTGACAGTGGATGTGGGGCGGGGGGGGGGGCTGAATCTACCGTTATATTCTAAACTGGAAAGGAGAAAGAAAAGAAAAGAAAGAAGAAAGAAAAAACAATTATAATTTTATATTTTCATTTTCCATATATATATATATAAATATATATTATAGGATCAAATATAAACCAAAGTAAAAACTTTTAGTAGATGGAACCTATTGTGAAGAGGATTAGCTCAATATACGAGATAGAGCAATTGTAGAGATAGAAGAAAAAAGAGTGATAAATATGCGACGATTGTCCAAATTTATTTCAATTGTTCAATGCAAGGTGTATTCAGTAATAAACTAGTGTTTATTATCCTTTCCTTAAGCCAAGGCTTTTCAAAGATCGAAATCTTATCATCAGAGGAGAAATACAGATGGATAAGTTGGCTTTCGAAAAAACTAAAGTTCAAATATTTGAAAAATATTAAAATTATTATTAAAGGAATTTTTGTTAAAAAAACGCAGTGAATGAAAAGAAAAATTCCGTGAAAAATATATGCAGATTGTCCGGGTGGTAAATTTCCGTTGAAAAGAAGTCAAATGAATTGTAGAATGTGAAGAAAACTCTTTGCGTGGGAGCAGTGTGGAGAAAGTGCTCAAAATATAGGTGAGTCCAGACGCACTTAAAGGGGATTGAAAAGGGAGAAATAGGCCATTTTTATATACTTCCAGGACCAAATAAGGCAGATGATATCTCGTTCCAGGTTTTAAAAAAATTATATATATCTATATATATATATATATATAATTTTTTTTTAAATAATACTAAAATTTAATGTTTCCTTGCTTAATTTCTATATTACAAGAGATGCTGATGAAGTGACCCTTTGGAATCATCTAAAGTGTAATACAAAACAAAATTTTCAAAATTGTTTTAGAAACGATCATACGCCAAATATTCATTGTGTTTGAATTTTTGGAACTAATATAAATAATGTTTTAATTTTGTTTATCTCAACAAACTATATATATATATATATATATATATATATAAAGGAAAGGTTTAAGTTAGCAAATTAAAACAATTCAAGAGTTCACTTCCATGTTAGAACAAACAATTAACAAACAAAAGCTACATATATAAGAAGCCTTGCACATCAAAACAAAAAAAGCCATCCATCAACAAAATTAATTTCAATAATAGTGAAAACATACTAAAATGCTTATAATACTAACACTGGTAAATTATTAATACTATAACCATCACGTGATTCCTGTTAAACTACTAATAAAAATCTAAGCACCACATTCTTTACTCGATAACCACCTCTGAAGATGGATCCAGATAGATCCGAAAGTACTAGAGATATAAGCGAATATGGCAGATACATCGGCCAGTTCCCGCTCGAAACCAGAAAACTGAAATTAGAAAGGATAAAAAAATTATGCAGAAATAAATTTTCAGTCATATTTAACGAAATATGTTTCAAAGAGAAAATGCTGCCTATATATATATATATATATATATATATATATATATATATATATATATATATATGGGGTAAGGTACACGATAAGTCATGAAAATGAAATGCCGTGGTAGACAAAATGTGTGAAAAATGACAAACGGAAAACAGGTTAAAATGCAGGAGGAAAACAAAAAACAAGAGATTTGACCGGTTTCGTTCGTGTTAGCGAACGTCTTTTTCTGAAGACGTTCGCTAACACACACACACACACACACATATATATATATATATATATATATATATATATATTAGTATTTCATGTATCCACATAAAATTTTATAATGAGATAATTTTTTATGTAGCAATTTTCAGTATTTACTTCGACAGTGCTCGATATGTAAGTAGAGCTAGGTAGTAAGCTATGAAAATATATTTATGGCAATTAAGCTACACAGAGGCATAAATATATTTTCATAGTTTTATATATATATATATATATATATATATATATATATATATATAGTAATTAATGAAAATATATATGGCAATCAAGCTACACAGAGGCTCCCGTGTTTCATCCCCGGGGGGAATCGTCAGGCTAAATGAGGATGAAACACGGGAGCCTCTGTGTAGCTTGATTGCCATATATATTTTCATTGCTTACTACTTAGCTCTACTTACGTATCGAGCACTGTTGAAGTAAATACTGAAAACTGACACATAAAAAATTATATCTCCTTATAATATTTTACGTGGATACATCAAGTACTAATATATATATATATATATATATATATATATATATATGGGTGGGACTGTATATATTTTACAAAGATGTTTATATCGATATGGTTATAATTTTATTACCCAATTCTCTATAAACATTAGATATTATTTACCATTCTTTCGATTAGTCTTTCATCATATAATAGTGAATTTACCTATGTGTGTGCTCATATGTGCCGCTGTCAGACCTCAGGCGATCGGTAATAAACCAAGTTAAAAGAGTGGGTAAAGCTTGGGAGGATGCACCTTATTCTGACAAAGATGGTTCAGGTCAGTCCCTAGGTTGCCAAAATGGTGCCAAGAAGAACGAAGACTGGTATGACAACTGGCAAATATCCAATTATCCTATGTGTCCAAACATCACATACACCCTGTAATTACTGAGGGTGTAGATGTATGGGTACGTCATCTTAAAGAGTTTTGTGTCATATCACTTGACTGATTCTATTTAATCTATATATGAGACCCTGGTAGACACGACAAATCTGGTTAAAAATGAACCTATGAGTAACAATAACAAGCCGCGCATGCGTGGTCCCCCTCTGTATGTGGCGAGTGTAAAATACAATAAATTTGGGCAATTTGGGGCATTTTTGACCCCCCTTTGATCCCCTGGGTGCACGAACCAGAATTTTTCTGAGGTCAAGGATGCTCATTTTATATCCACAACCATTGCCTCTACATTTTGGCCAAGTTTCAGAAAAATTGAATGGATGGATCAAACGTTATGGGAGAAAAGGGTCATTTTTTGCCATTTTGAGGGCTTTTGACCCCTCGGGGCCGCGAACCAGATTTTTTCCAAGGTTAGCGATACTTATTTTCTATTAGGAACAATTGCCTTTACATTTTGACCAAGTTTCAGAGAAATTGAATTGATGGATGAAAAGTTATGGGGCAAAAAATGTAATTTTTTGCCATTTCGGGACCTTTTGACCCCCTGGGGGGCTAACCAGATTTTTTTTTTTAAATCAGAGAATGTTATTTTCTAACCTGACCAAAGTTACAACTTCATGCAATATTTCAGAAAAATTCAATGAATGGTTGCAGAGAAAAATCCGGACGGACGGACGTACAGACGGACCTCAAAACATAAGTCCCCCGATTTTATAAATCGGGGGACCAAATAAGGGATGCCGTTCACACCCATCAAAGCCTTCATACTTAGATCACACCACTGGATGTAATTTAAGATCATACCCAGGACCAGAAGCAGAGATAGATGACACTAGACAATTGACTTTCAATTGCACCCTCTTATAGAAAGACAAAAAGACAGATGTAACGCTCCCCCTCCCTCGTGTTCTTTGACTGGTCCTCGAATACGAAAGATGTTGCAGCCGAAATGAAGAATCCAAACAAGCTTACAATTATTGCAGCAGAATGTCGATATTTTTTTATATACGCTTGCGTTACAGATGCAGTCAACTCCCCAACACCAAATTGAGAGGGGCAGGGAGCAAAAGGCTGAACGTCTGTCTGCTCAGTTCGATTGTAAGTCTTGCTCTGAAGTTTTTTTTAAATCATCTCTCACTCGGTGACCTATTCCTGACAATTGTTTTAAATATATTCCTCCACCAGCACACCTAAAAAACCAAAACAATAAAATGTTTACAATTTCAATTTTAGTCTCAAACTTGAAACTATCACAATAATCACAGTCGCATTCCAAACTCTTGACCTACATTTTTTTACCATCCAAGCTACAATTTTTATTTACTATCTTCATTTTTCGTTACACAGAGATATAGATTGCAACGAGTAGAACTGTCGATCTGAATTTCAGATTGGTATGGAAATGGTTTCATTTTTTTCAACTAGAGCATTTAATCTGCAAGTCTTAATGATCTACAAGTCATAAAATGCGAGATAAAAGCAGAGATAGAAGTGAATAAGCACTCGACGATGTTCTATAAAATTGCTCTATTTTATAAACTTAGAGAAAAAACTCTTCAATGCATAAATTTACAAGAAGAACGTGAATTTTTTAAACGAATGTTTTATCAGGTCATGAAAGAATGTAAATGTCCCTTAGGGCCCATCAAGTTCATAAAATAACAGTCGTAAATTCAATGGATTATTACAATCAGCCAAACTTCATTTTTATGTCTTTTGAACTAAAAAAAAAAGAAGTCTTTCTTTGAAATTGTTGATGACTAACTTGACGTTTTGTACCAGTCGCGAAAAATATTCATAATCCGACAGAGTTCTGGTGTTCCCATTAGCCGTTGAGGACGCCAACAGGCACGGCTGGACAAAATACAAATTAAGAAGAGAAATCATGAATACTTTATCAACCAATGAATAAATGAATAAAACAAAAAATAAGAAAAAAGTAAAAGACGTTTGGGGGAGTGGGTATTTGCAAAAATGATTTAGGTTGGGCCACCAAAATCGAACAAGAAATGGCTGTACTTCGTTGGCCACAAAATAAGTAACTTCTAGCTTATCCTCATTTTAACTGGGTTCAAGGGGGAAAACTCTGTATAATATATTTCAACAAAAGCAATTTATATAACTAGCTGAATACTCGTGCCATTGACTGTGTTATGTTATTAATGTTTAAAAAAATTAAATAATTTAATAATGTTTAATTGTGTCTAAATCAATTCATAAATTTGATAAATTCAATAGAGTATCCTTATTAATTCACACTAGTTGAACATGTTTAAATTCGACAGTATTCATTGCACCACTTAATTTTTAGAAAAGAAGTAAAAAGCTTTTCAGTCGAATCAAATTGAGCCGAGATTTGACCAAGTTTCAATCATTTATACTTTAATGTTTTTCTTAATGTTGAATTATTTATGCATTATAACTGACATTAAAAGTGTTACTGTTTATCTCTCTTCCTTAAATTCGATTTTTTTTATTACAATTAATTTTTAGAAAAGAAGTAAAAAGCTTTTCAGTCGAATTAAATGGAGCCGAGATTTGACCAAGTTTCAATCATTTATACTTTAATGTTTTTCTTAATGTTGAATTATTTATGCATTATAACTGACATTAGAATTGTTACTGTTTATCTCTCTTCCTTAAATTCGATTTTTTTATTCAAATTAATTTTTAGAAAAGAAGTAAAAAGCTTTTCAGTCGAATCAAATTGAGCCGAGATTTGACCAAGTTTCAATCATTTATACTTTAATGTTTTTCTTAATGTTGAATTATTTATGCATTATAACTGATATTAAAAATGTTACTGTTTATCTCTCTTCCTTAAATTCGATTTTTTTTATTCAAATTAATTTTTAGAAAAGAAGTAAAAAGCTTTTCAGTCGAATTAAATTGAGCCGAGATTTGACCAAGTTTCAATCATTTATACTTTAATGTTTTTCTTAATGTTGAATTATTTATGCATTGTAACTGATATTAAAAATGTTACTGTTAATCTCCCTTTCTTTAGATTTTTTAAATTTAAATTAATTTTTTTTATGGAAATCGCTCCAGACAAGGCATGAAACCACTTGATGTAACAAGCTAACAAAAACAAATATGATTATCGCAAAGACAGGAGATGCCTATTGGTCTTAGTCTTGAAAAGATCAAGGTTATAGGTAGGAGGAATACAGTCAGCAGGAAGAGAGTTCCACAAAACTGCAGTTCTTGTAAATAAGCTATTGGAATAGGAAGCTATATTACAATGAGGTATCAAAACAGCAAATTGATGGAGACCACTAGACCAACGAGTTAAACGAGCTGGAACAAAATAAGTGGGGAATAGATCACAAAATTTTGAAGAACACATGTCATAATAGTATTTATAGAAAAGACTGAGACTAGCATAATCACGTCTGTGAGAGAAAGGGTGCAGAGAAGAAAAAAGAGTAGGGCCAATAAAATTACAGATACGTTTCTGCACCTGCAAGTTAATGTCAGTTATAAATTATTACAAAAACTAAAGTCTTTAATAAGATTTAGAACATTGTTGATGAGATGACGTTTCATTTTTTTTTTCTTTTTCAACGAAGGGAAATATTTTTTTTGTGTGTTAGTATGATTGTAAGAGTTAGGAGTGGATGGAGTAAGTTCAGGAAATTCTGCCATTACTCACCAGCAGAGCATTACTACTGTTGACCAAGGGAAGTGTCTTAACAGGCATGTGTACGCAGTGTGATGATGTATGGAAGTGAAACCTGACCAGTGAGGGTTGAGGATATGTGTTGCATGGAGAGAAATGATATGAGAATGATATGATAGATGTGTAATATGAGTGTTAAAAAATAGACTTAGATCTGATGACCTCAGAGGAAGATTTAATCTGGACAGTTTGAGATGTGGGCAGAACAGGATATTTTAATGGTATGTATACATTGAGAGAATGAATGAGAGTTCTTGGGTCAGTAGATGTAGAACAGTTGAGGTAGCAGGTCTTATTCACAGGGGAAGGATCAGGAAAATTGGGAGGAAGTGGTAAGAATGGACTTGAGAGAAAAAGGGATAATTGAAGACCTGGCCAGAGATAGGTTAGTTTGGAAGTCAGTTTTTTTTAAAGCTGTCCAACATGTGCCAGCATGTAAAACAGACGTTAATCCGACGACGACGACGATGATTATTATTATTATTATTATTATTATTATTATTATTATTTGTACTCACTAGGAGTTCTCACACAGATCATCGTCAATGATTGCTCACCGACAACAACCAGTGGTATTTCCTGAAGTCTGAGTGACAACAAGTCTCCCCAGATTTCCAGTATTTTTCACTTCTTTTCGATAACGATGCGGCATCGCAACAGCCTCTTACCATTGATTTCTCGCTGGTAAGGACAATTGGTCTTCTATGGGATTTGGGTGGCAATAAGCCTCCCCAAGGTCCTAGAATTCTCTGCATTTTTCCAGTGGAGGTCTGGTTTGTGCTGTTCCTCCTCGGTCTTCTCATTATTATTATCATTATTATTATTATTATTATTATTATTATTATTATTATTATTATTATTTCGTGAGTGAGTGAAAATGTTAGAAATTTTCTAACTTGGACCAGTGTTCCTTCCTTTTCCTACCCCCCTCTCCTGTTTCCTAGATTGTCTTCCTCTTCTTCATACAAACACATGAAAAAGATACACCTGTATTGATAGATAGATAATTAAGTAATGTTTACTTATATTTGTAAACAATGTCATAAAATACTTGTCACAAACCGTCCTCATAAGGAATCAAATTTTATTCATTCTATTCGTCATTTTCAATCCTTTCATAATATTCTTCATCATTCAACTAGCAATCTATCCATCTCATATAACCTTTATCCTCGAGTGACTTTTAGCCTTGATAAGTGGTGACTCATTACTAAAACAAATAGAAGTACATGGAACCAGCTCCATTAAAAATCACCTGTTTTACATAAGTTTACTGAAATACATTTTGAATAATTTTACATATTAATTTTTCATTTGATTAATATTACTATTATTTATTTTTTATATTTCTGCACGAAATAAATCAATAAAGAAGTCTTAAAAAATAACTAAATTTCTTAATTTCTTTATTTTTCATCTAGTAGTCAAATCATATATCTATGGTGGTTAGAGTGATATATTTAATTTACACCCTATGCTTGCAATTAGATTAACTATTTAGTCATTTTAGATATTATTTTATTTGCGGGGGGTGCTTTAACATTAACACTATTGTTGACCAATATTCACAAAGAAAACACAAATTTACCTCGTAAGTCCTTGAAAAATATTAACTCCAGCAGGCGGATCATTTTCTATAAAACTTTCATAAAAAACTGAACTGCCAACCTTACCTAAAAATTGAGCAAGTCATTAAAAAAAAACATGTTATAATCTGAAAAGTTGGTGCTTAATCAATAATAGTCCGAACATATTTTAGTTTTAAATACATAACAAGCATTATTCAAATTTTAATTTTATCGTTTGTCAATCAGCTTTTTAAAAATTTTAGATAAATATTTTATTTGATATAATAAATGTATTGGTACTGATATCGATCCTGACCCAGTTTTCGTGAGGTTCGACTCGAAAGCGTTCGGCTGTCCTACGCAAACACCCGAGAGTTGACGAGCCGATTTGTACCAGACGACAATTTTGATACGGTGCTGCGTCCTATGTTTTGCTTGTTTTGTTTTTTTGTTGTTGTTAGGGTTAGGGTTTAGGGTTAAGGTTAAAAATATTTATTTGATAACAGTAATTTCGCTCTGTTTTGCTTGTTTTATTTGTTTTGTCGTTTAAAAAAATTCTTGCAACTATAACTAAAAAATTATAGGACGCAGCAACGTATCAAAAATTAAAAAAATATTTACTTGATAAATTGTCGTCTGGTACCATTCGGCTCGTCAACACTCGGGCGTTTGCGTAGGACAGCCGAACGCTTCCGAGTCGAACCTCACGAAAACTGGGTCAGGATCGATATCAGTACCAATGTATTAAACATTGGCACTTGCGATTTATTTTTAATTTATAGAGAGCGTTTTTAGTTTTTTTTAAACTAAAAATAAATAAACAGAAAAAATTAAGAAACATATCGCATTTTTGTTATCTCGTCTTCTAAAACAAGAATAACTTCTGTTTTCTTTTTATTAAGATTTTTCTATTTAAAGATTTTGTTTTCTAAACACTTTCTCTATTATTTCATTACTCAGCTTTATATTTATGTAATATTTATACAAACAATTTGAAGAATGTTATGACCAGTGTCATTTAACACCATAGTTCTTTCATATAATACGAGCAGGTTGTACCCGGCACTGCCTGGGAGTTTTTATACTTTTATTTTTATTTCGCATTTTTTAAACGTTATTACCAACGTATTTTTTTTAAATAGGATTTTCAGAGTTATATTTAATTATCACGGTATTATTTAATCATTAATTAAACCAAATTCGTATAAAACTATGATTTTATTGCAGTAATGTTTTAATCTATTTATAAAATTATTGGATGTATATAGCTCCCAAAACGTATTGTATTTTTTTCTTATTCGGATCCATAGTTTTAAGACTCTATAACTCGAAATAGGTTAAGAATCTTATAGGAGGTCGCCAACATGAGTTCAATATTAAATGTAACATGTAGCTAAATATTTTCAGATCTGTGAAATATTCATCAGAATTTATTCTGTGTGTTTATAGTATTCTGTGAGATTGTGATTCAGTATACCTTGCGATATTAAATGGAGGATACTGGAAAAATGCAATCCGTACACCAATGCTTTTAAAAATGTATCTGTGTACTACCGAAAAGCTCCTAATTTTGCAAGACATGTCTCATCTCATAAAAACCGTGATATTTTATGGTTCACCTCTTTCCCGCTGTCGACATGCGAGTTGAAACGCATACTATTCCCCCTGTACTTTTTCATGTTTTCTTCTTTCTCTTCTTTTCTTCTATTTTTATTCGTCCATTTCACCTTGTAAATTTGAAAATCACATGAAATCACTCCTTGAACTTTTCTCCTTTTTCCTCTATCTTTTATTACACTCATTTTCTGCCCCCGCTTTATCTCCTAAGTATATATCATATTTTGTTATAAAATTAAAGCAACATTTCACTCATTTTTGAATTAAGAATTTCTATTCTTAATGAAAATTTAAAGCGACGATTTCCAAATGCAAAGTTTTATTTCAATAACCAATACACGAGTCACGTGATGCACCAGACAAGACATTTAAATCCTATGCGCATAACATGCCGGCGAAAGTAACCTAAAAAGAGATTTTATCATCAACGGGAAGATGATTTATGAAAAAAAAATGTCTCAACTTGATAATGACTTTTTAAAAGTCGAAAGTTTGATCTTTAAGATAAATAAATTTGTTTATTTATTTTGAAGTAAAAAACACACACGTCGTTATTCGATACTTTGATACTTTTCTTCAAGAAAAAGGCTACGCAGCCTGTAACTCCTGCTCCATGCCTGGTCTTATAGTTTCGTTAGACGCATGCGCGGGTCGAACAGTGTATTGCTTACTGGACCAGTACTTGTCTAGTTTGCTTTAAAAGTCAATTGTGTCTTTTGCATTTACAACTGAATTGGGAAGCTCATTCCAGTTGTTCACTACTCGAAGTCCAAACGAATGCTTCCTAGTGTTGAGTCTGCTGTGCTTCTTGGACAGTTTGAAGTTGTTTCCCCTTGTCCTGGAATTGGTATTGAGTGGTAGAAGTTGTTTTTGGTTGATGTTGACCTTGCCTGTTAATATCTTGTACACTTCTATCATATCACCTCTTTCACGTCGGTACTGCATTGACGGTAGTCTCATCTCTTTGAACCTCTCCTCATATGGCAGGTCTTTGATTGAGGAACACAACTTTGTTGCTCTTCGCTGAACTCTTTCGATTTTGTCGTTATTGGTGGATTCTTGCGACGTTTCAATATTCCAATATTGGCCTGACCATGGTTGTGTATAATTTCTTTATGATGATCTTGTCACGACTAACAAACGTTCTTCTAATCAGTCCTAAAATATGATTCGCTTTTTTGACAGCATCAGCAACATGTTGGTGAAAAGAGAGTTTATTGTCGATGTGCAATCCGAGGTCTTTTTCGTTTTCGGATTCCTTTAGTTCTTTTATTTCTCAATTACTGTCCTTGATTCTATTCTTAATTCAAATTTAAAGCGATGATTTCTAAGTGGAAAGTTTTATTTAATATATATATTTTTCTTTGTTTATATATATTTGGTCATGCTATCAGTAAACGAAAAAATCTATTCTCTAAAGAAGAGTATTGCTTTTAAGTGGACACCGTTATATTTTCTACTCTTTCCGGTTTTAACTAAGAGTTTAAATTCACCTTATTTTAAATCAAGTTAAAAAAAATAATGTTTACATCAACTTTTATCCCTATCAATTAAAGCTTTTAGTTTTATTGCGTATCCATAGTCTTACATCCATCCTCTTCTATTCACTACCATCGGCCAAGCAACTTCTTTTGCTTTTTATTAAGAATTTAGACGCACCTTATTTTTAAGTGGGTTGCGATTTTCCCTTAGGTGGTTCTCTCAATTCTCATTACAGACGTGCATCGTTTTTTCATTTTTTTTCTTCATCATTATTTTGTTGTATGTTCATGCATATTTGTGTATCTATTTTATTCTCATTCATAATTCCTTCCTTCTTTCTCTTAATTTTTTCCATCATATTATTCATTCCTTCTCTTATGATATGTTCATTCATTTTGTTTCATTCTGTTCTTTACCATATTTTTTATTTATATCTTCTTTCTTTTATATTTTCATTCTTTTTTTTTATTCTTGTCCTTACCATGTTTTTATTCATATCTTCTTTCTTTTATATTTTCATTCTTTTTTTTTATTCTTGTCCTTACCATGTTTTTATTCATATCTTCTTTTCTTATAGTCTCATTCATTTTTTTTCATTCTTTTCCTTACCATATTTTTATTCATATCTTCTTTCTTTTATATTTTCATCCATTTCTTTTTCATTCTTTTCCTTACCATATTTTTATTAATATCATCTTTCTTTTATATTTTCATTCATTTTTTTCGTAACCATATTTTTATTCATATCTTACTTTTATAGTTTCATTCTTTTCTTTTTCATTCTTTTCCTTACTATATTTTTTATTCATATCTTTCTTTTATATTTTCATTGATTTCTTTTTCATTTTTTTCCTTACCATATTTTCATTCATTTTTTTCGTAACCATATTTTTATTCATATCTTTCTTTTATATT
>OY744522.1:28198728-28211228 GCA_963556195.1 Sepiola atlantica
TATGTGTGTGTCCATTTTACCCACATGACGAGAGTAGAGTGTGGTCTTGTCAGCAAATATACCCATCTCAAACACAATCTCATCAAGGATGTCGTTTATGAAAATCAGGAACATTAAAGGTCCAAGGATCGATCCCTGGGGTACACCTGCATTTATGTCATGTTATTTGGATGAACAGCCATCAAGGACAACCTGGATCTTTCTTTTGGATAGGAAGAATCTTATATTAAATATTTGTCCAGTAATACCATATGAATTAATTTTTATGAGAAGACCTTCATGCCAGACCTTGTCAAACGCCTTGGATATATCAAGTGCTACCGCCCTAACTTCACCTGCCTTGTCCAGTGTATGGTATATGCGTTCAGAGATGATCGTTAGGATATCCGCAGTAGATCGTGCTTGCCTAAATCTGATTGTCAGAAAGAAGTTTAGCATTAATGAGGTGACGGACAATCGCTAGGTTGATTAATATAGACACACACACACACACACACACACACACATATATATATATATATATATATATATATATATATATATATATATATATGTGAAGAAAAAAGAAACAATGTTTCGGACAAAATGTAAAAATAAAAATGGAATAAAGGATAAGCAATTCAACAACTAACAAAAATAAACTCAAAAACTCATGTTGTATAGTTCTACCGAAATATTTCAGTCGTTTAAAATACGACCATTATCAATCGTTTGGTGAACTTCGACGTCTCACAGAAGCTTGTTTAATCCTATGTCATAAGAACACGATAGTTCAGCGACTAGGTTTTTATAACATTGCTACTCCTTCTGCTAGATCGATTCTATATGAAATGAATTTAAATCAATATGACAACGGTTAACTTTTAACCCTTGTTCATCTTCCTCCTCCTCCTCCTCTGCTTCCTCCCCCTCCCTTGTTTTAATTCCTCCGTCAGTAGTTTCAAATTACTACTAATTCTGTCATACATTTGACGTTTTCAATCAGCAGGGGGCATTCAATCGTTGATTTTTCTCTCTTTTTTCTTCTTCTTTAATTAGCGTTCAGCAGTCAACTGTTGATTTTTTTCTCTTTTTCTTTTTCTTTTTCTTCTTTTTCTTCTTCAATTTGCGTTCTAAAGACATTAGCTGATTTTTCTCTCTTTCTTCTTCTTCTTTTCTTCTTCTTCTTTTTTAACATTTCTCGCTTTCCTTCTCCCTTTCTTTTGTTTTCTGCATGTGACTATTTCTTCCAATCGCATTCTTTGTATAAATTTGAAAACTTTTCCGTTTTTAATTAAAGTTCACCAACCGATTGATAATGGTCGTATTTTAAATGACTGAAATATTTCGGTAGAACTATACAACATGAGTTTTTGAGTTTATTTTTGTTAGTTGTTGAATTGCTTATCCTTTATTCCATTTTTATTTTTACATATATATTTGTGTGTCTATATTTATATATATAACATGAAACATTAACTTCTCGGAATCGGAACAGGGCCGAACCAAGAGAGCAGATCTTGAATGTATAAAGGGTTCGATATCTTGTCAGGTAGCATTTTATAAATAAGTAAAAGGTGACATATATTATCACTCTTTATTGCAGTTTCACGATAGACCCGATCGTTAGAAACGTATACTTATTCCATACGCTTGTATAGATTTGAATCTAAGTTTGTACTAACAATACACTTCTGAGATTCGGGTTTACCATGCAACTGCAGTAACTTGTTGATAAGTCCCTTTTAATTATTTATTATTGTTATATATATATATATATATATATATAAGCCTCCTTCACTAAAGGCCGGGCACTCTGAGTGAGTTTAATTACAAGCAGTACAAATAGCTTCATGCAAGATCCGAACACAGTTTGTTGATCACTGTAACTGCTCGTGTAAATTTAGCCGCCGACTTGCAATTTACAAAGTTAAATTCCTCCTGAATTATTAGCTAATTCCCTATGGTCGAGAGGTTACCACTTTGACTGCGAATCAGTGGCGATTTGTGATTAGAGTCTGAGCCCGCCGACCGTTGAGAATTAACTTCCTGCACTGAAGATTGCGTTAGCATAAAACATCGATGTCTGTAGGTAATAAATAATTAATATTTATTTATAAATATTATATATATATATATGTGCGGGTATCTTCCTTCCTTAGATAGTGGAAAAAATTCCAGCAGAGTGCTCAAATAATTGAGAGATTCAAAGTTAAGAGCGTAAATATATATTTATTATTCAGTATAGAAAATCAGTACCGTCGGTTCCAAGTTCGGAAGGTTTCCGACCTCCACATAAAATAGGATATTAATTAAACCGTAAAAACAAGATCTATACGAGAACCTCCATCTTTTTTTCTCTTAAAGTAACAAGACAGCTGAAGAGAGTCGAGAGGTCGGTCACCTTCCGAACTTGAAACCGACGGTACTGATGTTGTACTGATTTTTTGTAGTGAATAATATATATATATACATATATATATATATATATATATATATATATATATATGTATATATAATTATTAATGACAATATATGTATTAGCATATACTATCAGTGCCCTTTTACTTTGCAGGATTCAGCTCGATGATTGTCAATTAGTGATATCAAAGCACATATAAGTCATATATATATATATATATATATATATATATATATATATATATATGGATTTGAATATTTCACTTAGAAAATAGATTATTCAGTGAAGACCGGGATTAGGCCAATAAAAACAAGCTCGATGATACTCGATTACAGGGTACAGAGCATTTATATGTGATTTTTTGAAGGCTTACCAAAGCATTCCATTTAGAAGCCCAATCAACACCACAAAAGAGTTTTTCATTCTAAGATTATTTATTTATCATTTTCAAATTAAAGAGTTTTTCAAATTAAAGTTTTTTTTAAATTTGAAAATGATAAATAAATAATCTTTGAATGAAAAAGTCTTTTGTGGTGGTGATTGGGCTTCTAAACGGAATGCTTTGGTAAGCCTTCAAAAAATCACACATATATCATCAGAGATTTCTATGGGCGGGATAATCAGGCTGAGTCCGGTCTAGTTGCACGTCAAACATATGTATTTCAAGCAGACAAGAAATTCTTCTTACGTACTGACTCAAACTATATGATTGAAAACTGTACATGCACACAAATGTAAATAATACAATATGTAAAAATGGCGACGTGAAAAACATAATTATCACATGTCATCATCAACCGTTTTCTCGGCTTTTACTGCAGAATACGATTTAGTATGTCTTTATTGTTTCAAAGACCTCCTGTCTCACAATAGTCCCGGTTCATATATTATTACATCTTCTTTGTGCCTGATCTCTTTTTCTGCACCCTTCCACCGTACCTTCTAGACATATCTCGTTTACACCGACAGTGTCATTACTGTAGGTAAATAAATTTATCTAAAATGTTTTGTGTAAAGTTCTTACCTTAAAAGACATTTATCTCCTCTGCTACCTTCTTTCTTTTCCTCTCTTTCTCTCTCTCTCACTCTCACTTACTCCTTTTTTCTTTACTTTACTCTCTCTTCCTAACTACTACTCCCCTACCTTTTTTCTCTCTTTCTCTCTCTCACTCTGATTCACTCGTATTTTCTATCATTTACTGCCTCTCTCTTTCTCTCTCTCACTCCCCTACCTTTTTCTAGCATTTACTGCCTCTCTCTTTCTCTCTCTCACCCCCTACCTTTTTTCTCTCTCTCTTTGTCTCTCACTCTCACTCACTCCTATTTTCTATCATTTACTGCCTCTTTTTTCTTCTCTCACTCCCCTACCTTTTTTCTATCATTTACTGCCTCTCTCTTTCTCTCTTTCACCCCCTACCTTTTTTCTCTCTCTCGTTGTCTCTCACTCTCACTCACTCCTATTTTCTATCATTTACTGCCTCTTTTTTCTTCTCTCACTCCCCTACCTTTTTTCTATCATTTACTGCCTCTCTCTTTCTCCTCTTACCCCCTACCTTTTTTCTCTCTCTCTTTCTCTTACTCCTATTTGCTATCATTTACTGTCTTTCTCTTTCTCTCTCTCACTCCCCTACCTTTTTTCTCTCTTTCTCTCTCTCTCACTCTCACTCACTCCTTTTTTCTATCATTTACTGCCTCTCTCTTTCTCTCTCTCACTCCCCTACCTTTTTTCTCTCTCTCTTTCTCTCTTACTCCTATTTTCTATCTGCCTCTCTCTTCCTAACTACTACTCTCCTACCTTCCCTATCCCACACATGGAGTCACACATCTTTATATGTAATCCTTTGATCTGATAGCTCAACATAAGCACAAATATACTTTCTCTTTCACTTTCACTACTTATCCTTCGATTGTTGTTTTGGTCAGAATAATAATTTCAACTCCATAACTTAATGTGTTCCTATTTACTTATGTCCCCACGAGAAAAAAATTAGACACAAGGTGATTGTTTGATGTGGGGTGAATCAAGCTCTCAAATAAGATGGAAAGTAATCTGGATGGGAACAAAATGTCTTTGCGTCACTCCTTCAGACGACACTTGCCTTCAAAAGGATAATTCAATCAATTGAATTAAATACATATTAATAAAGTAATAAGAAAAAACTCAAAATGTCACCAGGATCGGTCAAATTAAATAATATTAATAAAGCTATGAAAAACCCTCAAAATGTAACCAGGATCGGTCAAATTAGATACATATTAATAAAGCTATGAAAAAAACTCAAAATGTAATCAGGATCGGTCAAATTAGATACATATTAATAAAGCTATGAAAAAAACTCAAAATGTCATCAGGATCGGTCAAATTAGATACATATTAATAAAGTAATGAGAAAAACCTCAAAATGTCATCAGGATCGGTCAAATTTTAAGGCACCCGTATTAATTCATTTCACTGTTCGACCTCTGTTGACAAGTTTATGGAAATAAAATAATTAAACTTTTTTCGATATTTTTTGCATTCTTTTGTTTCTCACCTTTTTAGAAACTAGCAGGGCTACACAATCTGCTTACTATTGTAATTTCAAATGTCTTAGTGCAAAATCAGAGTAAAAGTAATTATGCCCCGGTCGAGGCTCGAACTCACAGATTCTGTCTTTATGAACGGCGTGCTAAGCGATTGACCCATGGGTCAAGTACGATATGGTGACACTATTAATGCAATATGTAAAGCAGACATCTCTCTCTCTCTCAGGCAAAGTAAGAAAAAAGGAATTGGAAGAAAAAAGGATATCAAGACTTACTTTACCTCTTTTTCAGCCACAGATCTACTGCTGCTAAGTTATTATTAAAAAATGCGTCCAGTTTTAAAATCTTCCGAGGCGAATAAATTATTATTTGAAAGAAATCAAATCGAAATACTTTTTTTGTTGTTAATAACATGGATTACTGTTCTTAAAAGAAAAAAAAAAAACTGGCGAATCAGAACCAAATATTGATTTTGCATGAAGAAACCTATTAATAACAAAGATTCGGGCTAGGATCAAAGTGTAATATCTGTTCTGTCCTCAGTCAGTAAAAGAGAAATTCTTCTAAAAAAGAGGCAATTTTAATTTTTATCCCAATCCAGAGTGCCCTTTTTGGGGCGCTGGACCTTGTGTATGTCCTAGTGGCAAGGCAAGTAAATAGCGACTCACTTTACTTTATATCTTAGTTTAGGACGATACTATTCCGACCTTTTCCTAATAGCCTTATTATCAATAGAATATCTTTTTATTACCAATAAAGATTTGGCATCCTCGAAGATAGAAAGAGATGTGAGATGATGCCAACAGAATATCTCAAGAATTTGAAGCAGACATGTTGCTGGAGAAATGAATATTTCTCTCGGTGACGGTGAGAAAAAAGTCAAATTGCAGCAACAGACAACAACATATAAACAAAAAAGGAAGCAAATGAATATTTGAGAGCGGTAGTCTTTTTATTCATGATGATCAAGTCTTTGATTAAAATGGTTCAAAGTGGGTGACGTTCTGGAAGCAGCCATTTTGGTTTCACACTTCCTTCTCCCTAAAGAAAAAGAAATTCTGGAACATCGTTCCATATGTTGGGATTGTCCATGTCAGATTTGTAGCAGTTACCTCCTCCTTTCAAAACATAACTGCACCGGTTGGCCGTTAGGTGTCGCCTTTTCACCGACAGGTTGTGCTGAAAAGCGACACCAGAGTTATCTGCCCTTCTGATTATAAAAACCGGTGTAAACGGAAAATCACTCTTTTCTCTATTCAATTGGCCTCACTGAACGACGCTAAGACACCAGCGCTCCGTCAACACGTGTTCAACAACGGTAAGAGTTCTCAACTCATTTTCTTTGTATACGGTTTTCAAGGACTTTCCCACGCCGGACTCATTTCTTCACATACTCTTTTCAAGAACTGTTTTCTATCGACACACATACATACACCACACACGTCATCATCCCACATACACACACGTTCACAGATAAATCTTGAATCTGTAGGCGTTCACCTAGTCCCATTAAGCCACGAGCGATTGTCACATAATAACAGAGAAATTAAGTGATGTTTACACTGAAAACGGCGAGTGTTTACACTTAAACATTCGATAGTACTCAACGACAGAATCAGAGCATTGCACTGAAGCTTTTAGGTGAATGTTTACTTTTAATCTTTCCGACAGTGCTAAACTTTTAATTTTACTTGGAAAGGTCTTATAATAATATTAAATTACTTTCAATTTTTCTTGGAAGGGGCTTATAATAATATAAAATTAATTTTAATATTTTTTAATATATATATATATATATATATATATATTTATAAATAAATATTAATTATTCATCGATGTTTCATGCTAACGCAATCTTCAGTGCAGGAAGCTAATTCCCAATGGTCGGCGGGCGCGAACCCCGAACACGAATCGCCACTGATTTGTAGTCAAAACTCTTAACCCCTCGGCCATAGTGAACTAGTTATTAATTAGGGAGGAATTTTAACTTTGTAAATAGCGAATCGGCGGCTAAATTTACCCAAGCAGTTTTAGAGTGATCAACGAATGTATTCGGATCGTGCATTTATATATATATATATTTCACATCCTCATAAAAGTAAGAACTTGAAAAGCAGGGACACATGTTCTCTGTTGAAAAGATTTAGAGTTATGTAACTACCTTTTTACTTCCGGTTGTACGAAGCGTCGATGTAAATTAAAAAAAGAAATGATTGTTTTTTTATTCGTTAATAAGTTAATCTTAAGTTGTATTTACAGGGTCACAGTTATTTTATTTTTATCAAAGCGTGTCGGACAACCAGAAAAGTTTTGATTCAAAGAAAGTAAATGTTGAAATATCTGATTTGTTAGGAAACTGATAGTCTTATGGACAAGTGCGCAAGAGTGAGTGGGGAAAACTGTTAGATGGAAAACACACAAAAAAGTGCGGTAAAAAAAGCACGTCTTGACACAAAAGAGTACTTTATATATATCAACAAGTGGCTTACAAACTTTGAAAATAAAAGAATATTTGTACTGAGGATAAGTGTCTTTGCAAAACAAAAGGAATTCAGGGAGCGTCTGGAAGACAATAAAGACTTTGGCGAATACAAAATATGTCAGGGTGAGTTTTAAGTAGTGCTGCTAAGGATGGGTGAACACGTGTTAGAATGTTCAAGGAGGTGTGAACTCAAAAATACCTGCATTAAAAAATTTTTTTTATCATAGTTCACCCCAAACAAGGCAGGACGCCACTGTAGACATAAGGGCTACTGAGAATTAGGGAGCAAGTTTTTTTTTTGGGGGGGGGGGGTCATCCTAAGTTGTGAGCTGTGCAGCGAGATGTCTGTTTTACATTTCTGCATGTCAGTAGAGTCGGCGAAACAGGGAGACGGGGGGGGGGGGGAGTTCCGGAGGCAGGCAGCACAAAGTCTGCGCCGAGCCGTATGCACACAAACGATTTTAGGCACTTATATTTTTTACCTCCAAGGGTAAACTTCCACCGTCACATAGTGACTTGTTTTGAAACTCATCATTGTTAGAAGATCTCAGCTTATAATGTATGCAACTTCATGATAAATCTGTATACACGTCACAAGTAAAGCCAATTTCCTAAAAAACATTTAAATAGAAATGGTTAATCTCTAGAGGGAGAACTGAAATGAGAATGGGCATTTTTTACGGCTGATCATGTAAAAAAAATTATTACTCGAGAATTATGAAGTTGATTTACGATTATTCGATTTATTTTTCTAAAATTACAATTGAAGGTGTAAATTATGCGTAAAACGTAATTTAATATCAAATTTATTCCAAAAAACATCGTTGTTGTATATATATATATATATATATATATATAACGTAAAATATAATAACACAAATATATATATATATATATATATATATATATATATATATATATATATATATAACGTAAAATATAATAACACAAATATATATATATATATATATATATGAGAGAGAGAGAGAGAGAAAGAGTATAAATCAATTAGTATTTTGTTAAAAAAAATACTAATTTCTTAACATTAAAATATATATTCATAAAAGTGTTTTTTTTTTACTTTGTTACGATATCTTAAATAAGAGTAAAATTTTAAAAGTGCAAAATTAATAATCGTATATGTTTTGTTTTTAGAAGGGTTTCGGTAGTTGAAAACATATACAACCGAGTCAAAGACGTAAGCAATGGGCGTCAACAATGAAAGCATAGAAGAAAAGTTACAAATTAGACCAGTATGTCAGAAACAAAAGAAAGAAAGCAGAAGGAACCAGAAAGAGGACATTTCAAAAGTATAAATGGAAATTATAATAATAATAATAATAAGTATGATAATAATAAGTATGATAAAGATAATAAGTATGATAATAATGATGATAATGATAATTGTTACACCGGCGTTCTTACACAGGAGAAACTACACCGGTTGTCACTATAAATAGTGCGAGTCACCAGAGACACAGAGAAGACAAAGCACAGTCTTGTAACTGTCTAGCCAAGTGCTAGACAAGTTTCTTACTTTGTTAATACATTTGTTAAACCAACCCTCGACTTGACTTCCTTTATTTATTATTTACTGTTGGACAACTTCACAACAATAATAATGATAATTATGATAATAATTATAATAATAATGCATAAAGCAACCGACATAAACTGCGAACACTAACCAGTCACTTTTGGCCGGGATCAAAGTGTAGTATCTGTTCTGATGGATACTGCACCCCATAGACCGGCATCGTTTTGGCCTTCGGGTCTTGATTCCGCCGGTCTATGGGTCTGTCCTGTGCAGTTCTAGGAGGTCCACCCTCCCAGGCTTCGTCTCCCCTCTTTGGGGAGGAGTAAGTTTATTGTTTACTGCCTGAGGCGTCCCTACCGGATAATGCCGACGGGGCTGCCCAGGCAATTTTTAATGGCCAGAGTGCTCCCATTCTCGGGCGCTGGCTTTTCAAATCCCACTTTCCGACCTTGTGTCACAGACTCCTATTGTGGGTAGGCGTTAAATAACGTCCTGAATCTGAAATAGAAAGAAAAAAAAAACATAGAAAGAACACCCCCACATAAAACCAAGGGAACTGAAACAGCAAGAAATTTCATAAACTGCCCCTCAAAAAAAGAAGGAAGTGATCGCATCAGGCTGTTATCACACAAAATAATCATTTAGTGCCGCGGAGGAAGAGCACTAACCAGACCTCCACTCAAAAAAGGTGCAGAGAGTACTGAGACCTTAGAGACGCTTATTGCTACCCAAACCTCAGAAAAGACCAATCGTCGTTGCCAGCGAGTAATCAATAGTAAACAGTTGTTGAAATAACGCAAAATCATTTGCAATAGTGATCGAAAGAGATGGAGATTACTGGAAATCTGGAGATACTTGTTGTCAGCCAGACTCCGAGGAACACCATCGATTATTGTCAGTGAGCAATCACAAATGATGACCTGTGTGAGAACTCCTAGTGGGTTGATAATGGTGATGATAATAAGAATAATTTATTTAGTGTTTAAGTAGGCTAATAGAAGTAAAGTACTCACCAAAGTATGAAATGAAAGAATAGAATATTTGGTCGCATATTATTTAAATTTAATTGAGTTTCGGCAACACGCAAAAAGAATTTGTTTTTAGGTAATACTAAGTAGTTATGTAGTAGACATATTTTAGTCGCCATTTGCAATTATTCGTTTTTGACGACATTTGCATTTTTCGTATTTGTAACAAAAGCAGCAATTTTATTTCTAATTAGCTAATAAAAATCACGGTGTATGTCTAGAATTGGTCCTACTAAAGGAACTATCAAGCCGGATATAGTATGTAATCGATTGAAATTTAAAAATATTTATCTCCACAATTGTTGCCACATATGGGCTGGTGCATCATCCACTAGTCTCTCCCTCTTAGACAAGGTCCAAAAAAGAGTCGCCAACTTAATAGGTCCCTCACTATCCCCCAAGCTCCAGCCCCTATCCCACCGCCGAAATGTTGCTTTCTTGTGCCTGTTTTACAAGTACTTCAATGGACTGTGCAGCTCTGGTTCCCCCACGACGCAAATTCACTAGACCAACCCGACAATCTGCCAGATCCCATCCGTTCACTGTGGAGGTCCCCAGATGCCGTGAAGCTTTCTACTCCAAAAGCTTCTTTCCTCGTACTGCTGGACTCTGGAACTCCCTCCCTGCTCCCTGTTTTCCTAACGGTACTGACATGCAGAAATTTAAAACTAATGTAAACAGACATCTCGCTGCACAGCTCCCAATTTAGGTTGACCCCTCCCCCTAAAGATTTTTTTTTTTTAACTCTCACCCTTTTTCTCAGTAGCCCCTTACGTCTACAGTGGTGTACTGCCTTGTTTGGGGTGAACTATGTTAAAAAAAAATTTTTTAAAAAATAGAAAATAGAAACCCTAGCTCAAACCATTAATAAAATAAAACCAATCATAAAATTTGCATTCGAATTTGAACAAAAAGAACTTTATACAATTTATTGACATACTTTAAAGAACCACACACAGGAAAGAATAGCTTTTTGTATTCTCCACAACACTAAAACACAATCCACCCTCCACCACCATCCACCCACACTAAGAAATATCATTTTCTCCACAAATTCACACAACAAACACCTCATTTCAACTTTGTTCAAGCACCATCTACACATGCATGAATATACATAATATCATGCAGTGACTGTGATAAACTCTACATTAGAGAAACCCAGCACTTCTCCAAGAAAAGAATCTACAAAAACAACAGAGCCATTAAGTTGTGAGACACGCTAAACTTTCTTGTTGCACACATGCTTTTCCATGACAATTGTTTCAATATACAAAAAGCCACAACTGTTAAACTTGCACATGACACGAAATTGAAATGCTTGATAGAATCCTGTCTGATTTCACAACCAAAATATAAAATTATACATATATATATATATATATATATATATATATATATATATATATATATATATACATATATAAGTAAATTTCGTGTACAACAGAATCGTAGGATCAATTTTAGAGGAAGCATTATTTTAATCAATGAAACAGACGGGTGGGAAAAAAAAGGAAAATTGTTAAAATTACCTTAAGGCCTTATCGTCTGAACCTCTAAGAGGATATATATACATACATATATATATATATATATATATACACATATATATATACACATATACATATATATACAAATATACATATACATATATACATACATATATACATACATATATATATACACATATATATACACATATATATATATACATATATACATATATATACATATACATATATACATATATAGACATATATACATATATGTATATATATATATATATAGACATATGTACAATGTACCAACGTTGACCCACGGGTCACAGGTCATTTAGTATTTTTTTAAATATTCTGGATGGCTGCTTTATAGAACGTTTCATTTTCAGGCTCAAATGAGTCTAAAGCGATTGCAGTGAGATCTTGAAAGAAAAATCCAAACTAAAGTAATTAATCTAATCACACACTACATTAGTCTCTTTCTGCTCTATTTTATATATTTTTTGAACACTTTTATTTTTTTTCTCCAAAAAAAGTTTCAAACATTTTTTATCCTCAATCTACGTCTTTAAACTTTGATGTGTGAAAAAAAATCTAATGAAAATAAAATAAATCGAATAATTTTGGAGAGAGGAAAAAGAGAAAAAGAAAGAATGTTCATCCATCCAATTTATTACCGAGTTGTTAAATTAGTTTGATCTCAGACACGAGATAACTTTTATTGTCTATGTTTGAAGTTAAATATATTAAAATCCATCAGCTTTACCGGAGATTTTAAATAGGATTACCTCCCTTTTTTTTTCTGTAAACGATTTTGTTTTTTTTTGGTTTTATAACCTTTTTTTTTTTTTGTCTGGTCAAATTTGATGTAGGAAAAAGTCAGAAAATTCAGTTCATGTCTTCTTTTTATTGTTTATTTCCTTTGGTTTTTTTTACTGTCCATTTTTTAGTTACTTATTCTTCAATTTGAAGACGATTTAAATATTTACTAATTTATTATTTTTTGTCAAATATTTTTGTTACCCTA
>OY744522.1:28216228-28233728 GCA_963556195.1 Sepiola atlantica
CTTGGATTCAAACCTTTGGGAGGCAATATGTTAGTGATAGGATAGTACCACTGTCACTAGGTATTCGGAAAAGGTGAATGCGTCTGAGTTAATAGTTGGGGCTGTTTCTGTGGATGGCATATTTAAATTGTATTTGGGGGATCTTACATTATTTTATTACTGTAGAATGTATTATCTGTGTGTTTTTTGTGTTTTTTCTCTCTCATATGTAAATGACTAAAAGCTTTATTTTTTAATATATATATATATATATATATATATCTTTATCGCCACTTTTCACTTCTGATATTTTTATATTAAAATTTTTATCATTTCATTTTTTATTTTTTAAAATCTTAAGCCATCACTGAATCCGAATGCTTGACAAGTGGTTTCCTGGCAATTCTTGTAGTTTTGCTTTCCAACATTTTTTATTCCTTTTCATATATATATATATATATATATATATATATATATATATATATATATATATATATATATATATATATATATATAATGTGCGTGTATGTAAAGATAAAAACCATGCTTTTCAAAACATGAAATGACTAAGCAAAAATAAATGCTATAATTACTTATTAGATGGAACAAAAATCCACTTACTCTCTCAATTGAGAGACATGCGCATTATTCTGCCCGTAGGGGTCGCTTTTGCTGTAGCAATTATACTTTAAATATTGATCAACATTGGGGTGATATTGAAATTTCAATATACAGAAAAGTGAAGGAGATTTTACTGATGGGACAGGGTGGAAAAACATTGTAATATTTTCGTAAAAGTAGCAGTACATGTTTTCCTTTCCTTCTTTTTCGTTGGGAGTAGGGTGGAAGTGTAACAAATATTTACTCATCTATAACTACTGGAGATTTGGTATCTGTCTGTCTGAATCCGAAACTATACTATTACTTCTATTAATTATACGATTGGATTATCTTTTAATGCTCAATTCAGTTTATTATACTATTTTGGACTAATGTACCATCTTTCAATGCTCAATTCAAAATTAAGGTCTGTTATCAAGAGACCATCTTCCTAGGCATTACTTCCTCCTTTGGAAGAGGCGGCTAGTGTAGTTTCTTTTGTCATGAGACGATCCTCTCAGGTATTATCTCCTCCTTTTGGAGAGATAGTATATGTTCATTCGTCATGTTACCATTCTCCCAAGCATTACCTCCTTCTTGTTTTTTTGGAGGGATAAGTATAATATCTGTTCTGTTGTCATGAGACTATTTTCCTAGGTATTACCTCCCTTCTTGTAGTGTAGTATCTGTTCTTTAGTCATGATACCATTCTCCTAGACATTACTCCCTCGTTTGGGGAGGTAGCGTTCATCAACCAGAACTTAGCAAACTCAACATTTACATTATATATATTAGTAAAAATATAAAACCAGAGGAAACCTATTATTGTTAGCTTATATAAACTAACTGTAGCACATTTTTTAATGATATTTCACCCCAAACAAGGCAGGCCGCCACTGTAGATGTAAGGGGCTACTGAGAATTAGGATGTAAGTTTTGGGAGTCATCCCAAGTTGGAAGCTGTGCAGCGAGATGTCTGTTTACATTAGTTTTAAATTTCTGCATGTCAGTAGAGTCGGGGAAATAGGGAGCAGGGAGGGAGTTCCAGAGGCCGGTAGCACGAGGAAAGAAGCTATTGGAGTAGAAGGCTCTCTGACATCTGGAAACCTCCACATGTTCTCGGATGAGTTCATAATATTGAGGCATTCGTGGGAGACTTTTTAATAACTGGAATATTTTGGAGCCAAAATATTTAAAAGCAATCAAAAATGTCGACTGCAATAGTGAAACTGTGTGAAAAAGTACAGCTTACATGACTGAAGTTATGGAAATAGAAAAAGGTTTATTTAAAAAGTATTTGCATGTGTCCCTATTTACTTGCTCTCCTCACGAGGGAAAAGTTGGACACACAAGATCGGTTTTAAAAATTCTGTTCCACTCTTGATTGGGACAAAAATAAAAATTACCTCAGTCCAAAGTGATTTCTCCTACTGAGACAGAACAGATATTACACTTTAAATGATTTATTTGTAAGAAAAAGGTAAACAATTTTCCAAATTAAGAACAAGGCCATCAAAAATGAGATGAATGAGGGGGGGGGGCGTCGGTAATCATCCTCTGTCTATCCTACTCTTAACTACCTGCATTTTAACCCATTAATCCAAATTCGGTTAATTTCATTCTTTCCGCATTTGTCATTCACTTTCACACCAGCAGTCACCACAATACCACATTTACATCATGGATTATCCTACTTAAAATATCTCCAATGGTTTAAAATCAGTTTTATTTCTAAAACTGATTTACATTGGAAAGAAAATGGGGAGTGAGACAATAAAAACACTCAAAAACAAAAAAATCAAATAAAATCAGGAGCAGGTTCGTAAAGAACTTCCCAACACTTTCTAATTGTAAACGACACACTGTTTTCCCGTTTGTTTGTAACCGAAAACAAGCAGGTCAATCTCTAAATGGGAGTGACACATAAGTTGGACCAAAAGAAAATAGAGATGGAGTTAGGGAATGGATACACTTTGATCCTAACCTTGAAGCCGGTCAGTTTGCATGCGTCTTTTAACGTTTGATTTGAAGTATTTTGGGGCTTGACTTCTTGCCCTTTTGAAAAGGAACACTGAGAGATCAGAACCCTTCATCTATATTGGATTTTAATTTTACCTCTGACTTTAATGAGATTAAAACCATAGGTAATTATATAGATTTCATTTGTGCAATCGCTATTTTCACACACTTGTATCATCTCAGTAAGTATTAGTATTGCTTTGAAGTATTTCAGTGTCTTGTTTCTTGAACAGTTCCAAGCATGTCTATTCCAACTAAGTCAAGAAAATAAATTAAGTTAGTTGTTAGTTGTGGATTGGTGGTGCCCCTGTTCTAAGAAAGAACCACAAATAGAAATGAAATTCCAGTGGTAATACCTAATTGTTTTTATGCTGCATATACACACTGAACATAAATTAAAGTAGTAACATTTAATTAACTTAATTGTTTTTTTAGAATCTGCATACAAATAACTATATATGCTTTAAAGCAAAAAATAATGTATTCACTTTAAAGACAGAAAAACAATGTCGACTGGAAGTTTAGCTTCATAGTAAAAACTGATGACTTCTTCTTATAAAGAAAGTATTAAAAACTGATGACTTCTTTTTTATAAAGAAAGTATTAAAAACTGATGCTTTCTTTTTTATAAAGAAAGTATTAAAAACTGATGACTTCTTTTTATAAAGAAATATTAAAAACTGATGCTTTCTTTTTTATAAAGAAAGTATTCAAAACTGATGACTTCTTTTTTATAAAGAAAGTATTCAAAACTGATGACTTCTTTTTTATAAAGAAAATATTCAAAACTGATGACTTCTTTTTTATAAAGAAAGTATTAATAACTGATGACTTCTTTTTTATAAAGAAAGTATTAAAAACTGATGACTTCTTTTTAATAAAGAAAGTATTAAAAACTGATGACTTCTTTTTTATAAAGAAAGTATTAAAAACTGATGACTTCTTTTTTATAAAGAAAGTATTAAAAACTGTTGACTTCTTTTTTATAAAGAAAGTATTAATAACTGATGACTTCTTTTTTATAAAGAAAGTATTAATAACTGATGACTTCTTTTTTATAAAGAAAGTATTAAAAACTGATGACTTCTTTTTTATAAAGAAAGTATTAATAACTGATGACTTCTTTTTTATAAAGAAAGTATTAATAACTGATGACTTCTTATTTATAAAGAAAGTATTAAAAACTGATGCTTTCTTTTTTATAAAGAAAGTATTAAAAACTTATGACTTCTTATTTATATAGAAAGTATTAAAAACTGATGACTTCTTATTTATAAAAAAAATATTAAAAACTGATGACTTCTTTTTATAAAGAAAGTATTAAAAACTGATGACTTCTTTTTATAAAGAAAGTATTAAAAACTTATGACTTCTTATTTATATAGAAAGTATTAAAAACTGATGACTTCTTATTTATAAAGAAAGTATAAAAAACTGATGCTTTCTTTTTTATAAAGAAAGTATTAAAAACTGATGACTTCTTTTTTATAAAGAAAGTATAAAAAACTGATGCTTTCTTTTTTATAAAGAAAGTATTAAAAACTGATGACTTCTTTTTTATAAAGAAAGTATTAAAAACTGATGACTCCTTTTTTATAAAGAAAGTATTAAAAACTGATGACTTCTTTTTTATACAAGAAAGTATTAAAAACTGATGACTTCTTTTTTATAAAGAAAGTATTAAAAACTGATGACTTCTTTTTTATAAAGAAAGTATTAAAAACTGATGACTTCTTTTTTATAAAGAAAGTATTAAAAACTGATGACTTCTTTTTATAAAGAAAGTATTAAAAACTGATGACTTCTTTTTTATAAAGAAAGTATTAAAAACTGATGACTTCTTTTTTATAAAGAAAGTATTAAAAACTGATGACTTCTTTTTTATAAAGAAGTATTAAAAACTGATGACTTCTTTTTTATAAAGAAAGTATTAAAAACTGATGACTTCTTTTTTATAAAGAAAGTATTAATAACTGATGACTCCTTTTTTATAAAGAAAGTATTAAAAACTGATGACTTCTTTTTTATAAAGAAAGTATTAAAAACTGATGACTTCTTTTTTATAAAGAAAGTATTAATAACTGATGACTTCTTTTTTATAAAGAAAGTATTAAAAACTGATGACTTCTTTTTATAAAGAAAGTATTAAAAACTGATGACTTCTTTTTTATAAAGAATGTATTAAAAACTGATGACTTCTTTTTTATAAAGAATGTATTAATGTAAGGCAAAAGTGTTTTATGAATGAATGTGGAATGTGTATTGTGTTATAATAGTGAATATAAAAGAATAATGGTATATTAAGTATATTAGGAAAATGATAAATAAGTTTATTCGTTAACTAAAAACACGATCAAATTTTAAAAAAATCCAAACAGCTTGAAAAATAGTAAGAAGAAAAGAAAACAAAAAACAGGTTTTATTTAAAATATCGCTGGTTACATTGGATATTTTTTTAAATCTATACAAATAAAATAAGTGGAGTGTTTCAACTTACTCCCTCTATGAATCTGTAACCATTAGTTGAAATTCAGAAGTCGGAACAGAAATATCGAAGCATGAATGGCTTTGTTGGAAGTATCTGAAATGGTATTATAGGGAAGAGAAGATAAATTTTGTTAGGCACAGGTTAACGAATGTGTGTGACATCACATGATGTGACAGAGAAATTCAAAAGATTCCAGAGATTTTCAAATTATTTTCATCTTTCTTTATGAATAAAAATATATTATTTAACTGTCATGTAACAGTAGTAAATGAAAGAATTTATTTTTAGTAGCATTTATCAATAGCTGCATTTGCTGCTGATAACAAAGATGGCTTTCATTTTCTTCTGATAACAAAGATGGCATCCGTTTTAAAAATATTCCTAGTCGGATAAAGTATTTTCTGAAAGAAATTAAATCTCATTCAATTTTATTTTTCTTAAGAACATGGACGAACGGTAAAGAGAGGAAATGGCTTATCAAAATGGAATATTGATTTTGTAGGATGAAAGCTATCGTCGATGAAAAACTTTTAGAATTTGACTGACTTAACTTTAGTAGCAATTTTCCTTCATCAATTTCCGTTGAGCGTAGACAATTTGATAGAAGAAATATGTTTTACACTCAACAAAATATTTATACCCGATTTCGATACAAATGTAAAATTGTTTTCATAGAAATATTATTATGCAAATTAAGGGCAAATATTTATTTAATTCAACATTTTAAGTCATGACGTTCAGACAAAATAAATGGTAGTTTCTGAAGGATATAGATATTTTCCTGCATTTATAACAGCTTGTAAGTTGGACTTTCACAGCCAGTGATGACTGAAGGTTTGGAGTTCGAGCCTCGAAGTCGATACGTTGGTTGGATAATAACACTGAAGAGTCTTCAAAATACAGAACATGTGTCTGTGGATGACAATATATATATATAGTCATCCACAGACAGCTGTTTGGCCTTATCACAGTTCTTCAGTGTGCTAGACCTGGTGAGTGTTTCAAGTTGATTTGACAACAGCCATATGTCATCATACTCACCACGAAAGTAAAAGGGAAATTATAATGGTTTTATATTCTTTTACGTTACTGACTACTGAGAGATCTCTATTCTAATTGCAAAGAGCAATGCTTTATATTAACTGGGCATCGTTACCTCACTTACTAAAGAGTTTAACCTATGAGTTGGGAACCAATGTAGTCATTGTGTGTGTGTGTGTACAAGTCCATATATGTACACACACACACTAGTGTGTGTGTACATATATGGACTTGTAAACCATCTTAAATCACACAACCAAAGACAGGATCAACAGTTGTATGTGGAAGCAATACCAGCACGATCTCTAGTGCTTACTTGCCATATTTGTGGTCTAATCTGCATATTTAAAAGTTACCTGACATGAAATTTGGAGATATAATAATAAAGCTAACGTGCAAGCATCTTTATCAGAAGGAAAGTGTTTGTGTCATATATGTGAAGGTCCACGGAAGCTAGGTTAAAGAGCCACTTACGTGTGCACGGCCACACAGTAATTAATTGAAGAGATGGAAACCTTCTGTCAAGAAGAGGCAATCGTCATATATATATATATATATATATATATATATATATATATATATATATCGAAAGCCAACTTATCCATCTGTATTTCTCCTCTGATGATAAGATTTCGATCTTTGAAAAGCCTTGGCTTAAGGAAAGAATAATAAACACTAGTTTATTACTGAATACACCTTGCATTGAACAATTGAAATTTGAAATAAATTTGGACAATCGTCGCATATTTATCACTCTTTTTTCTTCTATCTCTCTCTCTCTCTCTCTCTCTATATATATATATATATATATATATATATATATATATATACATATATATATAATGGTAATTGAGCTACACAGAGGCATCCATGGATATATCTTCATACTACTACTACTACTAAGCTTTACTGATGTATTGAAGTAAATACCGAAAATCTATACACAATATATTATATAACCTTATAATATTATGTGTATATACATGAAATAATAAAGTATATATATATATATATATATATATATATTTATATATATATATATTTATTTGAATAATGGAGCAGCATTCCTTCTTTTATGTGTGTTTGATTAAACAGGAGTGCCAACTTCTGCTTATTCAGCTTTTGATCCGTTTTTTTCTAGTCTTCGTACGACGGATTTGTTGTAATTTGTAACTAGTAATTTATTAATAAAAAATAGCCCGGCTGATAGTGGCTTACTTAAAACTAGTAATGCCATATACGTGTTCAAATGTCATATCTGAGAATGTGTCTCTACAAACAGCACGTATATTGGCATGACTAAGACTACCATATCACGCCGACTTACTTGCCACCTCACCTCCCCTCAAAGCTCCATATACCAACATCTTATAAAGCATGGCATCCCAAAGAACGAATTTAGGAACATTTTAACAAATAAAACATCCATTCTGGCGGTTTCGGGTTGCAGTGTTCGCCTCCCCATAATGAAAGCATTGTTTATACGCATTAATAAACCAAACATCAACCATTCCGTTACGGGGGGGGGGGAGGGTGAAGGTGTATTGAAGTGCTGTTGAAATAATTTAAAACAGCGCCCTCTTTATAGATTCACCAATTTATTTCATTTTGCACCCGCCTGACGACGACCGATGTCGGTCGAAAACGTTCGCACAAAATACTGAGATTTTTTACACTCCTTGGATTATAACATCAAATCTGTCGTACGAAGATTAGAAAAAAAGAGTTAAAAGCTGAATAAGCAGACGTTGGCACTCCTGTTTAATCAAACATGCATATATATATATATATATATGTATATCTTTTCTCCATAACAGAAACATATATTTGTTGAGCTTGTATACCAAAAGATTACCTGCTGATAAAAGACACATTTATAAAAGGTATTAATGACCCCCTTTCTAAAGCATTTCGTCTTATGCTTTTCTTTTTTCGTATATTTCAGGCCTCCCCTTACAGTCCAGATTCTACCATGAACAGTCATCACATAAATTCTCCGACTCTGAATGCAGTTAATATGCACCCTCCCACAAGCCAGGGTAATCAAATACAGGTAAATAATAGCTGCATGTTTGTGGGAACATCCACTTGTGCTTTCCCTCTATATTCACTCTCCATGTTCTCTGCCACATATATTCACTGTCCATTCTTCCATGATCTCTGATTAGTTTTTATAAGGAAACTTCATCTTTCTCTCATGTCGTTTTCTTCTTTCACTTCAAATTATTTATTTTCTTTCTTTTTAACATGCCTCTTCATGGTGGATTATCACATCGGCTATTATAGGCTGCAGTCTCAGGCTGTCCAAGCTTGGAAAAGCTCAAATAGTCCAGTCAATCTAGCTGATGTTTTGGCTGAACCTCAAACTAATTGCTAACAAAGGTTTTTAACTTGAATATAGCGCATAACCTCTCTTTCAGATAAACAAAGTTTACCAAAATTAGCCTTGCGGAAAGGGGTCAACGGGCGCCATCTTTAAAGATTGCTGCCGATTCTAGCCTCCCCTCTCTCAATTCAATTTCTGTAAATTCATCTTCAAAAATACCTAATGTAAAAATGTGAAATTGGATAAAACCAACAGTTTTCATAAAGTTAAATATAATTATAACTTCGTATGACTTATTTTTGTCTCTTTTGATGTATTACTGCGGGAGCTTAATATTCTGTCATATTCTAATTTCAAGTTAGCCAAAGTGAAGTACCGATAATTATGGATGCTGACAAGTGTGCTATTTGCAACAATGAACTGTCCAGTAATGAAGAAACATTCATCGTCAGGCAAAACGACATCGATTCCATTAACAGAGCTTCTGAACAACGTGGAGAGAAAATTATAATTCAGATTGGTCAACGTTTTCACAAGAAATGCAGACAGAGTTGGATCAACTCAAAATACATAGAAATTGACCGTAAAAACAGGTTCACCCATGATGAAATGCTATCCTGTGCAAGCCGCTCTTTGTGTGTGTTTAACTTTAAGGAACATTGTCTTTTTGTGGTTCTGGAGCAAAATCTGATAGAAAGAAAAGAGGTGTTGATGTTTCCATGTAGAAACTATTGAGTTTAAGGACAGAGTGTTAAAAGTCTGTGAGAAAGTCCGAAAAAATGATGGCTGAGTATCCACTGTTAAAGGTAGAATAGGTTATGTAGCTGACTTTGTTTCAGAAGAAGCATGTTATCACAGAACATGTTTTGCAAACTTTGATTCCAATAAAAACATTCCTAAGGCATTCTCTTCTGCTGATTCTTCTAAGAAACAAAACCTCGGTAGACCAGAGGATTCAGAGAGAAAGCATGCATTTCTGGAAGTTGCTAAATATTTGCAGCAAAATGACGAGGAACAACTCATCATTGTCAATCTTGTTAAAAAAATGGAGGAAATTCTCGAGGACACTGGCTTTGAACCATAGTCTCTCATACATGAAATCTCAATTGTTAGAACATTTCAAAGACAAAATCATTGTGACTGAAATTAATGGGAAACATAATGTTGTTACATTCTTAAGTACAGCAAAATGTATTCTCCATGAATTCTATGCACAGAGCTGCCTAACAGACAATTCAGAATCAGAGGCCATTAAAATCATAGAGACGGCAGGCAAGCTTATCAAGAATGACATTAAATGTATCAAGACAAGTTCAGAATATTACCCATCTAAGAATGATCGTGAACAGGATGCGATTCTTGAATATGTTCCTAAAACATTGTTTATCTTTCTCAGGAAGATATTTGCAGGCAAAGACAATAATTTGAAACTTGCATCAGTTGGTCAAGCGATAATGCAGGCTGCTAGATCCAGAGTTCTCTTTGCAGTTTGGTTTAGCAGTGGAAATGCATGACACATTTGGATCGAGGTTCTTAATTGATACTCTGAATAAGCATGGCTTCTCTTCATCTTACTCGGAAGTCCAGAAATTCGAAAGAAGTGCTGCTCTTGTTCATGGCGCTGAAACTCTCTCCCCTGTTGAAACTGAATTTGTGCAATTCGTAGCTGATAATGTAGATCATAATGTAAGGAGTATTGATGGATTCAACACATTCAACGGTATCGATATCATAGCATCTTTTACACCCGGGAAAGTTAAAGCAAAACCAGTTCCAAGGATTCAGGTCCTTTCAGAAGATATAATAAAGGAAGATATAATAAAGTACCTAGATTCACAGAACACCAACAAACCACCAGTGATATTTAAAGAGCTCCAGCCCAAGAAAGTTGTCGATTCCACTGCTAATATTGACATCCTTTGGGAGGTTTCACTAATTTCACATCTGTCCAGACCCATATGGTCAGACCTTATGCAGTCAGTGCACAAAGGAACATATCCTGGGAAATCACCCACAGTTTTTTGCCAATGATCGACATGGACCCTGGTAACCCAACCTGTGTGTACTCAACATTATGTTATATTAGTAATTTAGCCAGGAGCGAGATGTAAGGGATACATGGAAGCTCCTTGCGTTTCTCCAGACATATATTACCCTTTCACGGAAGATCCGTCCATTCACAGCATTTCAAGTGGAGTAACTGGAGACAAAAAGGTGAATGTGGACAGAGCAAACTGCATAGGAGACCCAATTATAATTTCAATGGTTGGAGAAAATGTCCACGAGTACACTTTTAAAAGAAAGGATCAGACAATTACACTTGGGTCAAAAGTTTCACTCAGCAAAGATAAAGCAGTTGGTACTGATCCACAACTTCTATTCCAGAGACTGTATATGCTATCTACCAATGAACCCTCAACTCAGCAGCAGCAAGAACATTTCCAGTATGAGCTTTGTGGTTACCCACCTGCACTTTTTGATTCTTTCGGACTATCGCGAGAGGCAAAAAAACGGCTTTGGCAGACGTAATATGGGAACTGACTTCCCCTGTACAATCAGGTCCACAGTCTTCAGATCCACAGTATCTCTTAGATGGTGGAGCACTATTTCAACGCCTCCCATGGCAAAAAGGTCACACATTTGATGAGATCTGTGCCCAATACCGCAGATATGTCACAACTAGATATGGAAAAGCATGCATTGTCTTTGATGGGTATGAAAGTGGTCCATCCATTAAAGACGCGACTCACCGACGCCGAGCAGGGGGCTCTGTTGGTATTAATATGTCACTGACCCCTTTAATGGTGTTCAAATTAAAAAAAAGATGTTTTCTTAGCTAATCAAAGAAAACAAAACATTGTTCATCAACTGCTGGGAAGGAGTTTGGAGGAAGCAGGTTGTAAAGTAGGCCATGCCTCTGGAGACGCTTACGTATTGTTTGTGAAGACTGCTCTAGAACTGGCACAGACAGGAGAAACCATTTTAGTAGCAGATGACACTGACCTATTGGTCCTTCTATCTTATCATGCCAATAGAGATGATGGTTACAACATCTTCTTCATGCCACAACCAAAGGATAGTGCAAAAAGTGTGAAAGTCTGGAACATCAAAGAGATGAGGAAATCTTTGTGAGATGTGGTCTGTTCAAACATTCTTTTCATCCATGCACTACTGGGTTATTATTCTACATCCAGTGTTTATGGAATTGGGAAGGCAGCATCCCATCGAAAGGTGATTATCAATAGAAACTTCCTCAAACTGGCAGAAGTGTTTGACAAGGATATCAGTGCAGAAGAGGTTATTGAAGCTGAGGATAAGGCTTTAGTGTGCCTTTACAATGGTAATGATGGGGAAAACATCAATCATCTCCGACTGAGGTGCTTTAAGGAAAAGGTTGCAAAAAGCTCAAAGTATGTTGAGGCGAAATCATTGCCACCAACAAGAGCAGCTACGAAATTCCACAGCCTTTGAGTTTACTTTCAAATTCAGGAATGGAAATATAGAAACCAGCTAAAACCTGATGAGTGGGGATGAAAACTTTCAGATGCTGAATTACAACCAATCAAGACTGACTTGCCAGCTGGTCCTGTAAATTTGTTGGCTATAATTAGCTGTAACTGTACTTCAGGGTGTACTGCAGCAAGATACAGTTGCAGGAAACATGGTATTGACTGTTCAAACTTGTTTGTAGTAATTGCAAAGGCCTCCACTGCAGCAACTCAGCACACCCAGATCTTGATGATGATGAAGTTACCTTTGACTAGTTCTTGACAAGAAATGTTCTTTGGTCCATTCATGAACTTGTTCTGTGGTGGTTATGCCAGAGCCTTGCCTCAGCATTCGACCAACTGACCATTTCTTTATTGTAAATTGTACTTATTTTGTACCTATTTTTTATGAAATGTCAGGAATTAATGTTTTTGTACCTTTTATATTCATATTCGTATAAGACATAAAAAACATGAAAACAATGTTAGGATCAAGTCATTTTCTGGTGTTTAGTTTATTATAAAGCATATAGCTACCTATCATTACAATTTAAAACACCAAGAAAAGGTCAAGCTGGCTTGAGATGGGGCCTGTGTGGGTTTTCATGCAAAAAATATGTTTTTATTTCTAATCTAATAAAGGTCTTTTGTCAGTAATTGTCAGGAATAATGGACATACTTGTCAGGAAATGTCAGAAATTTTATGTTTCGAAATTTTAATATTGTTAAATTGGATTTTAAAGATGGCGCCCGTTGACCCCTTTCCGCAAGGCTAATTTTTGTAAACTTGTTTTTATCTGAAAGAGAGTTTATTCATGCCCAATATCCAAGTTAAAAACCTTTGTTAGCAATTTGTTTGAGGTTCAGCCACATTTTGATTGGACTATAAGTAAAATTTGATAAGAAATTAAAAAAAACATGAAAACATTTCCTGATATTAGTTTATTATTAAGTATATAGCTACCTATCATTACAATTCAAAACACCAAGAAAAGGTCAAGCTGGCTTGGGTGGGCCCTGTGTGGGTTTTCATGCAAAAAATATGTTTTTATTTCTAATCTAATTAAGGTTTTTTGTCAGGAAAAACGTTTATTTTTGTCAGGAATAATGGACATACTTGTCAGGAAATGTCAGAAATTTAATATTGTTCAATTGGATTTTAAAGATGGCGCCCGTTGACCCCTTTCCGCAAGGCTAATTTTGGTAAACTTGGTTTTATCTGAAAGAGAGATAATTCATGCCCAATATCCAAGTTAAAAACCTTTGTTAGCAATTTGTTTGAGGTTCAGCAACATTTTGACTGGACTAAAACTTGGAATCCATGCTTTTTTGAGTAAATAGTTTCATAAACTGAAATGAAACTTATATTCATTTTCATTATTTTATTGTTAAAACGTGCGAACTTAGTTCGCAATAAATTATGGAATTTCTTAAAGAATACTTTTATTGGCAATCAAACGAAATTCTAGCTTATTTAAAGAATTTGAAATAGGTTTACGAATGTTGGCGAGTTAGAGGGTGGTACTCTATCAAAGTGGGAGGCATAATTACATTAGCCTAGGGACCGTTTAGGAGATTGATGCAATCAGTTATGATTTCATAATCAAACATTTTTAACTTAAAACTCGGTTTCTATAATATATCACCATTTTCAACAAAAGTAGTCATAAAACAAAACAACATTAAAATAAATAAAAGCTAATTAAATACAACATTTTATAAAAAATGAATTATTCTTGTTCTTATATAAGTATTTTAGTTCTTATATAAGAATTAATCTTAAAAAATTTTTTTTTTTTTAATTAGTTCACCCCAAACAAGGCATGCTGTCACTGTAGACGTAAAGGGCTACTGAGAATTAGGGTGAAAGTATTGGGGTTCATCCTAAATTGGAAGATATGCAGCGAGATGCTTGTTCACATTAGTTTTAAATTTCTGCATGTCGGTACAGTACGGGAAGCAGGGAGCAGGGAGGGAGTTCCATAGGCTGGCAGCACAAAGAAAAAAAGCTATTGGAGTAGAAGGCTCTCCTGCATCTGGGGACTTTAAAAATTAAATAATATTTTTTTAGATAAAATATAATTAAACACTTAGCAGCTCATATCTTTATTTCTTTTACTAATGATACACCACTTATCAAGGCCAAAAGCAACTCTAGGATAAGAGTTAATGAGGTGAACAGATTCAGTTGAATAATGAATATTATGGGAGTATTGAAATGCTTGAAATGGTGAATGGAATGAACTAAGTTTGATTACTTAAACAGACATTTTGTTGACATTTGATTTGAAGACGACCATGTTGAGTCTGCAGGGAAGCATTTCCGTGTTAATGTGTTCTGCAGATAGGAATTTTTTGAAAAAAACTCTTTTCATGGAATTTCTGCCTGATATTAGGCACACAGAGGGGAAAAAAAGTCATTTTTAGTTGTGGTAGTGAGACGAGTTCTTGCTGTGAATGTCTTACAGGAAGGAGCCAGAGATATATTTTGTCTGAATATAACTAACAAAAGCAAAGATGGCGGTCATATTAAAGGACTAGGCACTGTGAAGTGATTCCTGACTCTGCACCTCTTTCGTTTTACGAGGGCTTCCACATGTACGTCGGTCCCAATGTTACTCTTCTAGTCATTTCACCCAACTCTGATTTACTAAATCGGTGAACCCCAGAAACGTCTCAAGACATAAACAAGGTATTTGAAAAGATGCTATACCATTCCATTTCATACATCCATATCACCATTCTATATATTTCCATAAAATTCTTAATAATATACAGTATATCCTCCACATAACTTCTAGAAGATTATATATCAGCAGTTATGATTTCACAATCACTTAAAACCAGCTGGTGATACCAGATCAGGCTGCCCTGTGGCTCCCTGAGACGAAATTCACCTACATTGACGTTTTTTTTTTTTTTTTTTTTTTTTTTTTTTTTGTAAAACTTAATTATGTTCTACAAAACAAAAAACAAAAACAACAGCCCCTCTCCCTTTCTCCCTCCCCTTTTTTATTTTTATTTTTCCTACCCTACTCCCGGTCCTGGATATGACCTTAAACTACATCCGATGGTGAGATCCGGCTTACACACTTTGGGGAATGTGGAGCCTCCTCTTAATTACCATTGCTCCCAGGTCCACCCTGACCCGGAGTGGTAGTACCTGTTAGGGTCCCAACTATGGGTTAAATAGAAACAGATATTAAAAGGGGAAAGAAACAAAAAAGAGAAGAAAACAAGACCAGATTCGACATTAAATAACCCAAAAAGGGTTGATATGCCGTAAAACAAAACTACCAAACCAAACCAAACCTTAAAACCAGGCTTTTACACTATCTCACTACATTTTTATAATGCATATATAATAAAACAATATATAGCCACCCAGAGCGTCTAAGAGGAGGGATGAATTATACTATAGGTAAGTGTAGGATGCAGCCATAGACCCCTCAGCCTTGAAGGAGTGAGATCCTTGAAATGCCTTCATTGCTGAATAAATACTTTTAAAAAGTGAAATGATCAATCAATACTTATTTATTTTGATTGTTGCAAATTTGGTATGAAATAAAAATAAAAAAAGTAAAATAATATAATTTCTTAAGGAATATTTTTTATTGACAAGCAAAATAAAATTCCAGTTTATTTAAAGAATTTTCAAGACGCTTTCCTCAAGCTTTGTACAGGTTGCTAGAATCTACCAAGAGTAAAAAATACTCAAGATGAATGCGAGAAAAGTCTAGATGGTGGTTCTATTGGAGAGATGGAGTCTCCATAATTTTATTTGACTGGGTGACCCAAACGGTCATAATCTGGACATTTCCATATATATATATATATATATATATATATATATATATATATATATATATATATGCAGAAAAATGTAAAACTATCTGATATAAATAATTACTGTAAAAATTTTAAGTAAAATATTCTTCATTCAATTCATATGATATTTCAATCAAAAAAATCATCTTAAGATATTTGAAAGGCTAGATGATGCTTGTCTGAATAGGGATACAACATTTTACCGTATGAATAAGTTAAAAATAAAAGGGAAAGCGGAATACGTGTGGGGTTTAGAGATAGAAAGTGAAACAAAAGAATTGAGAAAATAAAAAATTAAAGCACTTCACAAAAGCGAATAGAGCACTTTTTGACTACTGATATTGGTTATATAAACCGTAAGAGCTGTTATAGAACGAAACAGTCTGTCTGTGAATGGCTATATATGACCCTATCCCTTCGTGGGTTGAGAACTGTAGGAAGTAAAATTGCCAGCTGTTATTAGCGATAATGTAAAGCTCTTCACAAAAACGAATAGAGCACTCTTTGACTGCTGATATTGTTTATATAAATAGTAAGTTTTCCATTTCTCACTTCGCAGTTGATAAAAGCTTGGATTGTTGAAAAAACGACTACGTTTCAATTTCAACCTGAAGCACTCAGATGTCTAGCCACACTAAAGATATGTGATACACCGAAACAGTCTGTCTATGAATGATCTGTCTTAATGTTTATGCTGTGATGGGCATAAATATAACTTAAATGCTCTATATCGTGTGGTAGTTTGATATGCCCATGAGGATGGAATGAAAGCATGTAGATCCAAGGGTGGCTCTGTGAACCGGGTTCGCACCTTATAACCGTCTGAAATTATCATTTCCCTACACTGAAGAGAGCAATTAGCTCGAAACAACGTCATCTGTAGGTAAAAACATAATTTAATATTTATTTATAAATATTATTATATACCATAAAATAATTTGATTCATCATTTTCAATGCAGTTACAGTGCCGACTACGTGGGCAGAACAACATTAAGATTGGACAACAGAGTACAGCAACACATTCCTAGAAAAATTAGGAATGGAACCTTCCGATCAACGGACGTTCTAAAAAACACATACGGATCTTCTATAACCGACCATTTGATTAAAACTCCGTTGTGCACAACAGACTTCAGCATTAACTCATTTACTATCTTCAGTTGTGCTCACTCAATTTTCCATCTTAAAATCTTGGAGACTATCGATGCACGTCTTAAACGACCTTGCCTCTGTAAACAGAGAGAGTGTCTATTGGGGTTGAGTGTGATTAGTCTCTAAGACACATCCTTCATTGTAAATAATATAACACTCTTTTTGGTTTTAAATATATAATTTTCCCCTTTTTTTTACATTCTCCCCTTTTTAAATACCACAATACAATTCTCGTTAAGTATGGACGAAACCGGTCGACTGGCCCTTTTTTCATCATCATGAAAGATAAAACTCGTCTTCCATTTGTAATTGCTCTAATAAAATTCTGTACCCTAAAGAAAATCATGAAATATATATATATATATATATATATATATATATATATAATTCTCGTTAAGTGTGGTCGAAACCGGTCAACAAGCACTTTTTTTCTCTCTCTTGTATCTTTTAAACATGAAAGATAAAACTTGATTTCCCTTCGTAATTGCTCTAATATATATATATATATATATATATATATATATATATATATATATATATATATAAAGGAGTGGAGCTACCAACATTATTAATCTTT